>WBMY01013574.1:154616-208164 GCA_013397315.1 Donacobius atricapilla | reverse complement strand
AAAAGAAAAAAAAAGAAAAAGCCATGAGTACAGTGACATGTCAAATTAGGAAAGGACAAGCCAAGATGTATATTATGGTTCCTGTCCTCTGTACCTCCTTATTTCCATACTGTACATCCCTACTAGCTTAGAAAAACAGTCCATAAGAAAGTGTTGAAATTTTAACTAAACTGTCATATCATTTTTTGCTCTGTTGCAATTTAGTTCAACTATAAATAATTTAATTGCCAGGTAGTGAGTGCCCCAGCACACTGCTGAAAAAAACCCAAACTACTAGTATCATTTAATATATTTTTGAAGCAAGAATTTTGGCAGATCAATACCTACAAGTTCATTTTGTCAGTTACTATAGAACTCCCCAAAACCAGTGTTTTTTCATGTGTGTAGCAACAGACAAATCTGGCTGGACTGACTTCCTCAGCTAAAAAGTTCATATTCACTGTTTTAAGGAGAAATTCCTAGCACAATGAGTACATGCAAGGTTCCATACTTTTCACAGTTACTTAACTACCTTCTCTGCCTTAAAACAGAAATGTCAATTCATTGTACTGCACTATAGCTCTGATTGATCGTGATTTTCAGGGAAATAAAATGACAGTGTTGCTTACAAATGAAGAATGATAAGGTATTGTGGTTTTTTTTTTCTTTCTTTATCAGTACATAAAGCTCGTGAAAACTAAACTAAAGGTACTGTGCTTATAACTTTTTACACCATAGTTTCATAAAACTGTACTTGAAGAAAGTTACCGTGTTGCTTCTTTTTAAATCAAGAGATTAACTGGTGACTGTATACACGTTTGTATGTATAACTCAGTAAAAAGGTAAAAATCACTAACAGAAACCCTGAAACAATTTATCTGAAACTACTATACACGTACATTTGCCTTTTTCCCATTCAGCTTTCCACCACTTCTATCCATATCTTCATGCTAGTTTACCATTATTTTATTTTACCACTTCTCTGTTCTATTCAGATACCTAACTTGCTTGGCTTCTAGCTGTGACTACTAGTCACTCACTGGGATAAGCTAGGATGAGCCCTCATTCTTGTAGATATCGACTAAATTATGCCAGACAAATCCAAGGTGAAAGAACTAACTGCAAGATACAAATGTTAAGCGAATTTTCTAGTACAGAAGTGTTCTTACATATGATGTATTCATTTGGAAATTCATCACTATGGGCATTAGAGGCATATTCTTTTATGTCAGTCACAGAAGTGCAGACCTGAAAACTTAAGAGGTAAATGTCAGTGAGTGTAATCTGGCACCTGAGAGAGACATTTAAGTGCTGTCAGACACTAACACCAATTTCTCAGGCTTTCCTGAGTCTTTTTTTTACCAACAGGGCTGCAAGTGGAGAACTGTTATGGCTTTGAGTACACCCAGACACCAGGAAATGCTTTCTGAATTTAACTGACTAGGAATATCTTGCCTCTGCAAGACAAAGCCTCCAGCTGAGCTCCAAGATCAAAGTTCATGAGATGTGCCAACTCTCAGCACCCACTCCACTACCTGCCATTAAAAGCCATCCTCACTGGTTGCCAGTCCCTTCTCTAAAGACTTGACTGTCCTAAAAAGCAGCAAGGACAGACTACTCCATAAAAGACGGCAAGCAAGGAGCCCAGAGTCATAGCCAGGCATAGTGCTAGAAACATCACCAGAAAAACAAAGCCAAGAAGCTGAGTCAGAGATTAAAGATTGGAATCAGGTCTGGACAGAATAACCAAGATCAGACAAGATCAGCCAGGTCTGAGGGTAAGCCAGTAAGTCAAGTCAGCAGGTAAGAATGAGAATCAGGGAGGTATAAGACAGCACAAGTGCAATTGCAAGGCTGCTGCACAGTAGCTAGGCAAGGGCCAAGCACTAGCGCTTCAGGTTTAAAGCCACTGCCAGATGGAGAGGGAGCCTGCAGTGAGGATCCTTAGCAGCAAGCAGCTCCTGGACAAGAGATCTCAGCAGCAAGCTGGCCTCTAACCTGCACCTAAAAGGGGCCATGACAGCTTGTGACTTCAAGCAAGCTCAACAGATACAAAAACCAAATCCTGTAGTTAAAAAAAAACAAAAGGACAAGATGGACAGCTACATCTAGGAGATGGTTTTGGATGGAAAATTCAACTCATCTAATGTTTTGCATGGAAGCTCATGGAAATCACAGAGAAGGGAATTTTAAACACAGGTTTTTTTGTAGCTTAACTTGGGCTCTACCATTTCATGCTGCTGGCTGTGTGATCCTTGTAAATTAATAAACCATGAACTTCAGTACCTACGTTCAGATTCCTCTCCTGCTTCTGGCAGGTCAATAAAAGAGCCAGGTCAATACTAAGTGCCTTTGAGCGAACCTAGATTTTACTACGTAAGTCAACTGGATGCACAAAAACATGCAGTTCAGCTAGGGTCTCCAGCATACACCAAAAGGCTAGAATCAATTTAGTTAAGTGATGGAGGAAAAAGGTCAGCAGTCAGCCATTCTTATTTGGATTTGCTTTTCTCTTAAGTTTATTTCATCTTTAAAATTCAAAGATCTTAAAGAAATTAATAAAATATTATTAAATATTTTAAGGTTTCTAAAAGGGGATATATTGTAATGTTTGTAATAAAAACACATACTCTCAAATCTGGATTTTGCAGTCTGAACCTTGAGAGTTTAATTAAAGGCTTGCTAAATGTTGTTTCTGGTACTAAAGTGGGGATTTTATTTCAAAACTGCTGTTTTCTGGAAAAAGAAAGAACTAATAAAATGAAGTTTCATTTGGCATGTAATCAATCTCATTCATCTCATGTCCAATAAGGTGAACATGATTACACAATGTGGTAAAAATCCTTGGTCTTCTAAGTCACTGGAGTTTTATACTGGTTTTCTCTAAGTTAGAATTTGATCCTCATAGTGTAGGGATCGGTTCATTTTAATGAATTAGGACAGCAATTTGAGTTTGATAAAATTCTGCGGGACCATCATGTGATTGTTTCCTTCATTTAGGCATCCAGCCAGACAAATATCCTCTTTGCCTCTTAGCATACTTTTTCTCATGTTTGAATATGTGTTTTAAAGACAGAGAAATCTATTTCTGGCAACTACACAAGCTTTACTGTATAAAAAGTGCTTTAACACTTCCTTTAAACACTTTCCCTTCCATACCCATTCTGTACACACAACAGGAGTCAATTGTCAATGAAACTCAAATCTCAGATCAATGGCCTACCTTACCAGGGCCTCTCATGAAAGAAGTTTCCTGAGCCATCTTTTTACCCTTCCTTGGAGGTCTGTAACAATTTTCTATAAATGTTTTACTATTTCTTTAGCTACAGTATGTCTTTTCACATTAGCTAACCCATACATGTAATTTTATTCAAAATACCATAACCTCAAACTAGATCTCCACATTATTTCCCATCTTCTGAATTGTCTCTTCGATAAATTCTATACTCTGGTAGTTTTATATTAAGCCATGTAACCAAGATCCAGTCATGTTTCTACTTTAAATGTTTACTGGTTTGTTTGGAAGCATTGCTTCATGTTCCTCACATTTTATACAGATTCTTTTCATAAAATAAAGTGAATTTCCTTTCTATCTGTATTATTGACCTCCACAATTCAAAAAATTATTTATGCTTTAAAAGCTGGCTAATCTCTCTCCCATCTTTGACTACCTATCCTTTTGCTGAAACAACAAATATAAAACTGAATACTAAAATTGCAAGACTACTGCCCTGCTAATTTCTTATACCGATATGGCCTGTCAGTTCTAGATGACTTTGGATCAGCCCCAAAAGAAAGAAAATATTCTGGGTAGTATAATCCTGCATGAAACAATGTGATCTGTATAAAAAATCACTTACTGAATCACCAGCAACTCTTTCCACTCCTAGGAGATCTCCCATCGAAGCAATGCCTGAATTAGTGCAGAGTGATTTGTGGCCTTCCAGCTGTCATTCATTAATTCTTAGGAAATACAATATACAATACAACAGTACTCACCCTGGGGTTGTTCAGCAAGGCCTTAGGAAGAGTGTAATTTGTCTGCTGAATGTTTTTTAGACTTGTTTTCAAACCATAACTGCAGCCTATTACTTCTATGACCCCCCAAACACATTTCACTCTTGCTGAAATATTGTGTTGGTCACGCAGACCCATAAGGGGGAAGGGAAAGGAATTGTGTCTGAGAAGAGTTTGGTTTAGGAAACAGCAGCTGAATTAAAGACAAGGGGTTTTATTCTGGTGCTCTGCCATTCCTGTATCTTTGGCAAAAAGAAAAGCACAGGCAAGCCTGACAGCAGGGACTAGAAGTGACCTGGGCACTCTGATCCACTTGCCTTAGCTCTTCACCACAAAGCCAACCTGCAATTTAGAAGGAGTACCCATTTTAGAAGGAGTATTGCTTTAGAAAGGGTTATAATTCACTGCCAGCTGCCTTGGGTTTTTAACCAGAGACAAGAGAGGATGCTTTGAGGTACAGAATCCATTCAAGGATCCAAAAGCCTGGGGAGCTTCTTTTAAGTGAGCCGAGAAGCTGCTTGCACAAAGCCAGTCAGAGAGACTGTGTAATGCCTGCTTCATCAAGGACTTTTGGCAAACTCTATGACAAGTTCAGCTCAGCCAAAACCACTGCACCTTTAGGCATGTACTGTAGGAGACCTTGACAACAGAGGGAAGTTTTCTGGTGGGTCTCAGGCACTCCAGACTTCCAAGAAATCTGAGAAGATTGCATAGGAATTTCTTTTAAAGCCTTTTGCTCTCTTGAATTTTCATGTTAATTATCCTAAAGTACACATTAGGTACCTAAGAGGTTTTGTTTTTTACCTTTAGCTCTTACACACTTGGTTTAAGAACTAAATAAAAAGACAGGAGCAAGAGGTAAACATGAGACAAGAATTACTTACAACAAATCCAGGAGTTAACAAAGCATAGCCATTGTTCAGTGTTTAGTAGGCATCATGACAGCAATTACTTTCAGGAAGGATTTGAAAAACAATGCTTCAAGTATTTTTATAGCCAACTCCTCCCAGGCTCAGGGGTTTTCATGCTTTTAGCTATTGCATCTGCAACTGAAGCTAACTGTGAAATTAGCAATTTATTTATCCTGTGGTACATATACACATATTTGCAACAGTAAAAGTGAGTAAGGGTGAACAGTGAATGCTGTGAGTAAAAGTTAGAACTTTTCTTACCTGATTTTGTCATTCCCTGTTTAATCAAATGCCTGCAGATTCCCATATTGAAACTTTCCTTGTTCCTTCTTGTGGCATACACCACTAATACTGTTAACACAATTGTATCTAAATAACATAATATGAGCTCTGTCAAAATAACAAGTGAGACAAAGGAAACTGGCCTTCAAAATGACTGCCCGAATTACAAGGAAACAGAAGACGCCACTAAGTATAAAACAGAACAATAAAGGCCTACAATTTGTAGATAGCTTTTGATTCTGTAACACTTAGTAAAAGCATGTCTCCTTAGGAAGGCATATGCATATTAAGATATTTCTCAGGATTATATATTCACAAAAATTACATTAGAACTTGCAGTCTGTTTTCTGCATTGTGTCCTGTTCTGAAAAATATATCAACATAAAGGAAAAAAAATCTCACAGAAATTAACTCTGATTATTTAGGCATAGATTTGAAAGTTGATTAAATAAGATGTAAAATTGCTGCTAATCTTACTTGGAAGGCATAACTGATAAACAAAAAGAATAATGAAGGCATATGAATAGTGATAAAATTATCTAGACTATTCTGTTTACATAACCACCAATATTTTTGATTTATCCATCTGAAATCAAGATGCAATTATGCATTACTCCATTTTATTTTTAGACACATCTATAAAGTAGAAATTTTAGTTTAGTGGAAAACAAACACAGCTGTTCCTAAGAAAACTGAAATCTGAGATATCAGAAAAAAATTAATATCCCTCCTTCATCTAATGTCAATGAAATGCAATAATCATCACTGTTTAGTGATTTTGTATGCAATTGAAGGTATTAATAGATAAGGTTTGACATTTCCTGGTAAAAGCAACAGCAATACCAGTAGACAATCTGATGTGTGAGCAATACTTTCCTCAAGTTTAGTGAGTACCTTTTTGCTCTTCTAATGATTTCTTTAATGGCAAGATATTTTAAAATTGCACTTTGAATTAAAATAAGAATACTATTATTGTATATATAAAATGAGAAATCAAGTCACCTGTATGGCTGTGAGGATATTGGCTAACGCCTGGCCATACGTGTCATGACAGTGAACAGCAAGAGCACTCAAAGGAATTTCTTTCATAACAGCTTCCAGCATTTTTTTCATACTTCCAGGCGTCCCCACACCAATTGTATCTCCCAGAGAGATTTCATAACAGCCCATACTGTACAGCCGCTTAGATACCTGATTAGAATCAGAAAAACACCAAGTGGTCAAGATGAAAGAGTATAAAATAGGGTTAAGAACATACATTATAAAGGATATACTTCTGTACAGGTTTTAGGTTTTGACCTACTGAGGTGGATCTATTTATCAGACGTCCTATATTCATTCTTGAAAACTGTCACTGAAGAAGAACATCCCACAGACCCTCTTATTTTAAAATGATAGTTCTG
The DNA here is from genome assembly GCA_013397315.1 of Donacobius atricapilla. Lineage (NCBI taxonomy): Eukaryota > Metazoa > Chordata > Aves > Passeriformes > Mimidae > Donacobius > Donacobius atricapilla. The sequence continues at coordinate 201,572 of WBMY01013574.1, read as the reverse complement.
CTCCATTCTATACATGGACTAGCTAACCAAGTCAAATACGTCAAAAACTGGCTTTCTGACTCTCCCACAGAATCCAAATGAGCAAAATTTTAACATTACGAGTTAGGTTTCTGTCAAGTCCTTTCCTAACATTTTCTTCTCTCTGGGGACTTCCCAGCTGTTTAGTTTTCTTCATGTACTTTTCAGGTTCCAAGCTGTGCAGGGTAAAGACCTGTCCTTTTGTTTGCATATTACATAAAGCCAGAAAAGATAATAAATAATTAAGAAAATGCCAAATTTTTCTTTCTCTTGGCACTTAAAAATCAATGAAAACTGAAATTTTAACATGCTGCAGTCAACATTATTTTTGCAGTATTAATTTTGCTTGCTTTTCATGAAATCAAACATTAAAATACTAACAAAGCAAAACTGCAACTTAATTAACATTCTAGTCCTTAAGTTTTAAAAGAATTCTTAATATCAAACAAAATCATATACAAATAGGTCTTGTTTATGTAAACAGAGCCCTAAATAATTCTAGAATTACGTCTTTGAGGAGTTTTTTGCATGAGTGAAAACTGAGGTCTGGCTACATAATTTTTGCATGGAGAGAAACACATTCAGAAGCACAAAATCATGTTTTCACTGAAAATATTGCTTCAGGAATTGAATGCAAGGTCTTTCCATCTTATTTCTGTTGGATTCATTTGGAAAGATTCCGCCTTATTTTCAGCTGCTCAATATGTTTGTCCCCTTTATGATTCCCCACTGTGTATGAAAGATCCCAAAAGACCACTCCACTGGAACGGAATCCCAGTTTAGAAACTAACTGTTTAGAAATGAAAAAATACAACCCTATTCCAAAAAGACATCTTAAGTCACACAGAAGTCTGCTGTTAAAACAATTCCAGGACTTCATCAGTGGGATTGCTGTGAGCATGTCTGAGGAAATGGACAAAGTGCTGCACCAGCAGTCTCGGAAGTGCTGGATTAATATTGCTGTTCACTTAATTCAAAGAACAGCTGAAAAAGAACTTCAAATAGCCTGAATCATCCTGTTTAAGGCTTGGAAGTGCTATGACCATTGCAAATGTGGTAAAACTGTGCTTTAAAGTCAGATTCCCTGGTTCATATACACATAAATTCAACATACATTTTAAGAATGGGACATTCATCAGAATGCAAAAGGGATTCATCTCACAGCATATTTTTATATCCTCAACACATGGCAGGCACTTTAACTAGACTACTGTTGGAAGAAAAAAAAAGATCATCTGCTGTTAGTGGTGGATTACATTCGGTTAAACCCCAAACCTTAGTGCTTCTTTAAGATCAGGGCAAAGAAATGTATTGCATTTTTCCCCCTGTTCTTTATAATATATGATTCAAAGTTTTTCTAGATGAGTATTTTAGTCATAACTTGGACTATATAAACTGCTGGAAATCATATTGCATTCACTTCTTTTTCATGCTCAGTCCTTAGGTCTTTCAGCTTCCTGAATGCAGAGTTCTGAAAGATGGAAGAAGAGAGGGTGAAACTGTTAACAAGCTGAGCATCATCACTGACTCATCATGATCTATACTTCAAGTGATCCTTAAAAAGAGATCTATATTAGATTTAAAGAGAATAAGCATGCTTGGAAGATGAATGGGAGTTGTTTGTACTGATTTTTCTATTCTACCATAGTAGAAGGCAGCTTGTTAGTTATACTTTTTTAAGTTTTCAAGGTGGATTTTTGGGAGGAGAGTGTGGGAAAAGAGAAGACACTGCTTTTTCTATGTAATCAGGATGTGATTATGAGCTTGCAGCTTTGTTGATTGAACAGGGTTGTGTTCTGCACCACTGAACAGTTTTGATATGCGTGAGACTTATGCTACCCCCCTCGGGAATACTGCCTTGACACCAAGCATTGATCAAAATGGGAATTGGGGAACCAGCACTGCAACCTCTTCGGCATGTGAACAGTCCTACTCCGGGAAATAATATCTAAACCCATAGTCTTATATTGAATACAAAGGCTGATAATCCAGTTATGGATTATTTTTAACTAACAATCTAAAAAAACTGCAGTTCTTGTGCCATATGAGAAACTTTAATGATCCAGCAATATTCAAACAAGAATAGGTACTTTTTCTATAGTTTGATCAGAATGTGTCCTGGATAATATTTAATTTAATGAATTCACTGCTTTAGGTTAAAAGGAAGCTAAGGCAGAAAAACAAAAACAGACAAGCTGATGGAACGATATGATAATGGATTATACAACTGGGTTCAAGGATGTTATACCATGTTTCCAACAACTTGAAATTCTCAAACAACAAAATAATAAATGGTTAAGCAGTGACTTCCTTTCAAGAATCAGCAGAGTAATAAGATAAGACTAGGCAATTTATTTTAGGATATGAAAACTGTTTGTTTGTTTGCAATACACAGTCGAGGGAGTCAAAATGCTCCAATCCCAAAAAGATGATGACCAGAGCAGCAGCTCTCTGAAAGAGTTTAGCAACTCAACCAGTAATTTTGATAATGCTGATTATGTGCATGTATTTACACAAAATCCACCAGATGCTTCTATATATACAGCAGTGCTTGGTGAATCAGGGATGGAATTAATACATTTAATGTGGTAGCTTTTATTCATGAACACATACACAGTGGGATACAGGTATGCAAGAAGACACTTATTATGATGAAGATAGAAAGTAAAATAGCTGTATGAGTAAAAGTTTGCAGGTCTGGAACATTAAATAGCAATCCCACTGGCAAACTGAGAAGGAGCTCTTCTGTGTAAGGGGAATTGGTAAAAAACAAGCAAGACATGGAAAGAAGACTAGTAGGGAACATGGCATCACTGCTCTAACAAAAGCTGTGCCATTTCCAACCTTCACTTCATATTAAAGCAAATAAATTTAGAAACATTAACTATCTTCCAAATCAGCTTTTTTGTTGGTGGTTTTTTTTTTGGGTTTTTTTTTTTTTTTCCCAAAGAGTCTGTGTATGCTGTGGGAGAAGTATACTAGAAGAAGGTGCAGGAGAATAGGACCTGAAAACCACCCACACAGAACATAATATATCAGACAAATGTTAACTAGCTGTTAATGCTACTAATTAAAAAATAATCGTTTGGATACTCTGCTAGATCAACAAAAATAGATGATTAAGTGTAACAGAGAAGACAAGCCTGTCTCTGGGTGGAAGGCCAGCATGTTCTGCCTTAAGCCTCTTGGAATTTTTACTCCATGTTCTTTTTTTTCCTGTCCATTTAAGCTTTGATGCCCTCTTCACCTTCCTGCAAAATTTTACACTTCTGTTTCACTCATGTCTCTTCTGGACAAAAGGCTGGACTAAGATATTTTCTTCCTTAGCCTTTATTCTTAATGGGAAAAAGGAGCAGGGGGAGAAGTTGCAACTTATTCCATCATAGCACTAGAGCAATTTAAGAAATCATACCGGGGGTGAGTTTTGGTTCATTTGTCAATCACATGACTCTCACCAGAAGCACAATGACAACACAGTGTGCTTATTGCAGCATAAAATGGATTTAAAAGCAAGAAGCTGTGTTGGAAATCCTCTTGTACAACATAGTCCACTGACATGCGTGTTTATTTCCTTAAGTAATTTCTTACCTTCTTGCTCAATAAAATAGTGCATAATATTTTTTCTCATGACTGATAACAAACAAAAAATGCTATTTTTCTCACATTTGACTGTATATGGTTAGGTGAGGTTATGCACTGAGTTTTTGCATTAGCTAGGTTTTTTGCTTGCTTTCCTTTAATTTTATCCATTAAAGATGTTTTTATGATTAAGTTGAGAAAATTACTTATAGACATTTTTAAATGTATTTTTGGTTCATTAAAAAGACAAGCCAGAAATTCACTCTCACTTCTGCCACTTTATCTGGTACAATGTTTCCTTCATATGGGCATCCCAAGGCACAGGACACATACCTATAACAAAAAGAACACACAATGTTATGTTTTATATGTGTGTATATATATCTGTATTCATCCATGTTACATTAAAAAATAGGTTAAATACAATTTCGAAGGTATAAACCAGTCAATGTAGAATAAAGATTTGAATGAAAACTTAAAATGACATCAGATGAAAATAGAAGGTTTATCAATTTTCCTTTCAGATCATAGAACAGTGATGCATAGCTTTATTTATGCTCAATATATGTCACGAGTCATAAAGGACTGACAATGCAGCCAAGTTTACAATGTTGTAGGAGACTCAGTTTTTCCTGGTGTTTCCTTCTGAAGTTGCAAGACCCAGCTCAAACTTTGCCTTGCCTTGCCCTCACAGGGTATTCGGAGGAAGATATCACTTTCTTCCTTGTACTACCTACCCAGATCATAGTGAGCAACCATAGACACAGACTACTTCTGAAAACCCCACCATCTCGTCAGAACTGTGATGAGGACATAAGTCATCAGAACTGTGGTTGAATGAGGAAGCTTTCACTCTCTCTCTCTCTCTGTACTGGCATTTCTGTTCCAGTGCCTCAGAAGAATTATAGCTCCACTGCAAGCTGTAATTTAGGTATGCCTTGGGACAAAAAGAAACTGAGAAGCCAAACTGTGTCCCTCAGCAGCTGTTTGCTTCACAAAGAACAAAAACTGAAAGCCACAACCAAACTTCCATTGTTTAGCCTTAATGCTCTATTAGCACAGAATTCAGTTTTAATTTAACAACAATTAAGAGCCATGAAATTCTAATTAAACTTCTAATTGTTTATCTTAAATTGATCAGGAATACGATTACACTAATCCAGAATCATCCAATCAAAATGAAAAGAGTGACTACAAAAGGATTTACAACAGCTTCAGAGGCCTGCAGAGCCCCAGTCCCAGTGGGAGGTTGCTCAACTGCTAAATAGGAGAACAAGAGCCTTCATCCATTTCCCATCGTTCTCTTTTGCTCAACACTGAAGAATATAATGTAAAATTATACACTGTATAATGCAAAAGGGATTAAACAGATGCTAGTTTGCATAGGGGTACCCCTTTGCCAGAGGTAAAGGACGTATTGTTTCCTTGCAGTTGAAGGAGAAACTGATTGATAGAATATGAAATTAGGATCAGTAACAGGCAAAAACAAATTGCAAAAAAAAGTCCATATTTAAATGCATAGAGCATATTCCATCTCTTATGTGAAGGCATGGTGCTGGCTCACAAGAAGTAACAGTAAAAATGAAGCAAACCTAAAATCTAAAAAGAGCTTGATTAGATCTGACAAAGAAATGGGAATGAATTTTGTTTCCACAAACGTGGTTGGGTCCATTACATCTTGCTCATAATTGTAATCCAGATGCCTACTAGGCACGATTTCAATTATCTATATGGCATTATGAAAACCAGGTTTTTGAAACTTGGCCACAGAATTCATTAACTATCAGCCCCAATTTAGATGTCACTGTTTAAAATCCAAAATTCTGAATTTTCATATCTACATTAAAGATAAAAACATAGCTACTCTTAACAGTTAAACCCCGTGCTGATTTTCAGTGACACATAACTCAGAAGCAATTCAGGATAATTTCCTTTTTTTTTTTATACATACAGTTTTTCAAACGAAACTAAGCATGAAGAATTTCAGACACAAAGGATTGCTTTTTACATAATACTGTAGTGCCTAGAGCTAGTGACTGCATGCACCTACTGAAATTATTTTCAGTATCAGCCACAGCACTTTTTATGAAGTGATTAAGAACAGTACTAAATACTAAGTAAATGCAAAACATATAGTATGTATGTGCACGTGTTTCCTTTACTTACATATCTTTACAGGTTCCTAATGGCTACATATGTCAGATCAAGAAGACATGCATTTAGTAGTGATAATGTGGCATGAATTACATCTGGAATGGAGTAGGGCAAACAAAAGTAAAAGCAGGCCAAAAGGTATCTACAGAACAACAGAATATTCCCTGTGGTTCACACCAGAAAGCAGAAACTTGCCTGAGCTCACATAGTTCAGCTGAGCCTGCTGTGGTATGAAAGTATGTGGTGACCTGAGGAATCTGCCTACTACAATACACAAATCTGTTTGAGATTATGAACTCTCTGCATACTTACACCATTGAGACTAGACTGACATTTTAAACAAGGAAAATATGGTAGATATAATCTATCTGGGCATCTGATATTCAATATTAAACTGGAGAAAATAGGGATTACTAAAAGAATTTGACAGGAGAAGAACTTCCTACCAGAGAGACAACAAAGTCCTGTGGAGAATGAAAAAATAAATTTTCAGTAGAGTTCACTGAGAATCAGCTTGGCAGAATTTTATCTAATATTTTCACTTAATGAGTTGGAATAAAAAGTAGAAATGTGGTGATAACATTAAATTTGAAAGCAAAATACTTAAAATGCAGCTACAAAAGAGTAAAGTGCACTCCAGACATGTATCAGGATAAGCAATTTTAATAGAGGACATAAAATAGATGACAAAATCACAAAATAAGATGAGCTGGAAGAGACTCACAAAGACCATTGAATCCAGGTCCTGGACCCTGCACAGGAACATCCCCAGGAGTCACACCATGTGCCTGAGACCAGTGTCCAAATGCTTTCCAAACTCTGTCAGGCTGGTGCTGTGACCCCTTCCCTGGGGAGCCTGTTCCAGTGCTTCCAGTGCACAACCACCCTCTGGGTAAAACCTTTTTTTTAATATCCAACCTAAACCGCCCCTGGCACAGCTTCAGGCCATTCCCTTGGGTTCTGTAACTGCTCACCACAGAGAAGAGATCAGTGCCTGCCTCTCCTCTTCCCCTCACGAGGAAGCTGTAACTTCAATGAGGTCTCCCCTCAGTCTCCTCCAGGCTGAACAGACCAAGTGACCTCAGCTGCTCCTCATGCAGCTTCCCCTCCAGGCCCTTTGCCATCTTTGTTTCTCTTCTTTGAATGCTCACAAATATCTTTCTTACACTGTGGCATCCAAAACTGCACACAATCTTCAAAGGGAGGTCATACCAGAGAGGGGCAATCCCCTCCCTTGCCCAGCTGGCCATGCTGGGCCTGATGCACCCAGGGCAGGGCTGGCCCTCCTGGCTGCCGGGGCACTGCTGACTCACGTTCAACGTGCCATTGACCAAGACCCCCAGATCCCTTTCTGTGGCACTGCTTTCCAGCATCTCATTTCCCAGTCTGTCCATATATCCAGGGCTGCCCCATCCCAGTTGCAGAATCTGGCACATTCCCTTCATACAGTTGGTGACTGCTCAGCCCCCTAATTTGTCAATGTCTCTCTGCAGGGCCTCCCTGCTTTTGAGGGAGTTGATAGCTCCTCACAGTTTTGTATCATTTGCAAACTTGCTTAGTATCCTTTCCAGTCCTGTGTCCAAGTCATTTATGAAGATAGTGAAGAACACAGGGCCTAAGATGAAGCCCTGTGGAATTCTTTTTGAAAAGGTCTTGCTATATTTTTATAGGAAAGGAGATACAATTTGAGTCAGTTGCAGAAAACTACAAGCAAGCTGGAACATACGCAGGTGAGCACCGAGTACTGCTAGTGGAGGTACAGAGAGCCTAGCATGAGAAAGGAGAAAATACGCATGTCTGTGTGAAAGAGCAAAGATAATCATCTGTCTGGTCTGAGTACTTGCTACGATATCTAGCAACTAAGGCAGTGCTGAGTGGGATGCTTTGTAATTGCATTTGTGCATTTCCAAACCATTAAGTGGATGTGTGAGGAAATAGGTTTCAATACAAAGGTACATCTGTTATCTACAGATAAATTTGGCTGTTACATTTTTCTTTTATTTTTGGGTATGAAAGAACCCTTACGGCATTAAAATCACAAGAAAATACAACCAAATCAGAGCCCCAAGACTTCCACCCACCTGACTCCAGCATGGGAAACAGCTTTGAAGGACAGTCTGCAGAACTGCTTGGAAAGAAGGAAAGTACCAAGATAGAGCCACAGAGAGCAACAGAAGACACAAGTTAAAGGAATGATCTGGTCAACTGCAGCAAACACGACTGACAAATCAAGAAGAATGAGGATAGACTACTGTTTCCGAGATGCTGTCGTCAGGGAGTTTGGGGAGAGTTGTTGCAGTTGCAAGCAAGGAACAGAAGCCAAAGTGTAGGAGTTAAAGGAGGGAATCACAGAAGAGGGTCTCCAGACAGTAATTATAAACAGCGCCTTCAATGAGCTTAGGAATGAAGAAGAGATAGGCGATGAGATATGATATGAAGAACCAAGTAGGGTCAAAGGTGCAATTTTAAGAAGCAAATGCTTGCTTGTATTGCAAGTGGAAAAGAGCCAGAGGACAGTGTGAGGTTAAGAAAGAGAATAAGGGAGGGAAGAAATAAGAGGAAGAACAGAACATGGAGTCACTGGGGCAAGTCGAGGGGGTACAGATGGAAAGTAGACAAGAAACTTCTGCTGCTCTGACAGTAGAGGAGAAAGGACAGAAGGAAGAGGATATGGTATCTGTTTTTCTTAGGAGAAAAAGCAAGATGCTATGTGAAGAAAAACAGCAGAGCAAAGAGAAAAGTTTGAGCAATAAATTACAGAGGCAACTGGGATTTAATTTGTGAATTCAATTAAGTCAGAGAATACAGCTGTTTTCTAAAAAAGATAGCAGGATGAAAGAAAAAAATACACCATAATGAAAAAGAATGTCCTGGTCTCAGAATATTCACCAGAGACACTCCACAGTATGAGTGTCGAGGCAAATATCTGGGAGTTCACGAAGTGGAATCTGCAATGGAAGTGTTTCATTCTAAGTATGTGCTTAAATCTTTGCTGAATCAAGGCCAGACATAGCTTAACTACATCTTCGGCACACAAAAACCAGAAAACAGCCCATGAAGCCAGAGAGGGAAAAGACTTGCAAGAGAACACAGTGGTACAGCTGCTTTAGCAACACACAGGTATACACTGTTTTGCTCACTCAGGTTTGAGAAATCAAAATCTTCCTCTTTGAGAAAAAGTGCTAAAAAGAAGTTTTCTACTTCTTTCACCTGGCTGAGTTTACCCAGTCTCTTGTCTTTCTGCAGGTTTCACTGCAGATGAGTATCATTCAGTCTTCTACTAAATTGTTTCCTATGCATGTGAAACAAAAACAAAAAATCCAACAACATTACTGTGTAATATTTTGCACAAAAATGCTGAACAGCCTCTAGGGATGGGGAGGGAGAAGGAAGAGGAAGAGAGTTTTCGATTTCTTCCAGCATGCCAAAACCAAATTACCATGTTCCAAATGGCATAGACAGTACAAGGTCCCCATGATCAAGGTCACTAGGAATGGTGGTAATCACATCAGCCCAGTGTCTGCGAACTGAAGGATATAAAACCACAAACAGGGTAAATGAGCAAACATTTCTTAACCGAAGTGTGTTAAAAGGAAAATGAATCCAAGCAGAAACTGAACTCCATGTTGTAATCAGCTCTTTGTCAACTTATTTCAGCAGGAGTCCCAGAGCCAGATCCACAGCTGCTACCACAGCTGGAAGCATGAAGCCTCCTGAGAAGCCAGTTGCAGACTCAGATGCTGCTGTTTCCTGTTTATTATTATAGCGTAAGCTTGCATAGAATTTACCATGTTCACTGCAGATGTATTTATTTTTATTGGATGTTTGTGCTAAAATGTACATGCCTATCATTTGGTGAATTCATAATATTAAGGTTGATCTAGTCTGTCTCTTTGCAAAGAAAATCATTTGTTATAAACAGGGAATCTTTACTGCAGGGAGAGAGAAAGCCCAAAGAAAAGAAGGGAGAGAAAAAGGAGATTCTTCCAGAAATAGATTCTCCAAGCCAAGTCCAAAATGTGTAAATAAGGCCAGGATCCTTTTTCCACATTTGATTTTAAAAATAACCAAAAAATCCCCCCAAACACCCTCCTTCCTGGCCCATCAAACAAAAAAGAAACAATCTATTCGTGTATTTAGTGCCCAGTTAGAAGTAATATGTATCCTTTTCTCAGCAAACACTGCAGAGAAAATATTTGTTAGTATTTTTAAATGCCAAAAAACCCCACTGTTAAATTGTGAACTATGTTCTAGAAAACAGTTACTTTTCAAAAAATATAACCAAACTGTTACAATAATGAAGGCCACATAACCATTTAACTTTCAATAACTCTCCCAAGTACCTATGGAGCTATCAGTAATAGTCTAGCAAACACATCACATTGTTACCTTATAATTTCATACTAATCATAATTTTCACATCTGATTAATGCTACCCTTTAAGATACGGATCATTTTTACCTCCCATAGGAAAAGGGGTTTTTTCCCTCTTTTTGTTTTTTAAAGCAGCTCTTCTGGCCTGCTATTAATATTTTCTCTTTGTGGGTAGAAAAATAATGCATTTGATATAAATGGTTGGTATAAATTTATTCCTCAGGAAAACCTTCACATAGTGCAATCATCCAGAATGATGGGGTCAGTACAATGGCGCCAAGATCCTTTTTTTAACCTGTTCCCAGTACAGAAAAATTCACTAAGTCCCCACATCCCAACAATCTGGCTTCTTAAACTTCTCCGGGGCACTGATTCCAGCTGGCTTAATACTGCGTAACCCTGTAGATTTGCTTACCATTCACATACAAAATGTGTTTCTTCCAAGTCTATTAAACAGTCATCTACATTTTGTTGTTTCCATAACCCCAAATATATAGGCTCACTTACAGTGACACGAAGGTTTCACAGTAGTTTTACTATCTAGAAAAGTGATTAATAGTATAAATCACAATATTCTCAAAATAATTGTGACTATGCTAAACTATATGTAAAGTATAGTCTTTAAAATGGACAATCTATAGCAACGTGAAAAAAAATGTATTTGAGCCCTAAGTACTCCAGAATACCAGAAAATATGAGTTCTGAATTTCTGTCTGCATTTTTAAGATTCACACAGCTTCAAACTGCATGTATTTGCACAAAACTGAATTGTTGAGTTTATCTTATGGTATTTCTAATCACATCTAAAAGGTTCACTACTGTAAGGCCATCCAAATATCTCAAGTTATTTAGGATGGACTGTAATAAAAGAAGAAAAAAAGAACATTGTTGAACTGAATTATAAAGATCTGATTATCTTGATAATCAGGAGTTTTAGATAATCAGGATGCGTCTTTATAAACAAAACAGGCTTCACTATTAGCTTCGAAAACCAATTGTTACAAGTACATTAAAATACAAAGCGTTTATTCTTTCAAAACTTTTTTCCAGAAGAAACCTAGGTATCATTAGCACAAGACTGTCGCCCTGATTTTTCAGCCTTCTGTTTGTGTCTCACAGTTCATAGTTCTTAGATTGTTTCTCACACACAGGTGTTATAAATAGAAGCAATGTTTTTCTTAATTCAAGGTAGTTTACATTATTTGTTTTAGAGACATGGACAGCTGATGGACAGTTGTCCTGACTCATGGGATGGGGAGACGTGTCAGCCTTCTCCCACAATCCCTGGCCTTTGTAGAAATGCTACAAAATGGAGTCAGATTTTCATAATAAACAGTTCATGCCTTCTCACCAAAGTGAGTGTGTGTGTCTGTGTGTCGAACAATGACACAAGACAAAGATAACTTAAATCAATCATTTAAGTCTTGATTATATTCTGTTTAATGTGTACTAGTATCAAAGTGAAGCAATACTTTTCTCCTATAATCAACAAGGAATTACGTATATTGCAACCTATAAGCTTTATTAGAGCATGATATAAAAGGTGGTGATAATAATAATAATAATAATAATAATAATACACAACAGTGTTTGTTTGCTATCTATTTGTAATGGAAAAAAATATTGCTAAATTTCAAGTGTTTGAATTTTGTACAAACACAGATGTAAGCCAAATAGTGATACATTTCAAAATGCTTTTATATACTGTGAAGTGCAGCATACATCTCATTGTTAAAAGGCATAGGACATAAACAAAGGAATTACATACAGCAGTTCAGAATTAATGTCTGATTGCATGTGCTTTATTTATGAAGCAGCAGCTTTATGAGGAAATGCCTCTAGAGGAATTCTACAGCAAGCATTTGCATCTGTTCTTTTAACACTGAACCTCTAAACATTTGCATACACATTCACATTTGAACAAATGTCCTTAAAAGGGCTATCTATTCACAAGAAAATCTTTCGGGTCTGGGACGTAAATACAGCTTTTAATTGCTGACTGTTGAGAAGTGGTTTTTTAGTAGAGGAAAAAAATTACAACCTTTCAGGCTTATATCCCCAGTTCACTTTTTATTAGGAATAAGGCAGTCCTATATATTGGGATGTTTCAGAGGGAGATAGTCTGATTTTATATCATGGTCAGGGGACCCAAAGCACCATTTTTGAAAAAGAGAGAAAAATACCACTCCTTACTTCCTTTACTGTTCTATTGTACTAACTGCAATTCATTCCTGTGTGTTTTTAAATTTTGGAATACATTAACTTAGAAGATTCTAGCTTAATGGAATACATTAACTTGGAAGAAACCAGCTTACTCAGAATTTACTTAATATTTTCTTCACACGTACATTCATGATACACAAGTTAAAGGACAATCCAAGTGACTACTTCCAATTACCATTTCCCACAATTTTTTATCAATCCTGGCTGTTGATATTTAATTTTTAATCACTGAATAAGTTGTGATATTTTTACTAGTACCTGAACTATGCATTGCAAAGCGCAAATTTAAAACCGGCACTATTTTGTGTCACTTTACATGTAAAACACACATAGCAGTAATTAGCTGACCACACAGTTCATAACTGATTTGGCTCAATGTCTTCACAGAGTGTGTCCCATATGTTATTGTAAAGTTCTTATGCATGTACTAAAAAACCTCCCAAACTAACCCAAAACTCCAAACAAAAACAAACAGAACCCCACCCCTTTATGGTGATAAAAAATGGTCTAAGACCATATGCAAAATTTCAATTCTTCATAAACATTTGAACTGATTTGGTAAACATTTAAAAAACTGGACTGTGCTACAGATTTTAAATGTGACAGCTGACAGCATAAATTTTCTGGATGATGATGGAGTCAATGTTAGTGCAGCTGTAGTAACAGTAAGACATGAGAAAGCTTAACGTCTAGTTTCAACTGTTTGAGTGCATTTTTCATAAGATTCAAGGATTGCAAATGATTTATGCTCACTACATAAATTGTAAGTTGCCAGTAAAAATAGGAAATACAATTTGAACCCCTTAAAATTATTTTTGGAAGTATTTTACAACTGCTCAAATAAGAGTTAGGGCAAGGCACTAAATTATCCATTTCCTGCAAATAAATAACATTTTAAATAATAATAGCGCTTCAGAAAGGAAACAATCTCTGTATTGAAATGAACACAAATACAGATTATGTATATTATTATTTTTATTACTTTAGTAACTCTAGCAAAATATTTAGCCTACAAAATTTATATTAGAATTTAAAATGTGTAATCCTGGCAACTTGCTTGAGGAAGGGTTGCAGGTTTTGTCTATAGTTCTTTAAATCAGCCAATGTCTAAAAGGGTGATTAAAAACTAAGTCCAGAGAGTAAAAATCGTTCTCTGCAGTAGCTATAGTCAACAGCTTCATTTTGTGACACCTTGCAGCACAAAGCCTATTAATACATTTCTTCTATCTCTGGTAATTACACAAATTACAAGATCCTAATCCTTTGCCAATGTAGAAGTAGGATGGGATTCATTTGTTTTTACTCCTGATATCAGAGATAGCCATCCACAGCCTAGCCTAAGACAGGCCACCAACAGAATGGCCAACACTGGATGGACCTAAACTCCTCTGCAGCCAAATGGATGGATCATCCACAGAGTGTTTCACCTTATCCTATGGCAGGCACTTTAAAAAAGTATATACAGTAAACTACAGCAGTAAGGTTGCCTAATCCTCTCTAGTAACTACTAGAAAATTTAGGATGACAAGCTCAGGCTTGTTGTGTGGCCATGCTCAGATGTGCCTCATTTTACAACAATAGTGAAAAAAAATACGTAATTATTGTCAGTAAATAAGAGCCACACAACAAGAAACCCAAAACTAATCTTCTTCAATTGAGTAACAACCAGTCAAACCACGAGCACCTATTCAAAACACTGAATATCAAAAAAACTTGCCACAAACCCTTGACTGTCTCAGCATTTTAAAAAAATTGCATGGAATCAGGATACCAAAATGCCATATACTTTATCTGTCACTAAAAGCAGCTTCTTTAGCAGCAGCTAAATATGGGATCATAAATCGCAGACTTTAATAGCTAATTCTCTTTTCATTGTTTAATTTCCAGAAAAATGTCATCTGGATTGCACTGACTAATTCTGTGATATCTCAGTTCAAGTCTTACTTTCTGATTATCTTTTTATTTTTTTTCATGGAGGAAGAGAAACCCAGTGTTAAATACAATGAAAAACTCCAGAGGTCTTCCAAATGTACTGCAGTATTTGGGAACTAATGAACTACTTTCTCTCAAGTACTAATGAATTCCCTATAGTAGTGCAGTATTTTCTCTACTTGAGAAAATCATAGTTCAGTTTTCTAGAATTAAGTCTGAAATGTCAGACTTCTTCCATAACCTTCCCCCTCACAAGCATCTGAAATTATGTAAACAGATTTACTTACTTCCTGGATTTGGCATTCAAAACTGATGCTTCTTCTTTAAGAGTATTTTTACCATTTTTTAACTAATTAAAAGTTTTAAGTCCATCCTCTAGACCTTTTTTCAACTGCTAGGAGTTTTAAAAAAAAGTCCTTGTGAATCCTCTATTTCCATATTCAAGCTCCTGTTATTTTTTTCTGGTGAAGTATATGAACTTAAAAAAATTGCTTTTGATTATTATTTCTGAATAATCATTCTGTCTCGATGCTTCCATAGACTCTTGTAACTCTACACCCATAAGGACTGCACCTGAATGAGTATGAACAGGGAGGGACACGAGTCAAAGTATCACAATACTTCGCAATTATTCTCTTTAAAATATGTCTAGAATCTATCCATAGTACTATTTTATTTCTCATTAATTACTATTTTGATTCCTCAGAATCTTCCTGCGATGGATTTTTTAAAAGTGCAATCAAAATCCAAATGTATGGGGTTAACCAGTTCTCTTTTATTTTCTAACTTAGAGTGTTCAAAACCTTCTTTCCAATATTTTCATATATTGAAATCCACTGCCTCAGAAAAGGTTTTTTGTTATGAAGAAAGGCTCCATAATCTGAAATTTAGATTCTCAGCAGCTTTTCAGCAGATTGGCTACTTTATTATTGAGTTATATTAGATGACCCCTGGATAAATACTAGCAGTTCTCTTAAACTTTTTGATTTGTCAAAATGTAACATTAGTCCATCTTCTTATCTCTTGTGCTTCACCTCTATTTTTTACTGAATAAATTAATTCTCAAACTAATATAATGTGATGAAGGTACATGTAACATTCACATAAATGTAGTTCCTCTCCAATATACATATCCTCTCTATTTGGATCTTTTACTTCATTACAATCCTGCTGATACCAAGATGATTTTTTGCCTTTTTTTTAAAATACATTTTATATAACTTTTATGTATCCTCAGTATTCTTAGCATGCATACTTGTAATTCCTTACATCTGATAATTTAGCATAGTCCTCAGCATATCCTGTTAGGCCAGGAGACCAAACATCCTAAAGGCTTTGTAGTAGGATGCCAGAAAACCCTATGCTATCTTGGGAAACCAAGGTCCTCTCTAGAACATATCATGTCAACTGGAGATTTGGCCCATCCAGGGGGGAATATCACACCATTCATCCAGGCCTCCTATTGGGACATCCTTGTCAGATATGCTCATTTGTAAGGTCTATAAACGGTACTCATGATCTATTGTGTGTGCATTGCGGCGCATTCCACCTTGGTGAAACGGTGCACCATGGGAATCCTTATCAAATACCGAGGTAAAAACCCTTATCCCTTCACCGTGTCTGGCTCTCAATTTTCTAAGACCAGGAAAAGGCATCACCACAAACGGAATTATTCTGTTAATGGCTATTTAATTCTGAATGATTCACTTTTCCTTGACCTCCAAGCCTAAGGAAGAAAGCTGTAGCTGGACTGCACTTACATGATTTTCATTTACAACTTGCATCTGCTCACTTTGCAGCATATCTGATATTAAGCAGTTCTTGGTTTAAATATTCTGTAACATACTGCACCTGGCATGACAGACTCAATACAATTTTTCTGCATGTACTGTATGAAGTTTATCTTATGTTCGCATATTGCACTGAAATCAGAGATATCTGTACTGGATACACAAAGTAAGTACTTTCAAAATACAATCTGATTGTATTTTCCCGGAGTTCAATTATCTCCTCTTTCCTCATCTCTGTGGCTCTGTTTGTTTCACCACCTGGTTCTTGATATTCTCCCCTTTTATCTCTTTCCTTTTTTTTTTGTTCTTTACTTTTTTTTTCTGTGCTGTTCTTCTGTTTTACCATTTTCTGCCTCCTCCTTCTTTCTCTCTCTTTTTTTTTTGTCTTCTTCTGTGTGAAGAAAAATAAAAGCCACATGGTTCGTCAAATAGTAGACAACAAATATTTGGGAATATTGTAGAATCCTGTCATGGGAACAGTTACTTCCATCATGTCAGTGTATCAGTGTCAGAAAAATTGCTTCTGGTATGTTACAAATGTAATAGACATAATCTGGGGGGGGGCGGGGAGGAAGCACCAGGCTGCCACTTTTTTAAACATGTGAAAACTAGTGCACAGAAGACAAGGAAAAATTTTAAGCATAAAATCAATCTACAATACACCACAGGGGCTTCTTCATCACCTACAATTTACAACTTATGGACAAGTTGCAAAGTCCCTTTTTGACATCCTCCAGAACTATCCAAAAACTTCTACAATACACAGGCTCTGTGGATTTCCTGGATGGTTGGTGGCCTATATTGTACTATTTAGTTGAATTGTATCAGTTAAATGCAGGAATATGAAACAGAAAATACATACCTGGACAGCTGAAGAAAACAGAAAACAAGTTTAGTGAAAAAATGTTCAAAAGTGGATAAGGTTTGTTACTATACACTCGCTGTTTCGTCTGAATTGACTGCCTATTCCTTTAACCACACCTGCCTGGGACCTAAAGTTCAGGCATCCCTGAGTTTAATCCTCCTGGAGAACTCAAATTGCTAGTTATGTTCTCAGGTCAGAATTTAGTTTTAGAAAAAATGTGACAACAATGGTGGCAGAGAGCTTTTAAAAAATGGACCTCTTGTACAAGAAGTTGCTCAGGGAGGCAAATCATGACTCTACTGGCAGACTGGCAACTGAAAAAGTATTTAAACTCTGGTACAAGTTACCATTTCTTAATACAGCAAACACCCTTACCTCTCTATTCAGTGATTTTCCTCCTGAAATGTACCCAGCCTAAGGAAAAAGAACTTGGGCATTTATGATGTATCCTTAGTTGGCTCCAAGCTGTGTGTAAGAATCATAGAAGCACAGTATGGTTTGGGTTGAAAGGGACCTTAAAGATCATCTAGTTCCAACACTTCTGAAATGGGCAGGGACACCTCCTTCCAACAGATCAGGTTGCTCAGAGCTCCATCCAACCTGGCCTTGAACACCTCCAGGGATGGAACATCCACAACTTCTCTGGGCAACCTGTGCCAGTGCCTCACCACCCTCACAGTATGAAATGTCCTCCTAGTATCTAATTGAAACCTACTCTTCCATCTTGAAGCTTTTCCCCCTTGTCCTATTGTTACAGTTCCTGATGAAGAGTCGCTCTCTGACTTCCCTGCATCCCCCTTCAGATACTGGAAGGTTGCTGTGAGGTCTCCACAAAACCTTCTCTTCTCCAGGCTGAACTGGGTCAGCTTTCTCAGCCTGACCTTGTAAGTGCCACGCTCCAGTCCGTCTGCTGGACTTTCTCCAACAGTTCCATCTGGTCCTTTTTATGCTGGGGAACCAGAACTCAATGCAGCACTCTAGGCAGCACCTCATCACAGCAGAGTAGAGGGGCAGAATCTCCTTCCTCACCCTGCTTGCCATGCTGCTTTTGATGCAGCCCAGGACACGACTGGCTTTCAGGGCTGTGAGCACCTACTGCTGGCTCAGGTTGAGTTTTTTGCCAACCATCATCCACAAATCCTTGGGTTGAACAACATGATCTCCAGAGTTCTGTCTCAGTCTAAACCATACTGCTGTTCTGTGATCCTCTGGGGCAGAGGTATAACTAGAAGTCAGATTTCCCTTATGGCAGATGCCTGAACAACCACACACAGTTGTGAAAAAAAGGGTGCAGCAGCATTACCTTATCATGATTTTTGGAGCAAAGAGAGAAACGAGTATTTACTCCCTGACTGATTTTCAAATACTTAGTCTCTGAAGTATCTACCTCTACCTATTTTCAAATCCAGGCATTTTCTGAGCATGATGTAGTTTACACCACTAGTAATCCTCAAGGAATCTCACTGCTGAGTTTCTCCTTGAATCTATGTGAGCCCTTCTGCATTCAAGGACCTTCACACAATCTTATGTAAGCAGTTCTTACCTGTGATGGAAAATAAAATAGAAATAAAAATCGATACTGTTCAAAAGTACCATTCAGGATAATTCTATGTTAAAAAAGAAATGTTGGACAATTCCAGAGTTTCATGCACTAGAGACAAAAATTTCAATTCCTAGGTTTTCAGGATAATTTATACACAGAAGTTTTTTCTTCAGAGTAAATTTGTTTTCTCACTTTTATACCTTGATGCTGCAATGTGTGGAGTGATATATTACGAATTTTATAATAAAATAAAAATTTGTAGGGCATTTTTTAAGGTGCCAGCATTATGAATTCTCAACAGCACGAAAGAAATTTTATTATGTCATCTGTGATAATAACTAGTTTGTATAATAAAATCTCAAAACCACAGCTTTCATTTTTCAATTTCTACAGCAAAAGAGTCACCATCAGTAGCTAAAAATGCAAAGGTAACTAAATATATTCAATCTTAAAAATCAAAATCACAGTAAAGAGTATTATTACAATTAATCTAACATAAAAATGTAAAAATTTGGTAATAAACTTTTGTGCTGGTACCAAATAATCCCTGTAACAATGATTCTGGTTACTCTGTATTACTTTAGAATCTGTATATTTACCCACGCACTGGAATATTCATATTCCTTGCAGATTTAGTGACTTCTTCAAACCTTTCTATGCTTTCTTCAATTGAACAATTAATATTCATTTTGCTAAAAGATTCAGATGCTGCACCAAATACTGAGACTTCTGTAGCTCCTGCTGTAATCTAAAAAACACATTTCAAGAAAACAGAATCATAACACTATATTAAAGTATTAGATTAGGCATTTAATTCAGTACAACGTTTTAAAATTTTAAAGTACACTAAGTATATCATCTGTATCTAAAATCTAACTTCAATTCTAATTTTTTAAGCTATAGCATACAGATAGATTGAATCAAATTTCATGATAATTCATTATGGCACATTTTCTGCCTCTTCTTAGCAATTAGTTAAACGTTTTTAAAGTGATGAATGATAAAGGTAATAAGATGTAAGAAATCACATGAACCAACTATACAAGAACCATGATTGATACCTATATTCATCTGATCAGGAAAGGAAAAGATCATACAACCACTCTCACACTGTCTGCTCCTCCTGAATACCAGGAAGTCATTCTCATGCTTGGGAAAGCACTCTGTGTGCATATGCCTAGAGCAGTAACAATAACCAACAGGATTTCCTTGTTAGAGCCAACTCTAGGATCAAGGACACCTCTGATCTTGGTGTCACAGACACTAAGGATATTATGGAAAATGTGTACATGAGAGTCTGCTGAGAGAAGTCTCAGAGCAAACACCAGCCTAGAAAATGTGCAAATGTGGTGACTTCACTGAAGGGACAACTAGCCTGAGCTTGTAAGGACCTAACTAACTAACATGAGGCAAACTAGAAGTCTGAAAGCCAACTGATAGAAGAAAACGTTTAAGCTTAGGAGAATAGCTAACTAACTGTCACTCTCCAATCAGAATAATACTCTCGCTCAATGAAAAAGTATGGAGCTTTTGCAATTTCTCTCTACCTCTGCAGGATAATGTCTAAAATTCAGCAACCCTTACAGGGACAAATACTCTTTCCGACAGAGGGAAAAAACATCAGCAAGGAAGAATGCAGGAATAATCTACAACTATTGTTTCACTGTTTTCCCTTTATTATATCACTAAATATAATATAAAGCACAATTAATTAAACTCATACAAGCTACCATTGAGACAAAGTTGTAACACTATAATCTAACTGTTGATAATTAAGTCAACTACGCACAGGAGTCTGTTTTAACAGATATTTCAGTATAGCAACTAGAGTTGTTATATTTCAGTATATTTCAGTATAGCAACTACAGTGATAGACTAGACCACAAATGTGGTTCCACTAGGCCCAAGCAGTATGCTTTCCAAATACAGCTTGTCCTACATCAGGACAAAAGCAGAAGCATTAAAAATTTTCAAAAAACAAAAGAAGTGTAAAGATTTGACTAACAATGTGAATATTTTAAGATGACTGAACTGCTCCATTTTCACACTTTTACACACTTCAAGTCTGAAATTTTGACTATTTTGGAAGCACTGAAACAATTTAAACTTTCAAACTCAATCAAAATGAAATCCAGAATTGTTATAAAGCTTTTTCATTTAAATGAGTTTTTTCCCCATCCCTCTTCTCTATTTTCCATCAAGACACTCTTCAGAAACTTTTTAGAGCCAACAAGTCCAAAAGAACACTCTTGCCCTTTATATACAAGCATCATTTTAAGGAACTTACAAAGTTCCTGGTCAATGCCTCCACTAAAACATGAGCTTAACATCACTCTGTGAATTTCCCCATTTTTCATAAAGAAAATTGAGAGTTTTCAGTGAAAAAAACTACAGCTTACTTCTAACATTAAAAAGCTAGTTTCTGGTACTGAACTGAAAGTGTCTGAAACATAGAAGAGGTAAATGTGGACAACTCCTATGAAGGCACTTACAGCAGAATGAAAACCCTGAAGATTAGGTGTAAGAACAGGATACTGGACTCCAGGATGCCGCTCAATGCCCCTCATCACTTCTTTGTGATCTGCCATCTAAAAGATATAAATCATTTGTATTGATCAGCAGTTATTTTCTGATTTTATATAGCTAAATAGAAATTGGCTTAGACTGTGGTTTTGCCTTCATTACTTTTACATTTCATACCAAAAGTCTAACAACAAGGGGGTTAAACTAATTTTAGACCAATACTCTTTTAATTTCTTAACTTTTGACTATTTGTGTTGTAATCTTTTTAGATCTATGTGAATATAGAACTGGGGCTAAGACTTCTACAGTGTTCCTTTGTGTGCATCTGTAAAAATATAAGTTGCATCATAAACTGACAGATTTATGATCATGCTGTTCATGAAGTGTTACAGCAACTTTGACTTTGCTTCACCGGACTTAATAGGTGGAATTAACAGAATAACTGAGATTTAAAAAACAGAAATCTTGAAAACTTCAGCATGCTGATAAATGCAACTTCACAAGGTTAATCACAACTGAATTTGAATTACTCAACACTGTAATCAGAACATTTGAAGATTAAACATATCTATTCTTAAAAATACAGCAAAATCCAGTTGTTCACATAGTGCAGTGTTTTAATATATTCAGAAGTTTCTTTCTAAAGAAGAAAATACTTCTTTATTATAGCAAAGATCAAAGTAGTTATTTTCCATAGTCTTCCCTCAAAAAGAAAATATGCCTTTTTAAGATACTCTTACATTTTTCTCATACATTCAAGATTAAATATATTCCCTGTACTAATGAAGAAGAGGAATTAAAAACTTATTAATTTAATAAAGGGCAGATTCTTTGGATAAGCACATTCTCTTAAAAGAAGCGGGTTGAAAAATATTTTTCAATGGTGTGCACACCTGAAAACAATACAATTAATAAAGCATCTTCCTCTTACTTAATGTCTTAACGATTCTGAATTTTAAAAATATAATACTGTATTTAAAATGCTCTTTAAATGAGCTTTCATAAAAGCAAATCTCTCAAGCAAAAACCACTAATTTGGATTTCTGTTTCTTTCCACACTGGTGAAAAGTATTTTGAGAAGTACCATATGAAAAGATATATGATCTACAGAGCTTTCATTACTCCTTACTTTCAGCAGTAATCTTATTGATAGCCATGCAGTACCACAATTCTAAATACATGGTATTAAATTATACCACATTATTAACAAAGAATACTATTTGTAACCTGGAATCTTCCTGTCACCGGCTTCCTTCTATGAAAATGAATGGATTAAAAATATCAGAAAAATCCATGTATTGCTTTTCAAATATAAGCCCAACATTTATCTATAAGGAAGTGGATGTATGATACACAAGGTGTTTTACAGCCAGACACATCTCATTTCTTATCACAAAATAAGTGATAACACAAAACTTTTTGTATTTGCTTCTATGTGAACTAAACTGGTCTGATAACTTCACAAAAAACCTCTGTTAACACCTTAGTTTTTTAAGAATAATTTTTCATTCCTCAATTTAATATAAGTAGTAGCTACATTTCTCAGGGCAAAAAATAATGTCTGAAACCAAATGGTAAATTGAATGGCAAATTCTGGAACTAAATTCACTCTCCAAAACTAGAGCCTGTCTTAAAATATACTGGAAAACCAAAATGACACTTTTTCAACCAGTATAAACCTGCCAGATCCAAATAATATTGTATATATTAAATCTGTCTCATTGCTATTTTTCCTGTGAGTAAAATCCCATCTTTGCACATATTGCATGTTATAAGATTTTAAATTGTAATAAAGTATTTCTTCTCCCAATTTCTTTTAAAAAAAGCTTCCTAATAGTAGATATTTATAATTTTTGGCTGTTTATGTTATAGGTGTGGGATCCTGTTTTATATGGCACTTCGCTACGGTGGAACTTTTTCTTTTAGATTTTTCAGAAAAAAAAAATCTTTGCCAAAAACAACAGTGGATAGGAAACCATAGAAAAATAAAATACTAAAACCAGAAATAAGTGAATGAGTGATCTAAACATTACTGCAAATTCAATTCCTATGACCTATGCAAAAAAGAAAGAGCAAAGAAAAGACAAAGTCAAGACTGCACTCTGTCAAAGCAACACAATCTTATCTTTTAAATAACCCCCCACACACATTTTAAACATTAATTAAGCCATTAAAACAAAGTATTCAGACATAATTTTGAGATAGGAAGGGATTGCCCTTTTTTTTCTGACAAACCTGTGCCTAATTTGGTACTCTTGATGGCTCACAGGAAAAGGAAACAAACAAAAACCGAAGAAATACACTTTTGTTTTACACTTTCTCTTCTAATATTTAAAAAACTACATTATTCTCTGTTGCAGTAACTGACAAAGTGTGATGGCAGTTAGGATATGACTGCCCTTACATTGATGCCAAAGAAATTCTGCATTGCCACTGTTCACCTTTTGTATTACCCTTCTTCTAGACTCTTCCCTGGTGACCCAGAGAACAGTGAAATAAAGCGAAGGAGTCCCTCAGAGTGTTGTACAATCTGCTTTGCTAACTCATGAATAAGCATGGCTGTACTATGTTTTTCTCAGAGAAAAGCCTAGAATACAGTCCAGGCCCAGGATATATTCTCAGTTTAAAATGGATAAACTTTATTTACATTTTGTCAGATGTCCAACATGCAGTAGACATTGTTAAAACAGAAGTATTTTATCAGATTAATTAACTTCTTGTTTTAATTTGTAAATAACTTGTATGCTCCTTGCAAATATAAAGTATTCAAATGCTTCTGTGCAAACAAGTTCTTGAATTTCTTGAAAATTAAATTCTTGCGATTTCTTGAAAAATAGTTTAAATTATTTATAAAAGTATTGACTTGTTTCCTTATTTGCAGGAAACAATTAATTTGCACAAACAGGCGCTAAATAGTAAACTCCAGGACTAAGCCTGAATTTTCAGTGTTAAATCTCAAATAGAAACGTGGCAGTCTAATGCTAATGCAGTTTTGCTGCCAATTACAGAACGGCTAGGTTTCTGCTGAATTCTACCAAATGTAAAAATTAATTCTGGAAAAACAATAAGTAAATTATTATGATTCATCAAAATTTAAGTGTAGTTGCTGATAGAGTGTTAGAACTCAAAAATAAGTAATGTGCCTAACTACTATTACATATACAGAAGTCCCAAATTTAGATCTTCCAAACAAAATTCCAAATGTGGAAAATTACATTTCATTTTGAGAAAAAGAAAAAAACATATACTAATTTTCTTTTTTACATCAATGATTACTAGTTTTAGAAGGGTAGAAAAGAAGTAGGAATGACATTAAATTATATTAATGTTGTGTCACCATCCCAAATCCCTATTTACAACTGAATGTGACATAAATAAATGGAATGGCATTTAAATTGAAATAGTTCTGAATGGA
This sequence comes from Donacobius atricapilla, assembly GCA_013397315.1. Classification (NCBI taxonomy): domain Eukaryota; kingdom Metazoa; phylum Chordata; class Aves; order Passeriformes; family Mimidae; genus Donacobius; species Donacobius atricapilla. The sequence continues at coordinate 177,156 of WBMY01013574.1, read as the reverse complement.
GCTGATTTTACATACCTGAGGCACCCATTTGGATGAAACAAAACTGGTCACTTCTATTGCAGGCAGGCCTGTTTTGGAAAGCTGGTTGATTAACTCAATTTTTATATCAGTTGGGACTATCACCTATAGACATGGAGACACACTTTAGCAAAGTATTTCATACTTAAGAAACTTTTGCAAGTGAAATGTTCCCTGTACATAATCAATACTTTTTTAAAAATAATGAACTACACTTAGACATTTTACCATAACTCTACTGTCTCCTGACAGTAGGAAGTATAAGGAAGGTATAAGGAAGGACTAGGCAATATATCTGATCTTATTTCATTTTCTGTCCATCACAAAAGGAAGCACTTCTGTGCAACTGGTTATAGATCTAGCCTCATTATCTGTTATTAACCAAACACCAAACTAGCAAGAATTGACAAAGGAAATACTAACAGTGCTACCAGTGAAAAAGGGGAGGAAAAAAGCTCCACAGCTGAGGCAGAGTAACTCTGTTCCGCTAATACCACTAACATCTCTGGTATCAGTAACAATGCTATATGTGCGCTTATCCTCCTGTTTGTGGAAATAGATGACTGTTTCTATACATGGACCCTATAATCTCTTTCAATCTTCTTCCATGCTTCCCTACTATCCTTCAGGCAAACAATGCTATCAAAAGAGCAATATTGTTCTCCCGTGTCTCTTTAGCAGGAGGCATGATAAAACCTATTTTACTATTCCTTCTACATGAACACTTGAAGCAGAAACACAAGTTACAAAGATAGACAGTGTTTCAGTGTTTATCAATTATGTCATGACAGAATGTTATTGACTGACAAGACAAATCCCAGTAAAAAGAATTGTTGAGTAACAGAAAGGTTAGTTAGCCAAGTGTAGAAAGAAATTATATGATCTAAAAGCTGTGTAAATAGGAATCCCCTTTCATTCTAATATAAAGGAAAGTTATCAATATGAAAATAGATATATGTAATAGTACAAAAAAAGAAACGTAATTAGCAGGATGCACATGTTCTACACAATGAAAATAACACTAACTTCCAGTCAAAGCACACCCAAAACCAAAAGAGAGAAGTTACCTTTTCATTTTGTAATCCGTCCCTTGGCCCAACTTCTACAATCTTTATGTACTCAGGCAATCCAGATGCTTGAGATTCCTGAAATAAAAATCAATACTGAAAAATAAAACAATTAAGGTCACCAAGATCAAAAGGTACAGCTTGTACTAGTCCTTTCATATGATTCTGGGTATAAAGTCATTGTCAACATTAAGTTTGCTCAGCACATTTAAAAAATCTGTGAGAACATGCTCCACACCTTGACCTAAGGAATAAAAGTTAACAACAGAAGTTAGTGAATATTCCACTGCTCCTTTGTGGGCACAAAAGTTTATTAAAATGTATATAGAACCATAAATGAACATTGAGTTTTGCAGTGAGAAATATTTCCATTTCAAAAATCTTTCCAATGAACAATCCAGCCCCCCAAACTTATAACTGAATGTTCTCAATTTCACTTAACAGGTACTTCTCTGTAAACGTTTGCAAGACTTGGCTATAAATCTGAAAATAACACAGCTGTCAAGAAATGTTAAAGAGATTATTAATGAAAAATCAAAGTTATTTCTCCGACTGAAGATGAAGGTTTTAAAAAAGGATTCAAAGGAGAACAAGGAAAGCCTTCCAGATAGGAAGAAGAATTTTTCAGGTGTAAGAGCAGCACGGAAAGGTAAGAGGCTGATGGGGACAGGAGGGAAGGAAGGCAGAAATAAGGTCAAAGGGCTAAGGAGAACATGGGGAACTGAAGGGGGAGGAAGGAGAAATGAGAACAGGAGAGCAGGTGAAGGGAAATGAAACTTCCTTTTTTTTATTATTTAGCTGCTCTGTGATTGAATCAAGTTGACAGGTGTGGCAGTTAACGTAAACTGGGCCTATAAGTTCTGAAACAGTCCAGAGCAGCTAGCTGGATTGAACCCCAAAAGCCGAGTGCCTTTAAAAACACCCCCCATGGCTAATTTGGGGCATGCTGTCCATGCTCAGGAGTGGACAGGAGAGACACAGACAGCCTTGCCAGGAGCTCTGGAAATACCCTGTCTTCTGCATTGCACTGAGGACAGAAGCCAATCCAGTTCTGCATTCCAGTGTTGAAAGCCTGAGCTGGGATCAGCACAAGCTACCTGCAGGACTGCTGCTCCACTGAACCCACCACCTCTCCCAGGAGTTTAACACCACTGGAAGGGCGGCACTGTCAGCACAGGGGGACTGCTCCTGCCCGTGGGAGCAACAGCTCCTCCAGACCAGAGACGCCCCGTAAATACAGCCACTAATCTCACAACATCCACAACCAAAGGAAAACCCCATATTGTATTCCTCCCTGACTAGTATCATCAGGGTTGTTGCAACCAAACAGCTGCTAATTTCTACTCTGTAATGGAAAACGAGCCTGCCTATGAGGACCCTTGGTTTCTCCCTGCATTCTTGGTGCCTGTGGGCAGTTCTCTGCAGGACTTGCCAAAATACAATAAATATATTTCAGACCATTTACTGTATATTTATCTGAGCCCGGTAAAAAGAATGGGAAACAGCTGTATAGCATCTATTTGATCACATGGAACATCTGGTAAATTGAAACTCTGTCAGGCCCTGCTAAGCCCACACTTACTGACAGTATAAACCTACTTAAATGTGAAGGTAAAATCTTCACATCTGCTGCATATTGTTCCTCTTAAGTTATTTTCACATATATGGCACTGCTACAGCACTACAGGCATAAATCTGGGTTATTTCATGATTATCAGATCCTTCTTGTTGCAAGACAAACGCCACAGCTGTGCTATGAGTGAAGCTGTGACTGGAAAATAAAAAGAGAGCTAAAATAGATTATGTGAACCAAAGCATAATTTAGACCATGAAAAATGTCCATAAAACTTTGGGAGCAAAAGTGTTCATTTTCTAGACCAAATCTTGTAAATCCTATTCAGTGTCTACTACGGCAAAATTTTGTGGAAATCAAGAGCTGTACTTGTCTTTTCAGAGCAGTTCACACAGCCACATCAGCTGATGTCCGCAGCCCTTGGAGTGCATAGGGGTCAGGGATTTGGAGGGGATATTGCAGAAAGGCATTCAAGTATTGGTTTTTATTTTCTGTCTGTGATATAAGATATACAATCTCTTTGAACCATAGTCCAGGCCCCTCACCCCCTGATTTTCTCTATAGCCTTCCTGTTCACTAGTCAGTCTCAACTTGAATTCACTGTTCGTGGAGTGAGGACAATACTGAGAACCACATAGGGAATGACTCCCACATACCGCAAACTCAAGGCAGCACCATAGACAAATCTGTACACTCTTCAAGCTGATGAACTAACAGCTTAGAGTAAATTTCTTGGCTATAAAGAGTCTTGCTTTGTACTGTATTTCACCTAATTTTATTCATGACATATTGATTGCTCCTACCTTCAATGTCACTCGGTTCCTCCTGTGTGGCATCCAGTGTTGTCCTGAAAATGTCTCCTGTCCTTCCGCTATCAGCAGATATTACCACCTTGATACTTTTTTGTGAAAACTTTTGGACTAACATCATTACCTTATTTTAGTACAAATATATATTATCTCAAAAAAAAAATAGATTAATGCTATAGAAGAAAGATGTTTTAAAAAAAATGGAGGAACTCCACCAGCAATGTCTTTCCAATCTAATAAATCTGCTTTCAACATTATCTCCTCTTTCCTCCTCAGCCAGTTTCTTAGTCATCTCACAAATTCTGTTCTGATCATCCTTCTCCCCAGCATAACTAATAATGTCTCTTGTGCTGCATTGCTGAAGCTCAGATAACAAGCAAGTCAAAGACAGGCAGAAAACTTAGGTTCAGGTCCCTGTATACTATTTATACATTTTACAGTCCATTGCTGCTGGATAGAACTCAGAAACAAACTGGAGGCTATAAGAGTATGTGCACCATCTTCTGCTAAAGTGACCCTAGCATTTTTCTACGCTGTGGCCCAAGTTGACTACAAGGAGCAAAGGAATCTCACCTGTCCTGTGAATGAATACTTAGTAACTAGCTGTTGGGACATTCTTCCAAGAGAGAAAGAAATATGCACTTGACGAAGCTGTTGGGAGGCAAAAGGAGACACCACTTTCCAGGAAGTTTTCTGATCACAGTGCCCCACTTGCAGAATATCTGGACATTACTTAAATAACATCTGAAGACATCACCTGAGCTATGAGCCACATTCTGTGCTAGGCTCAACGCCATCTGCACTCACTAGTTAAGCTTCAAATGCACAGAACACACTGAAGTCTGTAAGAACTTAGGCAAAGTTGAAATACTTGTCTGTTTACTACCTGGATGGCATCAGACCTCAACCAGGACTTGGGCTTCATGAATTGAAGGACTCATTTCCCCAAACTCTAAGTGGAGCATTTCAGATGTACACCCTTGGGGTAAAAGGAATGATTTTCTGAACCAACATGACCAACTTAGAGAATTTCAACACCTTTAAGTATGGCATTAAATTCCCTACAGATAATAATTAGAAAATAGAAATAAATAGAAAAAATGAAAACCAGTTTCTATATTTTAAATAAATGACAAATGATAAACTTTGCAGAAATACACAAGTACCAATTTTAGTACCACTAAACATGTCAGGTATACAATTTTGTTTCAGAAAAAACCATTTACTAAATTGAACTATACGAACTATTTCTATGTAACAATATATGAAAAGTAGTAATGGCAAATACTTAGGGCCAACTGCTTATTGAATAATACAGGGTCTCTGTTAAAAAGTAATGACCACCAAAGTATCATGTTTTAAATATCAAAAAGGAAATAGCTGACATAAAAGACTAAGAGCCTGGAAATTTTTTTCCATGTATCAAACCTTGCCAAGGGAGCACAAAATCATATAAAACCACAAAAAAACCTGCCTCCCTGAAAACAGAATGCAGCCAAAGAGTATTTTTTAAAGAAATAGAAAAAGGAAAACAAAACCATTTAGCTTCAGACATTGAATGCCAAATTTCTGCATGGAAACATTTTCTCTCAGCTATAAATAGCTGCAAATTTAGGTTCATTATAGAAAACTCTAGTAACTTTTAATTAAAGCAGTATAATCTCCCTAATGTAACAATAAATGTGAACAAATTAAATAAACACACTTTTTAAGCTCTGTCACTACTTCACTACTTCTACTAAAGGTGCCGAGGTTCTTTCAGCCTTCTGATTTTTATTCCATGAAGGTTATCATAAGGGCAGAAACAGCAATGGCAAATATTATCCAGACCTTCTCAAAGGTTACTGAAAAACACAAAAGTAAGAGAGATGGATCTGGAGGTTCAGGTCTTTTCAATCCTTCTAACCAAGCAAGATAAAGTTCTGCTTTCCTTTTCCACAAGGTGGTGTTCTGGCACAGAGGACAACCGAACAAAGGTTGGTCCATCTTGTACAAAGAAGAATTATTCAGGAAAACAGTTTTCACAAGAATCAGCAGGGAGGTGGCATCAAACTCCATAATGTATATCTGCAGTGACATGAAAACATGTCCAAAAACTGGGAGCAGGCTTAAGATAAATAATACGATTGCTGGAAGGAGAAAAAAGAAAACTGGTCAATCTTCTGAACACACGGATGTCTATAAACTTTACAAGACATAGAGGAAATAAACAGGAAGAAATTAAAATCCTTGTTCACATAGTTCACACTACTAGAAGGCACATATTAAACATATTAATTGCCAGCTTAACTAGAGAAAAAAATGAAGATTCAAAAACCAGTCAGATGCACCTGAGGAATATCCCTCAGAAAAGATAAACTGAGTATTCATTCTAGAACTTCTGCTGTGTGCTGCTGACATGACCACTGGGAGAAGAGTAGCCATGAATGGACCATGACTAGTAAAAACCCTCAACCCCTGAGAATCTTTCATCAAATGAAGTTTTCTTGTGATATCATCTCATATACATGACCTGAATGTTAACACAGACATACCCCAAACGAAGCAGTTACAGCAGAGTACCAAATTCTATTGACATACCACATGCATTTCAATAAAAGCAATACATAACACTTAGGACTCTCCATATTGTTTCTGATGCTGTCTGACTAAGTAAAAAAATGAAATGGCAAAACTGATCCTTGGCTGTAGACTAGGATATCATTTACAAAACAGTAGCCTGGCACTTAATGAGTAGAAATATTGGGACTTCCTACTTCACCAAGTAAGTCAATCAATGGAGATTGCCCATGGGAGGGTGAAATATAAAATGCAAGTCATTACAGAATAAAATTAGTTAAGAGCAGAGTTAACTTATCTGGAATAAACCAAATAATTGTTGAGGTCAGAAGGCTTGTTTGAGCCCATGAAAGAATAGTGATTTACGTATATCAGGAGATTGTCTGAACTGAGAGAGAATTCACTGTAGGGATTGCTGTGGTAAAGTAATAGCCGTAACATTTCTACTGTCATTTATATTAATTATTAAATTCCAATATAATCTCCTAGTATACTACTTCTTATTGTTGCAGGGTTGTTTACAGTAAAAGTCATTCATATGAAAACATAAGAAATATGATTTTAAACAAAAAGGAATTTAACTGAAGTATAAGAATTATGCTTATGCTGCTGGAGTAGCCAGTTGTCTAATTTAATCCTGTTGACAAAGAGGACCTTAAAGGTGATAAAGTACAAGTAACAGTAACTAATAAATAAAGAAAAAACTTTTATTTAGAAAATAGAAATTAAGATTTGGGAAAAAATAATTCTTTCAAGTATTCTAACGAGCTGGCAAATCAAAAGGTAACAAATGACATTAATAAGGAATGCCCAAAAGACTGAAAAAAAAATTTTGCCGTATTAAGAATACTTTTCTTATACAAAATTAGAACATTCAAGTCACACTCAACTACACTACTCATAGACACAGTTACAAATTTAGAAAGCAAAACACCATCTATATATCACTATTCCTTTTGAAAATCCTTTAGGATAAGCCTTCCAAAGCTACAGCAGACAAGGCATTCAGATCAAGGTTAAGAAACTACACCTCATTGCTGCTGTCTAAATAGATCTAGAAGGAGTCATTCTGTATGACTTCAGAGTTCTGGCCTCCAAGTGCTGCTCAGAAATGGCAGGGTCCCACTTTGTCCATTTACTGCAGGTCTCATTTCAAATATATCAAGATGTCATTACACTGACAGGCATCTGAAATGGCACTAGACACATCTGTTTGGCAACTAACTGAGCTTCTAAATGGTTCCCCCCATGCACATTTATGAAGGCATAACAGATGTCTAAATTGCCATTTCAGCTGAAGAAGCTGCAATGCAGCTGATGGAGAAAAAAAATAAGTCAGGTCATCCTAAGGCTCATGCCTAGCGGCTGATGATCTCAACTGCCAGGTTTATTTAACTGCTAGGAGAATGCCACTCCAGAAGGGTATAGGTCTCTTGTGCATTTTACAAGCTATGGAATATCACTACCCCAGAAAGATGTCTCATATATCCTTTGTGTTTCCAGTGGCATTAGGCATCTATGTTTAGGCAATTGAGTCCTGTCCCATGTCTGCAGCTTCTATCACATGAGCTTCAGATACCATAGATACCTACTTATGTCTTAATTCAGGTGTCATAATCCCAAGCAAACATTTCCGTCAGATAAACTATGTATCCAATGAGTTACCAAGAGAAATCAGAGGAACTTCTTTGAGTTCCTCATTTCTTCAGTAGGGAATATATTCTTTCTGTCATTCTAAATCAAGTTTTCAGCCTTCCCTGCTGACATGATTCCCAATCCACCCTGCAGCTGATTTCACCTTTGCCATTAAACTCTTTTTCTCTGAACAACTGGAAGACAGATAAATATGTAGAAGAAAGTAACTTCACTGTTTGTAGCAGACAATTTCAATACAAAATATACTCTCTGTAGCTGAGATCTTACACATCAAGAATTTTCCAGGTATATGAAAGGCAGCATATAGCACGTGAATACTTAGGCAGCATCAGCCCAATGAAGAAGACACTAGGTCATTTCAGAGCATCTCTTCGGAGCAACTGGCACAATCTCTACTCTTCTGCCCAAACGACACCTTAGAAGCAAATCAACTTAATTCTTGCCTCCTTGTTTTCCCATGACTCCTCTGTAAAGAGAGAATTCACATTGATCCATACCTAGACCCATGGGACAACTTTGCAGCTTGATCCTGGATCTCTCTCATCACTATGGACCCGCCTGATGGGCACAGGGGCACATGGCCAACTCTGTTTACCACGACTGGACTGAAGCCTGACCATGATTCACTGACCTGCACTCCCAGCTGTAATCTTGGACCTCCCTTAACACCACAAACTTATCCGACAACCCAGACTCATGCTTGAACCCCCTCTCGACGCACCCTCTAGGATACCACTCTAGGCCTACCCTTCTCACCCCACTCAGCTCCTGTGGGCCTGGTGTCCCTCCCTTAGGGAGCTGCTGGCCCTCACTGCTCCGTGACAGAGAAATTTCTTATTCTAGAGTTCATTGTTATAGCTGAACCTTGTTCCTTAACATCCAGTTCAGATACATACTCCTTGAGTATTTCTTTACCCCAAGTCAAACCAGCTGGGATTAGAATGCAGCCCATTTCCCCATTTCTTTGCCCCTTTCTATCAGTTGCACCTAAAACAAAAGTGTGGTTGTTGTTAATGCCTAGCACCCTAAGGATAAGGTTTGTTGATGGAGGCCAGAAATATCACACTTTTCAGATTAGACTACCAGTACTTATAAAATACATCTGAACATCAGTGTTTTGTGTATTAACTGTCTATGATTTATCTCCTTACCCACTGGAGGCTACAGTTATCAGATGCTAAGACAGTAATCCCAAAGAATAATGCTTTATTCAAGCAACAAACAAGAGTTTGACATGAAAAAAATACACCAAAATCCAATGGTAGAAGAGCTCTGTCTGATACATGAACAGAACCATGTTCACAAAAGAGAAAACTTAAGCATAATATGCAATTGTGCTATATCACCTATCACACAGACAAGTGCCACAGAGATACTAAGTTTGCAAACCAATTTCACAGCACAGTACTTCCCTGGTTTTAGCAAAATGCAGTGAGATGTAGCAAAACAAGTGAGGAACTCCTTTCTAGAAGAAAGAATATTTCTTTCAGACAAACACAAAATAGCACATTTTATAAAGAGCTACAGAGTTAATAAATCAATATAATCTCTGTCCACAGGAGTCTGAGAGGGAGAACAGGAGGAATTCCTCACTTCCCAGACTATTTTCCTTTGTATTAGATCAGAAGAGATCAACTCTCACATACTTTGGGTGAAACACCTGCTGATTATTTTGTATGATTTGTAGTTTACTCTTTTGCCTACAGTGGATGTACTTAATGGATGGGAAACCAGAACCTGCAGCTGCCTCCAGTACACAATTTACTTCATATAACCAATTGAAGTGAACTCAGCTTGAACTATAAATACACATAAACTGAATGCCTGGAACTGTTTTGTTTAATTGAAAGGGTAGTCATACATTTGAACGCTGTTTGAAGCTTTCACTTTTATTTTAAAAGCATAAGAATAAAATAATAATACATTTTTAAATGCATGAGAGGATGAAAGTTGTTTTCTGTTGTACTTTTCATATCACATCAAAGATTAAACTCATGTTCCTTCTTAGGTTATTACTGATTTTCTCCTTCCATAAGGAAGTGCAGAGTTCAGAAGTAGTAAGCAAGCTTAAAGATTCTTCACTGGGTTTTTTTTACCTGTCATGGGTTTGGAATGCATTCTGAAACTACTACTCTTAATCAAACAAATTACATGGGGTACCATACTGATCTTGCAACAATATTATTCTGTATTTCTTTATGACCATCTCAGTTTCTTCATAAACCAGATTTTCTTCTTGATCTCTCTGTTATTTGAAGAGAACACAAAATGTAACAGTGTTTCTTCCAAAACTGACAAACTGCACTGAACTACTATGCCAGGCAAGTGTTTTTCTGAGCATCGGGATACAAAGCCATGAATTGTTAGCCTGTATTCTTTAGCTTTAGTCCTGATTACATCCTAGCTTTGTAACTTTCCATACATTGCTTTCAAACCCCAAAAGTGTACAAAGTATAGATATGGTGAAATGATAGCACACAACTTAACTGGTGGTGTTATCTCAGGGATACAGTAAAGGCTATGATGATGGATAGAAAAATCAATAAAGCAGGATGTCCCACTTTTATATAATAGTCATAAGCAAAATCTATTAATATAAGCATTTATGAAGAAACACATGTAAGTTTTGCATAAAACACAATTACTAGTAGTATTTCAAGTAATATAAATGAATATGGGGAAAGATAAGCATATAATTTTCAACATTTAAGATTTATTATTAATTTAGACATTTCATTGTTATTTCCATAAGTCAGTAGAAACAAAGCCAGTGAAAGTATACTGGAAAATATCTATGAAGCAATTTTGATGTGACAATAGGAACAGACCCCCAGAAGTTTTTCCATTTAATAAGCAAAGGGAAGAAACGTGAATTATATACATTACACACTTTAAATTGTGATCATCAAAATCATGAGAGTTTATGCTACATTCTAACTATGCAGCCAAGGACAACTTACTACATGTCAGTATAGAGTCACACAGACATCTCCTGTGGTCACGGCTTAAAATTTACCAAACGCAAGCTGCAGTGGGTCAGAAAATTCCACAGGCACATGGCAGGCTAACAAAACTGCTGTTCTGACAGCTCTTCAAAGAAGGAAATCTCAGTGTCTAACAAAAGCAGCAGCTAGTTCTAAGAGTAACTGGAAACCATATTCAATTCTCTGCCATGATGTTGAATACTCTCAAAAAAAAAGAAGTAGTATTACAGGACAAACAGAAAGATAAAATCAAGCCCAAAGATTGTTCCCTACCTTTGAAAATAAAGAAATATCTTCTTTAATATTCATGTCTGCACTTTAAAAAACTTCATTCATAACCTGACAACAAAAAAAATAGGCTGCATTTGTCAAATTATGGTCTCCTGGATGAGACTGAACTTTCTGAATGATCACTGATGACACCTTCTAAAAAACGTTTGGTGCTGTTTTCAACAAATGTAGAGTACATGGAATAGAAGAGATCTGAATACCCAAATAACAGCCAGCAGTGCAGGCAACCTAAAAGAGGACGTAGATGTGCTGTAGTCACAGACAATTTTTGGTAACTTGAAAAATAATATTCAATAAATCTATTAGTAGGATCAGGTGGTAGCAGAAGCACAGGCAATCACACTTGTGTTACAATGAAATCAATAATAAATAGCACTAGAAACCTCTATTATTAACAGGAGGCCAACACAGCCAGTCACTTCAGCAAAAATTAAAAATGTATTTTCAGGACATGGTGTATACATTACCTTTTTCTATTTCCCTAAATGCTTCCCTTGGCTAACAAGCAGCATTTCTCTATTAACCAAGCTGATTTACAGCCAACTTACTTTCATCCATATCCCTATCTTGGTCAAAGCCTGGAAAAGCAATTATACTCTGCCATCTGGGCTGGATTAAAAGGATACAGAGAATGGAGATCAACAGCATACTGATGACACTGGAGCCAAAACCTCCCACACTTTCCTTTACTATTATTTATGGTAGTAGTATTATGGTGTGTACAGTGTTTTACAGGCAAGACTAAAGACAGAATTCTAGAAGGGAGAAAGAGTGGTGCTTTTCCACACACATTGAAAAAGCAGAGGCATGATCATCACTACAAATCCAACATGTGAAAGTAATTTGCTCTTTAAAATACTTTGGGATATCAGTGAGGGGGAAAATGAATATACTGACAATTCAACCCATCCACCCTATCAGGTAAGTCTCTCTAAATAAATTGTCAATAAAAGTAATTTATGCATAGTTCTTTAAGAATGAAAATAAAACTGAAAATCAACTATTCTCCATTACTATTGCAATCAAAATCATCTTCTGTGTCCAAAGGCTGGGCCTAAAAGATCAAGTAAATCATAAATTCAAGTACAGGTGGCCCACCACTGTTTTCCATAGCTCTCTTCCCAAAAAACACTGATTAAAATGACAGTATTTTAATGGCTATTTATTTCATCACTGTTGGCAACTCATGCTCCAGGAGAATTTAAGATTTATAAAGCTCTTTTGAAAAATAACATCTGTAAAGTGTTATCATAATAATTTCCCAATAATGGTATGGAAATTATAACTTGAATACTACGCCATTCTTGATGTTATAAAAATCTTCCATTTTCACTATGAAATTAATCAAATGGGAGCATATTTAAAGAATGTAATTTTCTTCCTGTTTCGCTGAAAATAATTTAAGGCATTAAAAATTTTCCTCACACGAAATTTTAAAAATTTATAAATATAAGGTGCTAGTTTTTAAATAAACATTTACAATAAATTATCACTTTCTACAGGCTTACTAAAAAATACTCATGTAATAATGATATGTCACAACATCTTCTGAACTGGTTAAATTTCTAATTTATTACAGTAAATAGAAATGTAATAGTAATTTTTAGTGCATTCTAATCATGCAAACCTGAAAACAGTGAAGTGGAACAAGTAGAAGAAAATATATTGGTACTGGAGGAACTATGACAAAGACAAAACCAAACTGGGAACATATCCCTTCAGAATGTTTGAGAAGATTAAGGGTTGTCACGGCAAAATGAATCATGATATTTCTTAATTTTTTTATTGCTTTTACTTCTAGACTTTACACATTCAGAAAGTTTGGTTTTTCTAAGCCTCCATGTTCTGGATAATAAAGTGCTCAACTGATGAGAAAGAAATGTATGTTCTTGCAAAATTGCTAATAAGACCAGTGTTAACTAAGGTCAAGAAAAAAGGAAAAAATATCTAATAGTACTACTATTAGCTGTACTTTCATTTTACTGTGACCCATAATCTTAACTGAAGGATTTTTCTGAACGCTGACAATAGATAATACTACATGGACTAAATGGCAATGCAGCCATACACTCATTAAGCTCAAAATGTCCTGCAACATTCCTAATGATAGGACTCAACTGGACTTTACAACACCTGAACTTAAGTATCTACACAGTTATGTCTACAGGTGTCCTAGGTATCCCTGTACAGTTAATGTATATATTCACATAAAATGCCTTAAGATTCCCTAAACACAGCATGCAGGACACAGCACCTGTGGCTTTTTGGAAGCTGTAGATAAAGGACATTATAGGGCATCTTAAATGGCATCATCAATGAAGAATGGCCAAATGAATGAAGCCACTTCTTAGCACTGTCAGCAATGGCCAAAAGCATATCCAATAACTCAGCAAACACTAGGGGCACAAGTCAGATGGCTAATTACAGGCACCCTTGTGCATTTGGGATGCATCTGACTTGACCTCTAGCCATTGTAGCAGAAAGCATAAGTCTCCTGTAAATCCTATTCAATACCTGCCAACCCTATAAGCCATCTCAGCTACCTGAGGGTATCTCACATGGCACCAGACAAGAGTGCTTAGGAAATTGAATCAAGTCATGAATATCAAAAAATGGCAGGGAGACAAGAGAAAATTCTCAATCACCAATTGATTCCTCTCTGCACAGCCAACAGCCAGCTGGCTTAGTAACTTGACTTTCCATCTTCATTCATCCCATTCTGGCAAAAGTGACGTGCCAAGGCCAATGAACTGGCCTATACACTTTTTCTTCCCCTTGTAAAATATCCATGTAGGCTGACTTACTTTCTATGAAGCTAGTATATAGTTCGATTCAAATTATGTTTCCAGGGTTTTAAAAATTCAGCTGTGATCAGTTGCGGATTTTGTTAAATCTTTTCCCTAATCCCAGAGTTCCATATGATATACCTTCATCACTTACCTTGTTCCTCCATTTCTCACATACTAACACCTATATTTAATCTCATCTTAACTACTTGCATTAAAAGTAAGCCCTAAAGCCACATACAGTTCCTTTCCAGATGCTGCTGTTGAATTATTTCCCTATGGGTTTCACCTAACATTCCGGCAATGTCCTCTGGCGCTTCAGTCCACACATCTCATCCATTCAAAGCCTTTAAATGTCTTTTTCCAAGAAACTCATAAACTAACACCTTTATTCCCACACAAAACAGCTAACATCTGTGGACAAAAAAAAAACAAAGAAGAAATGTCTACCCAGCACAGTTTTTTCATCAGCGCACCTTTTAGAGTTTTTGCATGTAATAAATCTGTGTTTTTGTCGCAAGAGCTGCTGAGAATGACTCTCATAAGAATATTTAATCCAAATAAATTCATATGCAATGCCACAACTGGAGTAACTTTCATTCATTTACATCAAACTGTAAAATAAATCTCCATTTAACAAGGGAATTACCTAAAAATAGTATCAGCTAGAACAACATTCCAACAGTAAGTATCATTTCCTCTTATCACCTGCAGCATCTTTTCCATCTTTTGCAACATTAGAGTTTTGTCCCAAATATTAATAAAAATCTTCACCATTGATATGATGCCTAACCCCGTAAAAGTTAGAAAAGAAATGCTATGAGCTAATTACTTCTAATTGTAATAAACTTGAGTTTGAAAGGCAACCCTTAGAATTGTCCCTGGAAGTATTTTTCTGAAATGTAAACCATGTATTTAGCAGTTTTCTGGTTTCTCTGAAGTGACTGATTAAAAGATCAGATAATAAAATATGCATCTGATTAATAATACCTTATATAATATTTTTTATTATTATTCACTGCATGTTATGTACCTATCAACATATTACAAAATAGAAAAAATCCTTCATCTCTACTGCAGTTCCTAATTTTAAAATGTATGCACCACTTTGGCATCGCTACCCCAAAAGGGCTATAGCAGCATACATTAACACAGCAGAAATAAAATATTTCCCTTTTGCTGGAGACCAAAAATGTTGAATTTTTTACGGGTATTTAGCACAGTATGAAAGTCTGATTTTGATCACGCTCTTATCTCAAAAATTTTAGATCAACCAATTAAGCAACTTCTCTCAGAATGTCAATATCCTGATGAGTTTTCCTAAATGACAGAAGATGGATGGACTAGATAGAGAGCACCTTTTCCTACAAATTTCTGCATGATTTTTATTCCCATTCTCAAAATTATTATTTTTCTGTTCTAGCATTTTCTGAGGTTCAATTAATTGATGAGCTTTACTAAGTGCATAGTATATGACACTGTATGTCAAGGTCCACATCTGCATTATCATGTGCACCAGCAAACTCTTAAAGTGGCACATTTTACCTAGCAAGTTCACAACATACTCTCTTTGATATTTCATCTATCTTTTTAGATATACGTTTGGGAGGAAAGAAGGATGCTACAGAAAATATTATACCTTTGTTAAATGAATGAGAGAGCTAAAAAATAGAAGAGCACTCAACACAGCCTGAAGTACTAAATAACTGCTTTCCTGAAGCCCTCCACAGTTTCTTTAAACACACCTTCTTTCATACTTGACACATTAAAGATTCTCAATAGCCTTCACTTCCTAAAATATCAGAAAATTTTGTTTAAACATCTTGAATATTTATGTAGTGAAAGAAGTACAGATGACAAGAACTCAGCCTTATCTCTGGACTGTACCTACACTGCACCAGTTTCTTACTGCATGATACTCACATATGGACTGAAATTCAAACACACTTCCATAAATATGTGAATCTTTCAATCCAGGTGCTGCAAGAGTTGAAGTTACATTTTTTCCTCAGAAGCACCAAAAAAAAAAAATAGTCCTATCATTAAAATGTAGAGAAAAGAAGTGTAATTTCATCCTAGGTATCCGGCCTTCCACCCGTAAGGTTTCTAGGTACCCAGCATTCCTTCAAAGTGAAAAAACCCTAAAGTAAGATACAAGCCACTATAGTGACAACAGTTACTACTATTCATTAGTAACCACATCAGACAGTTCAAAACCAGAAAATTTGATTAATTAGGAGCAGTAAGTATTTTGCTTTATGAAAACTTCTATGTCAGACCAGCTGGTACAGTAATCTTCTAATATGAGACTTCCTTACCAAAACTGAAAGACAGAAGATCCACAAATTGTAAATAAGATCCTTACTAAAAGATACTCTCATTTATTTCAGCAGGAATTAAATTTGTGTCTGATTGATCTTTGGCGAAGTTACAATCTTCACCCTTAGGTGAAACAATGAGAAAATAATGATCTCAAGATGCATGAATTTTAAAATGATGATTTGAAATGTAGGGTGTCTTAAATCAATCCTCCTCCTTGAGCTGGCATGTGAGGAAGTGAACATCACTGTCCCCACATTTAGGCTTTGAAGGAGATGGAAGTGGGGAAAGTCAAAAATGGGATCTCGCCAAAAAGCAGATAAAAAACTTCCTGTGCATTTTTTTAGTTCCTAAATTTGTAAAGCAAATCCTTTACAATATTTCCATCTTTATTATAAAATTTTAATCTCCCTTAACAATCCCAATATAGCATAGATATCTATCAACTAAAAAGCTCCTGTTATCTGTCCAGTATTTACAGGCCAATGGTATATAAGTACTGAAAGTCAGTGACTCTGCTGTAAGTTTGTCCTACACTTTATTATCACCTCTTAACTTCTAACACGCTGTTGGGCACCCCTCACAAACCAACTACTCAGCCTTTTCGGACTTTCTCTCTTCAATGTTCTTGAGATCTTACTCTGCAGCATGAAAAATACCTGACTGAAGAAGTTGGCATGAGTCTAGTGACTGGATCTTCTGAAGGGGAAACTCCTCTTGACTTCAAGGAATATTTCACAAAGAGCTCAGCACTGCGCTCTCCCTACTCCAGTTAAATTCAGTGGGAGGGTGTTTTATTTACTGCCTTCAGTGTCAGCATGTACTGTATGTCATTCATCATTTCAAAATTCACCAAGAAAAAACAGCATGCTGATACAAACTTAATAGATTGCTATAATTAAAAGTTAAATTATAATATCTTCTATTTTATTCTTCTATTTTATTTTTATAATAACTTTGTATGCTTTACATCTTATGAACACCAAGAAAATAAATGTTCCTTGGAGTCTTCCACAAAGCAAAAAAAAAAGTCCCATTCTTGGGATATTCTTGTAATGTATTCACTGAGAAAAAGATCCATTTAATGAGTTCTATATTGACAAGGCCTCTGCATGTAGAAGAATACAGAAGGGCTGGAAGAATGTAGGATTGGAAACAAGGAATTTTGTAGTGTCTTAATGTTCAATTATTTGATCTTAGGTTATATGACGGACACCACAAGGTCAGGATGAAAACACAGAATGAGGTAAGAATGGTGGGCAAAGCAAAGAAGGAAAAAAAGATCTTTGCCCAGTGAAATTAACATACTTTCTCCATAAAGATTTTATTAATTATCTTTAAATGATGCTATCCTTTGAAAGAATTAAGAAACAAAAACTGCAACTTGAAGTCCAGGAAAACTACCTTGGTTTTTGTCTATTTATATGCAATTTTCATCAGATTAAAAAAAAAAAAAAGGTGTAAACAATGTATGGTAATTGTCATGGTAAATTAATAAATTTGCAATATAATTATCAGCAATTTTTATAGTACTTCTTAACAAAATAAATTAAATTTAAAAATTAAAATAGCCTAAATAGTTATTTGATGAGAGCCTGCAAATGTTAATTTATTCCTGGAATACACAATTACATGGAGATAAAAAGAACATGAAACACGGTATTTCTCAACTCAGTTCCTCTGAGGTGTACCTAAAAGACTCAAATAAGAGAGATCTGCTGTCTCCTTCCAGATGACATAATACCATATCCCTCATTTTTGATGTTGTAATTTGTATGAAGAATCAAACATCAGTGATAGAGACATATATAACTGTCACATGGCCTGTGGGTTTTGTTGCTATTATTGAGTTACTTAAAAAAAAAATTGAGAGGTTTCTAGCATATGTTTAAAACATGGCAATCTGTTACAAAATCTAAATTAACAAATTAAAGCTGCAAAAGTAAGACACTTGTGTGCACCTTTTGATCCAAGAGTGTCATGCAATGAGGAGATGGGGGAATCTTTGTGTATTTTCAGTCTGGGTATTTAGACATGTAGCATATAAATCATTGCAATCAAGGTTCTGAAACAGAAGTTCGCTGTCTAAATTAGAGGACCCAAGTTTTTGCTCGTTATTTTACATATTTAGCACCTAGCATTTCTGTTCCTCTCCAGTTATAAAACTTCCCAAGAGTAATATCCTGACCAACGGTTAATGAATGATTCTGGATATTGCATTCCATATGACAGCCAAAGTCTGTGACAGAAATCCTACAGCACAACATAGCACACATTAGCATTATCTAGACAGATTACACTTCCTAGAGTCACAGCTAAATCCAGCAGAATGAGAGACTAGAGTCTTATTTTTGTCTTATTTTTGCTTTATTTGTTGTAAGTGTAGGTAGCCCTCACCAAACTATGACTCCTAACATATTCTTATTTTACGATACCCCTTAGTACACCTAGCTAGTAGTACATAAATGGAAGGGTTTAAGAAAAAGACGGTTATCATTTAGCTATGTGTAACCACTACCCTCTTGCAGAGTAGGATTCCCTAGTTTAAAGCAGCAAATAAGTACTCATGTCAAAGTTGACACTCTGACCTTAACAAAGTATTGTCAGCCATGCAATGTAATTTAAAAAAAAAACTGTACATGGAATTTTCTCTGTTTTAAAACATTTAAATATCTACTCCTCTATTCCTTACCATATAATCTTTAAAAGTTCTTAAAAACCAAACAATTTTCACTACTATGGAAACCATACCATATAATCCTTTTAGTAAACCTAAATCATATTCTCATTACTATGATTACAAAGCTCCTAAAGAATTCCACCAGTGGATAGTTTGTTTATAAATTTCTACTTTACATTTATTATATTTATTATAAGTGTGCATTTGTGGATATCAACATCTTCCTTTATTTTAAGCAGCTAATTCCTTTTCTTCCCACTCTGCCTTGCACATCCTCCAGGTCTTAATACTAGACATCAAACACACCTAAGTCATTTTACATTTCACCTCCCTTTTCCCAAACATTCCAGTGGTGCAAGGCCTAACTTATCCCAGCTGGAATTCAATTTCTTGAACATGACTAACCAAAACTGAATAGATACAGTTTCTTTGCTATGGCACCAACATCTCCCTGTTTGACTGGAAAGACTTGATCTACTCTATCTGAGGATCCAACTTGATTTTTTTTTAATAGCTATATTGGCAGCTCATAGTCATCCTATGATTTATGAGGATTCCAAAGTTCTTCTTCAATCTCTTCTAACAATAAAGTCGAAGTTTCTAATTTGGGTTATAGGTCTCAAAGCACCTAATTATTCTGTATGCTTGAATTTCATCCCAGTCTTTTACACTTCTTTAGCCATCCAGCTCTTCCCCTGCTGTGTCCTTAGCATATTCCTAGTGCATCAAAATTCCATTCTAGCCTACATGAAAATATAACATTAAGTCTGTAGGAGAAGACCAATGTCAGTTAGCCTCAGACCGTGTCTCCTCCAGCAAGAAATTTCCTGCTAAGCCAGAGGACACCAGCAGCAGATAAGCACCTTCCCCGCCGCTCAGCCTGAGCATGTCACAAAAAAGACCCCAAAGCACATTACACACTCTGCTCAAGTCCTGTGAATCCCTATCAGCAAGGATCGCTGCAGAAATCTCCCCAATACTGCAGTATCTCCAGACACCTCTTTTCTGCATAGATGCCAGCACATTTTATAGTTCTGATATAAATCTGTATCTTTAACAAATTCTCCTGTGACCATAGCTCTTATTTAGTAAAAATAAATCAGATCTTTAATATGAAGTTAATCAGACCTGTTAATAAAAACAAGTACATTGGGGTAATGCTAAAAAATGAAGCTGAACTGTATTCCTCGTATGCAGCATTACAGAAGCATTCTGAAGCAAATGGTTAAGAAATTAAGAATATAGAGAAAGATGAACACACTGCAACAGGAATGTGGCGTCTCATTGACTAGTCAGGCGCCCAGTAATTTTTTGATGCAATACAAACTAGTCTAAATAAGACTGAAATAGGTATTAGTAACTTCTACAAACAGGCAGTAGAAAATTCTATTTACTGTCTATTTAGCCAACTAGCCAAATTACCTGCTACTTTTCAACTCTCCATTTAAATAACTCAATACTCAAGCAATTCTATCTTTTAAAGTCAAATATTGTTCTAAAAATACCACAAAAATGGTTGGCTAAAAGAAACAGAAAAAATAAGGGAAAACAAAGACTAAGATATCTTACTACTCACTTTAGAACCCATTATTTCACCTCCATTAGAGCTTCAAGTGGTTAGACCTGGACAGGACTACAAATTTGTCAGCACAGTATATAACCAAATTTTTATATATTTGGGGACTTTAGACAAAATAGAATGATTTTACTTTTACAAGAGCCCTGGCAGCAACATTTACATTTTACTTGGTGGTTAAAGAAAAATCATGAGGAACTCCTGAAAATATTTCAGCAAGTAAATAAACTCTTTATTTTTATCAGCCAAGAAAGCATTATTTCTTGGAAACTGTTCTTGCACCTAAACCCCCTTTCCTATTTTATTTCTTAGTGTACCCTCATAAATATAATTATAGTGGTGCTGCCATAACTGTCTTGCATAAACTGGCCATAAAAAAAAAAAAGACCGACAAACCTGGTTTTACAACCATTACTTGAGCCAGTATAGTTTCTAGATCATGTAACAAGAAAAACTTCTTTTCTTGAACAGGATTGGTATGGAATGCACTCCAACTAAGGAAAACCTTTGTGAGTTGCTTTAGAATTCATGCGAGAAAAATGGAAATTTGAACAGAATCATGTAAAAATCACAGCAAAGTAATGCAGAAGCAAGTGTTAAAACATGAACAATGACCAACTGGATTTAATTAGTGCACTGTGCAGCTCCCACCCACGTCAGTGTGCACAGGGAGGATGTCTGCTGTTGATTCTCATGTTTGCTGTTTAGTGATGAAGACATCATTCTGTATCCTTGGACGAAGAAAAATGGTAATGAAAATGAAAGAAGAGCACTGCAAAAATTAAGGAAAATGATCCATTTTAATAGAGAAAACCTTTTTTTTAATCTACTATTTTCTGAGAAGATGTAAATGATTTTGATTGCAAATCCACTCTTGCAAAAGCCTTTTCAAATGCTTCACCTGATAGAGGAAGGGAGACTGACACAATCAAGTGGCGTATCAAGGTATTTTGAAGGAAACTTTTAAAAAGTGTTCAGATCTTTTGAAAGGAAATGAAGGACCAAAATGTAGCGAGGGCACATGAACAGAATTATAGTGCTCTGCTTCAGGCCTAATACATAAAAGTCCATTAATTCTATTTTATTTCTTTACCATAAAAAAAAAATCCACAAAAAAAAGTTGATTTTTTTCCCCAAAATTTAATGCTGGACAGACACTATTCCCAGGGAATTATGATAGCTGGAAACTGTATGGGGCTTACCTATACAAAGCCTTATGCTCACAACAACGTTGCTTTGGGTATTCCATATTTGCATCTTTTGAGATATGAGGCTCAGACCATCTGAAGCAAAATTAAAATGCTGCCAGTTTTCATACCACTCAGAACATTTTTCATCATCTCTCCACCTCTAAAGTCAGAGTGCTACTTGGTAATTAAATTTTGCTTCCAAAGAGTGGAGAAAAATAGAAGATGATCCCACCGCCTACCTGAAAACAGAAGATGCAACAAACAAGAGGTGCTTCTAAAAGAAACAAAATTAAAAATGTATTTAAATATAGTTTAAACTATTTTGTTCTAGGCTTGGCTTATGTTTTTAAAGGTTTGAAGCACTGATTAGCAGAGCTGGAGTTGGACTGTTCATAGAGCATATGCTGGTTACTTTTCTTCACTTCATCCCCGACAAAGCCATGTTTAGGACAGTCATGACCTACGATGCTCATCTGGCAGCCTGCCCGGGCGCCTCAGGTAACCTACACTCCCCGCAGCCAGGGTCCACGCCTGCTCCCAGCTCCCAGCAGGAGGGTGAGCAGGCGCCCCCACTCACCCCGCCGGGACAAGCTCGGGCTCTCCCTCCGCACCCCTGCGGCTGCAATGACTCTTCCCTGGGCAGCGAACGCGGCCGCCGCACTCGTGTCCGCAGGACAGGCAGCGTGGAGCGAGGGCAGCGCCGCGGCCCCGCCCAAGCGCGCCTCAGCCGGCCATGTGCTGGTCTGCACGCAGGGAATGAGCACGCGTGGCGAGGGGCACTGCCGGCCGCGTTTGCCTCACCGCCCTCAGCACCACCCACCGGCGTTCGCACGGCCGGGAACACGGGCTAACATCGGCCGTGCGCTCAAACACCGACCAGGCACAACCCAGCGCCGCGGGGCGTTGGGCAAAGGCCTCCCCCGCCTCCGCTGCTCCGGGCAGGAAAGGAGAGTGGGGAGAGAGCGAGGAAAGAGCCGATAGAGGGGAGAAAGGGGAGGAAGAGCGAGATGAAAGAGCCGGGCGCTGCCGGCG
>WBMY01013574.1:123934-154543 GCA_013397315.1 Donacobius atricapilla | reverse complement strand
CCGGCGGGTGGCCGCGCTGGCCGCGGGCTCGGCCGGCGCCTCAGCAGCCTGCGATCGCGGGGCGGGCGTGCGGCAGGAACCGCTGAGGAGAGGCCAGCCGTCCGTCCTGCCCCGCGGGACACTGGGCCCAGCCTGGCCTGGCCAAGCTTTAGGCAGCAGGGGATGAGGAGAGGAACACGGGGAAAAGACAGGGCTGCTTCCACACCAAGCCTACGTGTTCTGTTCGGCATCCCGGGGCTGTGCAAACGATGCAGGATAAACCCGGTCGTGCTCGCTCGGTCGTCCAGGTGACGCGGGGCTTCGTGCTCACACTGGCATTTCTGCTGTCCATATAGGTGGCAAAAACTCAGAGCGTAGCAAATGGAATTCTATTCAGGTTTCAGCAGCTCTCTCCTTGAAGCAGCAAGGTGTATTTTGTCCGCTCCCTTACATTCATTGTGTCAGCCGACTTGCCAAACTCCTCTCAAGCAAAAATTGTTTCTGGATCATTCCTTTTCTGGAGTATCAGGGATATTTTGTTAAATTCATTAACCTTTAATAACCTTTAATCATTTTCTGCAAAAGATTGTCAGGTTTGCCACCAAGTCGCTGTTTCAGTTGTTCACAGATAGACATGATGCTCTCAAAGCCCCGTCTTTCTTTTGCTGTTTTACATTTCATCATTTTTTTTCTGTGCATCTAAAAATTTTGTTTCCATAGCCATTGTAAACCAAAACTGGGTGCTGATTGATTGGCTGAAAAGCTTTTATTTTTCAAGGATAATCATGGCTTTTCAGAAATAAGATATATATAAAACACAATGTAAAAATTTGAAAATGTTACTTGTGGTGATCTCTGCAATTTCAAATCTGACCACTGAAAAGTTCCAGGAGGTTTTTTAACTGACTATTATCTGATGCAGTTAGTATCTTTTCTGCCTTTTTCCAGTAAAATATTTGTGAATTCAACATGCTTTTATTTTCACAGTTCAAAGTTCCACTTAAATGCTGGCTCTGATCTTGTTAGAGTCTAGGAAAAGACTTGCTTTGGTCTTATTACCTGTCTAGTTAGGGTTAAAATATAGAGAAGCTGGCAAAAAAATGTATCATGCCTTTCTTTTTTATCTCCCAGTAAGAGAAAGTTTATCAATGATGTGATATATGTGAAGGGAAAGGCACTTTATTAAGCTTAATAATTTCATTTTCACTTTTCTATACATTCTTTAGCCAGCTGGAAAAAGGATAAAAACTGCAATCGCAAGAAAGTTGGGCGTATGTCTCTGAATAGAGTGTACCTCTCCTACCTACCTCGCCTGTTCTCGAGTTACTCCAGTTCCAAAGTCAGATTTCATATGGCCTTTAATCATCTTTCTTAAAAAATACCTCTGAAGTTGTAATGCTCTGCGGGTAGCTTATATATCAAACTGCTATTTTCTCCACATTAAATCCCTTCTAATGGTATTGGTTTTATGTCTGTTGCTGTTTTGCTTTTGTAGGGCTTAAAACCTCAGTGGGCTCTTCCAGCCTACCTCCAGTGTGAACATTTACTGTCACAAACCTGCTTCAAGACTCAGAGTGCTGAGTCCACATATGCTGAAAAAGAACACCTTTATCTGAAATCCCAGTGTTGTTGGGCAGAGAAGGAAAACATAATAGATACATTCTAAAGTAATCCCAATTTGAGTTCTCAAGCAACAGTTTCTCATTGTTTCTTTTCTGTTCTACCTCTCATTCTCTCTGCAATCAGAATTTGTTTTTCACCTTTGCCAATTCTGCGCTGCATTTTTCAACTGTTCCTTCTAAATGCAAGGAGTTGTTTCAAGAACAAGAGACATATAAATAAAACACATTTGGCTGAAACGTGCAGATTTCTTGGGAGAAGGGTGTGATAATTTTTCTATTGAAAAAGGCTCTGTGTGTTAAAATTTTTAGATCTAAAATGGATTGTTATTGCTAAACATGACTCACATTGGACAGCACAGAGTGAAAGACGCTCCTAGAGGATTGCGTTTTAGGCACACACAATCATCTTGATACTCTGCTTGCAGATGCTACAAAACTTACTCCACCCCACTTGATGAGTTAACATGAAGGCAGATACCTTTGTCGTGTGATAGTACCAGTGTATTTACTAACTGAAGGGTTTGCAGGGTCATGTAAAGAGTAATGGGCACTTCTGTCAGATCTTTCTGTGACAGCACATGGACCTCTTGTGGTCTGGACTTTTATGTGCCCTGTGCTGTTCCCTGTTTTGATTCTGCATATCTTTTGTTCAACAACAGCTTTTTGGAGCGACTTCAGTTTACTAGAACACATGGAAGGCCTCAGATGTGTTTCGTGCTGTATCAGGAGAGTGAGTAGATATTGTGCGTGATTGGCTTTTGGTTTTCCATCTGTCTTTTAAAACTGTTTATCATTCTGATACTCCTCTGAATTTATCATTGTCATTGGCTCACACTGTGTTCTGGTCAAAGGTTTTAAAATGTTTATTAAAAGGAATGTTTTTCACTAAAATAAATAATCTCTTATAGAAGTCATGCCACCAAGCCAACCAGATGGGGAGAACAAGCATATTCGTGTAATATGCAGAGTAACTCCAAACATTATCACAAGAGATGTTTCTGTACTCCTTATTGTTCCCATGCAGTTACACAGGTAATTGGCAGTCAGATCATTAGGAGTAGAAACATAAAGCTGTTGGATTTCCTGCCATGTGACACAAAACCTTGGCCAAGAAAGGCATGGTAAAAATAGGTTGATCGTTTATAAGCATCTAAAAGAAAATAAGAAAGTTGTTTAAAGTGTGATTTGATGACAGCAAGAAGGACAGAATCAGAAGCAAGGGAGCTATTCATACTGATGATAATCGTAAGTGCCAAACTGGCAAGCAGCCAAAGTGCCTACTAGGCAGGGATCAAAGACACATATGGTGAGTCTCAAACAACAAGTAAGCCATAGAGTTCTGGCAAGCATTGCAGGAATAATGTGCTCCAGCCCTGACAAAGATGAGGGCTAAAAAAAAAAACAATGGGGCTACCAATACTGGATCATACCTCAGGGAAAGCAAAGCTTTCATCATTTCAGTTTTATTGGAAAAAAAATGTAGATAACTTCTCACATATGGTAGCTCTGGTTGATCTAAATTGATGGGAAGTGTAACACAATGTTAAAAAATATCCTTTACAGTTGTGGCAGTAAATCAGTATTCCATTAGCTGCAGCTTCATTCAGAGACGGCATTCTTCAGAGAGTTAGTAATAGATGTACTTTGCCAAAGTAAAACTATATCCCAGGTGATAGACACCTGGCATTTGAAACAGACACAATCAAGAAGAAAGTCCAAGTTAATGTCTTGCCAGATGTTGGAGCCTGTTCTTCTCTATTCTTTCACTAATTTAATCAGATGGCGGGGTTTATGACAAGTAGATATAAAACAAGCAAACACAAAAAGGGACACATTTTAACTTTCTTATCACGCTACTATGCAGCATCAAATAGGAAAATAAGGAAATTCTGTGAGTTTAGACCTGGTTTCATAGTTATAGACCCATACACAGAGTCATTAAAAAGGGGACATGCCATAAGCTATATTATTTTACATTTGTAAAGGGTGCTGACTTTTACACTGGCAAGAATGGTACTCAGCAGCCCTTCGAGTCTTTGGGTGGTCTCCAAAGTACCAGCACTACATAGCTTCATAAAATTGTTATGAGGTATATCAAGGACAGCAGAGAATTGTAGCAGAAAGTGCTTATTTATGGATAAAATTTGAGGTATTTCCATAACTGACAGAAATGCTGCTGAACCAAATGTGTCCGTTGTCTGACTCCATCATTTAGACTGTAATTTCTTTGTCTCAGTGACCTGACCTACCACTCGACAGTATCAGGAGAAACTATGAGCCAATTCCTGAATGGATTTTCAAGGTGCTATTACAATATTTAACACTTGCTTTTCAGAGCAAGTGTTTGGCCTACTGTTATACAGACTTTGTTTCCATCTCTTTTTTTCACATCAGTGTACTTAGTATCTCCATCTCCAGCCAGGCTTCTCTGCCAATAAATACTGATGTGATTTCTTATAGGGATTACAATATATAATATGCAATAACCTCTGATTTCCTTCCTCTCTTTATGTTATTAAGAGACAACAGAATAGTACTGATTGTCAGTGAAGCCAGTTTTCTTGGTTTTCAAAAAAGTGACCCTTTTACATCAGGTAGGATAAACTATAAATTACTCTTAGGAAATGTTTATTGGATAAAAAAATGCTGAGACAGCTTTTATGCTATATCCATTGCTTCTCAAGTAGAGAGCATTTATCAGAATTTAGTCAAAACAAAACAAAATAACCACCTGAAAATTGTACCGGCACTGCATTCTGGGAGTAGTGCTTTCCAAACAGGAAAAAAAGAGTTAAAGACTTAATGTTTTCTGTTCTCTTAGGGAGCAATTCTTCTGATTTTTTTTTTAATATATATTTTAGTATCAAGTGAACCATCTTCTACAAACCATATGTAATTTCTGTATTTCAAACTTGTCCAGCAAGTGAAAATGAATTAAGCATTATCCAATAAAGCACAAATGCATGTAGATGCTATGAACCCAAAAGCTAAATTTACGTGTTCTTTCTTTATTTTATTCTTCTAATTACTATGTTAACGTGCAAAACATGTTTTGTGGCCGTACCAGGAATAAGTGTTTGAGGGTTTTTTTTAAGGTATTTGCCATCTAACTGTACTTTTAAAATTACTTGCAGTATGTCCCAAATTGCTATGCCTGTCATTAGATTGTTCCAGAGCAATAGCAACAGTTTAAATTCTGCTATAGTGATCAGTCTGACACTAGAATTTTTCTATTTCTTCTGTCACCAACATTACTCAGCTTAGGACAAAAAAAACCCAAACAGTGGAGAAGTTTTCTGGTGCAGTAAAAACTAGCGCTTTTTTGGCAACTAAACAGTAAAAAAGGCAGAGACATTACTTAAGAGACAAAGAAAAGTTTGTGTTTGCACATAAAGGATATGCTTGCCAAGGTAGTTTGCTCATCTTTAATGTGACAGTTTCATTTTTTCAATTTACTTCATATCATTTTACCTGAACAGTGTGCAGTTAAAATGTATATCCACAGTAACTGAAAACAGTTTTTAAATTATCAACACAACAAAAACTTTTGGACAAAATATTACTAAATAATGAAAAATAAATCAGAATAGTGTGTAATGTAGGATAAAAACAAATATCACATGTGCCATAATGCAAAGTAATCTGAGATCAAGTAGATGTGTGCATCATTTTTTTCTCTATTTCTGTTTGTATTTTACTTCAGGGTCAGATTGAAGTTTTCAGATGAGTCCTATGATCTAAAATCCTCTTAAGTAGTCTGCAAAAAGGGGACAAAGAATTGTGTTTTTTGGCTTCAATAGTAGACTGAACCAGGCAAATGAATACTGTAACTCTAGAGGAAAGACTGACATAGGAATTACTGGAATGGTATTGACATTCAGAGATTTCCTTTTTAGCAGAATGGTAGCAACAGCACTATAAAGTAAAAAAACTTGAAAAAAGTCAGGGTTTTTTACATTTTTTTTTTGCTATCTTCATCTCTAATACAAGATTTAGTCCCGTAAAAATTGATGTGCACTGCTTCATGTTGCATTTGCAACAAAAAGCACAGTCCTGAATCCACAGTATTTCTAACAAAAATTTATTTGTAAACTTCATCTGGGCAGAAAAAACCTACAATATCTTTAAATTAAAATGCTAATGTCATATTGTGAAGCGGAATAGTCTTACTTTTGTTTAGGACTCACAGTGTTGCTTAAGCAATATTCTGTGAAACAGAACAGTGTTCTTTTTCGTAACAGGAATGCCATTTGCAGTATCAACCATTTCATGCTAGCCTTAATTCTTTCTTTCCCCAATTTAAAACACAATTCACCTCCAAAGCAGATATTTGTACACCAGGATGAGAAGAGATTAATTTCACATACTACATCTGGGAGTTTTAAGGTCTATGTGTCAGCTCATAGAATTATCAGAGAATCATCAAATTGCTTAGGTTTGAAAAGACTTCTAGAATGATTGAGTTCAGCCATTAACCCAACACTGCCAAGTCTATCACTAAAATATGTCCCTAAGCATCACAATTACGTGACAACACAAGAACTAGAATTTTATTAGGAAAATTCATAATTTTCTCGTCTTTCTGGTTGCAAATAATGACTTTTAGAACTGTAAACGTGGTCCTAGTAAAACAGCGTGCTAGTTTTGGCTGGGATGGAGTTAATTGTTTTCATCACAGCTGGTATGGTGCTGTGTTTTGGATTTGTGATGTAAACAGTGTTGATAAGACACCCGTGTTTTATTTTTTTATTCCTGATCATTGTCAAAGCCTTCTCTGTTTCTCCCAGTGGTAGACTAGGGGAGGACAGGAAGTTGGGACACAGCTGGCAAGAAGTGGGGACACAGCCGACCCCCAAATGATCAACATACTAATAAAAGCTGAGGAAGGAGGAAACAGGGAGACATTCAGAGTTGTGGCATTTGTCTTCCTAAGCAACAGTTGTGCTTGGAGCCTTGCTTTGCTGCAAATGGCAGAACACCTGCCTGTCAATGGGAAGTGTCGAGTTCATTCCTTGTTCTGCCTTGCTTGCACACACAGCTTGGCTTTCCCTATTAAAGTGTCGTTATCTCAACTCCTGAGTTTTCTCACGTTTGTGCTTTTGTTTCTCTCCCCTGTCCAACTGTGAGGAAGTCAGTGAGTGCGGGGCTGAACTCTATACCAGGGTTAACTCACAACAAATCTGCATGATACTGCAGAGGAAAAAAATAGACATGAACAGCATTGGTCAAACCTCCTCCTAGAGGCACTTAAATTAGGCATTGCAGCATTTATAAGCCTTTAGAGAGATTTAAGCTGCCTGAGCTGCATTTTTTTCTGGAGCAAGTGGAGGGACCTAGGTGTCCACTTCACCCTCAGGAGGCATTTGCTCCAGTTTAGCTACAGATGTGCTTTTCCAGTCTGATGAAGGAAACTTTGGTGTTTTCTAGGCAGGGCAATATGTGCACATGTTAAAGAGGTGGCCTCTGAATTTTGGCCAGTAGGAAACATCAAGCACAGAGGAATAGCTACAAGTCCCTGGCTGAGTTTGAGAAGTCTTCAGAGTATTGGACCTCCAGTTCCCATTTACTAAGAGAGAATCCTAAATCCCAAACCAAATGTTGATCTTGCATCACTGTATAGCCAGGAATTTGAGTGATAAGGAATGAAAAACAATGCATAAAGTATTTTTTTAAGTTCTATAGTAATATGTTAGTTTTACCATGCTGACTTTTCTTTGACCTTTATGTATTGCAAGTCCTAGTGCAGAAAGATTCTTTAAGATCTATAGTTTTCCAGAAGGTCAACAGGTAAACAGACTTTTGGACTTAAAACTATTGCGTTTGGGAGGTTTTTTTGTTTGGGTTTTGGTTTGTGTTTTTGGGGGATTTCTGTTGGGTTTTTGGTTTTGGTTTTTTTTTGGTTTTTTTTTTTTTGGTAAGACTTTTTGTTCCTTTTCTGCTCATGTTGAACTTCAATTAAAATTTGTGAGGTGTTTTGCACCATGTTAAGGAACATCATTTGACACAATGCCTCAATTATTATAAATCAGATTTTTTAATTCTGAGCTCAAGGAGAGCGCTAACAAAGATTGGAGGTAGTATGAGTTTTTATAATTCTCTTTCAGTGGGTCTTTTGAGAGGCATGAACAAAGGGGAGCAGGTCACCATGGGGTGCCAGCAGACCCAGCACAGGCAGGAGAGACAGCATTGCAGTCACAGAGGCAGTAGGACTGCTCCAGTGCTTGACAGCCAGGAAGGGGAGCTTTAACTTTCTTTCACAATTGGTCCCAGAGAGACTTTGGCTCTTCAGCCTCATTAGCATCCATTTCCTGCTCCTTCCCATAGTGTTGTCACCACGTATGTTCATGAGACAATGAATGACCTTGTGTTCCCATTGTAAACACAGTGGTGTTTACCCATGTTACATCTGAGCCTGATATAGTGACCACTCTATTTAAGTTGCCAAAACTTTTCTTTTACAAAAGTGTGTCCAACTGTTTCTAAAAGGACAGAGATCTCCATGTCTTATAGCAAGAATTTGGAGTTTAGCAGCACTATAGCCTGGAGTCAGGAACATGTCTTCTGTTGTCTCAGTGAATATCACTTTAATTTCTAAAATGTTGAGAAGTGATTTCCTAGCTATGTTTTACTCTTTTATGCTTGCCAGAGACTAACAGCCAAGCAGTTTAATATTCTAGTTGCTTTGAGCAGATTTTGCTCTTGCATGTAACTCCAGCATGGGAAATTATACATCTACAGCCCACATAACTCAATTCCTGCCCCTGCTCCACAACAAACACTGTCAAAGAGTAAAACTTAGTGAGACACTAAAGAGGAGTTCTGGAATGAAAATAAAATTTCATGGTTTTGGACTTCAGACAATCTCTCAAGTATCAGGGTTTAGGATGAGACCTCCTTAACAGAGAAATAATCCAACATTTGCCTACTGTAGGGGGATTTTGGCTACTATCATGGACAGGATGCTGTGCTTCAGAGATTACACATGTAAAGCACATGTTTTTTATAGTATGGATAATAGAATGCTAATTCAGAAAATGCAAGTTCTAAAGGAATTTTTTTGTACCTGTAGACTATTTTATTTCCACTAAAACAATGATTTCCAGCAAGAGATCATTTAGTTGATGTGTATAAGATGCTAATGATGAACATATGAAAATATAATCACACTTGCATGCTTGCCTTGAGATTGACTGTATCCAGACATAAAATGAAACGTTTCCTATCACAGTTTATCAAAAGAGAATAGAAATATGGTTAGAAAAAGGTAGTCAGAAAGAATATCAACTTTTAAAAGCCTATTATTGACAAAATAATATAAAATATAGCCAGCTCTGTTCCTTTTAGACAGAAGTAGCTAGGAAAATATGGTAGACTGGGTACAAGATCTCTGTTTATCTGTGACAAGATTTTAGGAGTTAACATGTTAATTGTGAAGAACTGCACGCATTGTTAAAAAAAATTTTAAGAAAACAAAGAAAAATTTTTGTTTGTCATAGTTAGATATCTGAACAAATCATTGCTATGTCATTTGAATAGTGATGTGGTACAAAGGGAGTTCGTTCAACCATTCTTAGAGGGAAGAGAGGTCAAAGCCAGCTCTAGCAGCCGAGGAGTAGGTGGGGATCTCTGAAGCTGGAGGTAAAATTCTAAGCAAGGCATAAATTTCTACTTCAAGGGATAGATTTGATGAAGGCTCCACCCAGAAAACAATTGTATAAAAAACCAAAAACTAGTTGAATAGTCTCTTCTGCTGGAAAATGTGCAGCAATCAGCTAAATTAATGAGTACTGCCTGATGAATAATCCACCACCATTATTCTCATTAATCCTTGAGTCTGTCCAAATTGATTTGGGATCATTCTGTAAAAGCATAAATGGCCTGCTAAGGGCTGTAATTGTTGCATTATATTCAAAATGTGGTTTATCTGAAATTTATAGTCATGAATTATTGTGCAGCTGGTACTATTTACAGACATGGAATAAAATAATTAATTAAAGAATTAAAGAAATATAATTTTTTTTATTGTCATTGGGCCTTAAAAGTCTGTATGAACAACACCAGTGGTTTGGGCTTTCCAAAGTATGATTCAAAGTGAGAGTGAATGAAGTCTGCAATTTTTGGGATGCACATTCAGCATTAACTGGACATAAAATAAGTGGCCTATTATTCTACTTGTTCCAACAAAAAATGCAGACTTGTCAAGGAAGGTGTTTGGAAGAAAACTTTATTAAAAAAAAAAAAAGCCTTGGTTAAATAGGTAGTGTGGCTAGTCTGAGAGAAAAAGGGGAGGGAGATATAACTGAAAACATATTTCCCAGGAATAATATTTGAAAACAATGATTCAGTTTTTAAAAACAAACTGCAAATTATATCTCCATACCATTAAGAAAACAAGTGATTCCTTTGATTTCTAATACATCATGTTTACATCATTCTGACATATCAGAAAACTATGACTTCTTAACCAAGGTTAAAATTGAATGTGTCACTTTTTCCCTTAAAACTTCAAAACAAGGATGCATCAGGCAGAATACTTCAAACTCATTTACAATACTCTTTTTACAGTACATATTTAGGCAATTCTTAACTTGTAGGGATTATTTTCTTTGCATAAGATCTTGGAAGCTACGAGATCAGCAGAATTCTAAGAAGGACTACTGTCTATGTGCATGAAAAGATAGCTACGAAAGAAAGCTTAAAAATATAATAATGATTTACCCAGTTGACAGTAGGTGGAATTAGAGACTTCTGCTTGGAAGCATATTTAAATTACTGTCTGATTTCCTGTAGTAACCAATGGATTCCAGATCCTGAGACACATTACTTCCTAGCCAGACTTCACAGCTGGTGTTAATTGTATCTTAATATGGACAGAAAAAGTATCCTAATTAATACATCTGATGTGAACAAAACACTTCATGTTCACCAATATGCAATATTATGTTTTTAATATGGATACTAATCAGGTCATAATTTCAAAGACTTGATTGCTCCCTTTTATGGTGCAGTAAGGAAGCCCTTCCATCTGTAGTGCTACAAAACATAAGACTATATGCAATAACTGAATAGGCAATAACCATGATAACATGAACAACACACTCTCAATTGTGATTTCACCTAGCAACCCAGTGAGGGGTGATGGCAGAAGTCAATAAAGTTGATGGATCTGTGGCTGTGATAAGATCAACTTTCTCCTGAAAATGCTGCCTAGCATTAAAGGATATCCAGGCAACAGGGGACACCTGACTTCATATGAGATATGAATCAAGACTTTAAAAGTGATCCATCTTTTGGGGGCTGGGTGGATGGGTAGGTGGGTGGAGGCTGGGGGATAAGTAAGCAGAGCATCCTATTCTTGGTGTCACTCAGTAGCCTGCTGAAGGACAAGAGCTCGCTAGCAGCTGGTCATTGGGCTGGTTCGCGTTCTTAGCCATTACTGGTACACTGGTCTATACAGAGACATTCCCACAAAGTCTGTTGTCCTGCCCTGTGCTGCCAAAATACAAGTGCAATTGCAGAAGAAGTTATCTTGGCCTCAGAAGCAGGATTTGCCCCTAGGCAAAGGGAAAAAATAGAGAAAAAATGAGGAAAAGCCCTATTTTTCCCCTTGCAAAATATGAAATCCTGAAATTCTGTGTAGTGACAAGGTAGTTGGCCTTTGTACAGGTGTTGCATCTAGGGTTTGGAGGAAGAAAAGTTGCCACAGATTCACTTTTGCTCTACTCTTGCACTATCCCCACAAGTATTCACAGAATCACAGAATCAATTAGGTTGGAGAAGACCTTTGAGATCATCAAGTCCAACCTACGACCAAAACATCTCCTTGTCAACTAGACTGTGCACTGAGTGCAACATCCGGTGTTTCCTTCAACATCTCCAGGGGTGGCTACTCCACACCTCCTTGGGCAGCCCATTACAATGCCCAATCACCCTTTCTGTGAAAAACTTCTTCCTAATGTCCAGCCTAAGCCTCCCCTGGTGCAGCTCAAGACTGTGTCCTCTTGTCCTGTCGCTGATTGTCTGGGAGAAGAGACCAAACCTCAGCTGGCTACAGCCTCATTTCAGGGAGTTGCAGAGTGATAAGGTCTTCCCTGAGCCTTCTTTTCTGATCAACCCCAGCTCCCTCAGCTGCTCCTCATAGGAGTTGTGTTCCAGACCCTTCATCAGTCTAGTTGCACTTCTCTGGACATGCTCCAGCAGCTTAACATGCTTCCTAAATTGAGGGGCCCAGAACTGGTATTCGAAGTGCAGCCTCACCAGTGCCAAATGAAAGAATCACTTCCCTAGACCTGCTGGCCATACTGTCATTGATACAAGCCAGTATCTCACTGGCCTTCCTAGCCACCTGGGCACACACACTGGCTCGTGTTCAGTCTGCCATCAATCAGTGCACCCAGGTCCCTTTCTACCTGTTGTCCAGCGACTCTGTCCCCAGCTTGTAGCGCTGCAGGGGGTTGTTCTGGCCAAAGTGCAGCACTCAGCACTTGGTCTTGTTAAACCTTATATTGTTGGATTTGGTCAAGTTGTCCAGCCTGTCCTGGTCTCTCCCAGAGCCCTCCCACCCTCCAGCAGATTGACATTCCTCCCAGGTTGGTGTCATCTGCATATTTGCTAGCAGTATTCATAACAGATGCAAAGCTCACCTTTTTATGAAGTCCACTATATTGTCACCCCTATTTCCTTACTCATCCCTTCTTAAGAGCAGTCATATAGTTTAACACAGAAATTTCCTACATGAAACTTCTTCATCCACACAAGGCTCAAATATATCTTATGATAATACCAGCAAAACTCTCTGTCCCTGGGATTTTACACTGCTGCCTCTTCCTGCAATGTTTGATTGTTTCATATATAGAATCAGTAACAGAAATTACTTTGGAAAAAAATAAGCTCCCTTTGGACTAGAGTTTGCTCTTGAGAGGCAAGATTATAGTTGCTAATTTTTGTTTATATAGATATATTCTCACATACTAACTCTAGAAGCAGTGTTGTGACTGTGATGGATATGCATAAGAGGTTTTTGGTCAGATGCAATATCTTATCTTAATATTCATCAATATTTTTAGGAAAAAAAAGTATGATCTCTTGGGCACACGAAGCCATCCTAGGCCATCAATTTCTAGCTGCAGGGTTAAGGAAGTTGACTAGTTACGAGGTTCAGTGTTTTTATGAGCAAATGACAAGTCAGGGTTACAAATCTTGTTTTGCCACAGCAAGTTTCTTCACAGAAGGATTTTGTTAATGGAATAAGAAGTTTAATGTTATTAAAAAAAAAAAAAATCTGTTTTGTCTAGTCTTACCAGATTAACTGGTAAAACAAACACAAAACTTGGTTCCTCTGGAATACGATCCTGTAGATTTCCATGTGTTGCTGTTAATTTAATGCTTTGTATGTACTTTTACAGCTGGATTCATGAGCTGAAGCTGTTAAATTTAATTTCTAGTAAGCTAAATAGCTTATTGTCTAGTTTTATTATTATTCATATTTCTGAACCTTAAGCAATACGACATTGCCTGTAGGGATGTTTTAAACCAACACACGACTAATCCACCCCACAAGAGCATGAGCAAAAGAGTGGCAATTTATCTACAGCTGATCCCCAGTGACTTTTTCTCATTATTCCTGCAGTCAAAATAATATCATTTTAAAATTAGTGTAATAATAGAGAATAAAGCTTGGCAACTAACCTGATGAACTGTTTAAAAATTTAATAAAGCAAAACCAGACTGAAAGATAAAGTGGACTGGAAAAGGTCTTCTTGGTGTATCCTTCTTCACCTTTGACAGACTCATCTGCTATGAAACTAGATAAAGGACAATTCCCACTGTGACGTTAACTTTTTAGACCTTGATCTGCATGTCACAGAGTGTGGAAACCAGTCTGAGGTGGGCCACGCTCTCCAATTGGAATTTATTTCAAATCATTCTGGAGTTCTGCAGACCCATACTGGTTTGGATACCTATATTAATCTTGCTGACAAAGTATATTTTCTCAAATGAAGCACTAGTCTTCTATTAAAGCAACCATTCTCTTTTATATTTAAAGCCTACTTAAGTATTTTTCAGCAAAAATACCAGTTATGCATATTTTTAAAACAAAAAATGACAGGCAGACTGCAGTTGTGTGATTTGATATACGAGTTATGCTCTAAATTACAACTTTCAATTTGACCTATTTTGGGCCTGACAAACTCCATGTTGCCACAGTGAGAACTGATTTTATTGGGTGCCAATAATGTCAAAAACCCCCAAAAATTTAATTTTCCAAATTAAAAAAGATAAACCATTCAAATATAAACCTATATTTTGATATTTTCCTCTGTTTGTATTTTGAAGGGGTTTTTAATTGTTACTGTTATTTTGACAACAACCTACATCTAAAATACTGAATTTATCCATAGCTCAAAAAGCCCAAATTTGAATTACAGCTTGTCAGCAGGCAGCTCAGAAAACTGACCTCTTTAAACATTTCAGAATGGCTAGAAATATCATCTGCCAAAAGCACAAGGAACACCTCTTAAACAGATGCAGGTCAGTGTGCTACAAAGGACACTGAATTCGAGTGCTCTTTAAAACAGGTATCCACCCTTAAATAAATACAAGCTGAAATGAAAGCCAAAAGACATTCATGAGACTGAAACACCAGACCTTGGACTTCCTCAAAATGTGTACTGAAGAAAACACTGGACTGTAAAAAGTCATGAGCTGAGCTTCCATTGACCTTTGCTCTGCCTTCTTAACTGTGAAGAGTGCAGTGCTTCAGGACTGTAGATAACTATAATCATGCTTCAAGAAGAGGTATTCCAGATTCAGGATACCTGCTAATGTATCCTCCAAACCTCAAAGGTAACATATTTCCACTGGATAATTAGGCAAAATAAGGTGGTTTAGGAATATCACTTCTTTTTGATAACAGAATTTTAAATTTGTTTTTTTTCACTCTTCATACTAGTTCCTTTTTTTCAGTAGATGTTCTCCTGTGTTGGTTTCATGGAAATATTACGGGAGGCTGAAAGAGGGAAAACCACCCTCATTTTTGTAGTCCAGGTTCTTTTCTGTAGGTTGAAAGCACAATCTTGAAAGCAGTTTTGTTTTTCCAGATCTCATATTGTAAGGAAAAGGAATAGCATGTTCCATTTCTAATCCCTTCTCCTTTTCCTTCCTTCCTTCTTTGCCCTTTTGTAGTCACCAGTTGCAAGAAATTTCTGTATGGCGTCTCCAAGCTTATACCCTGTGGAATTATTGTATTTCCTACTGAGTTTCACCAGCAACAGCAGAAACAAATCTTTTACCATTATCTCAAGGGAACTACCTAAGTTATGTCTTGAACTTATGACATAACTAAAGATTTACAGAAAATCCAGAAAAAAGTATCAAATACAATAAAGCCTCCTAGCTTTATTGTTGATCTTACCAGGTGCAAGATGGAGTCTCATACATGTATATAAACTTGTGTTGTGTATGTGAAAGACTTCTACAACTTGAAGTTTACCGATTCCCGTGATCACTGCAAACAAAAAGGC
The DNA here is from genome assembly GCA_013397315.1 of Donacobius atricapilla. Taxonomy (NCBI): domain Eukaryota; kingdom Metazoa; phylum Chordata; class Aves; order Passeriformes; family Mimidae; genus Donacobius; species Donacobius atricapilla. Next base: position 139,419 of record WBMY01013574.1, on the reverse strand, counting down.
AATTATCTGGTTGCTTTTTGATTCAAAAGCATAATTTACCCTTTTTTTTAAACACCTGTTTTTCACATCTCAGGTTGTTAAGAACTGCACCAAATTCTTCCTATAACTGTCGATTTCCATCTGTTGAGATTTGCACTCCGCCCACACCTGTGAATCTCTTGTAAGCACTTGTAAGCAAGGCGTAGGACCAGGAGGCCTTCAGCTCTTTCTATTGAAGAAAGGCAGCAGAGAGGATAGCTGGTAAAATGATTAAGTCAACACAGAAAAACTTTCTTGCCTTCAACAGGTAAGAAAAACAAGTCAGAGAACAAGGGAACCAAATGCTCCTCAGGAGAGTCACAGAAGGGTTCACTTGCTCCCATTGACATGAAATGAAGGTAAGAAAGAATGACAGAAAGTGGGAAACAGCTGATTAGCATTTCAGAAGAGATAGGAAGCAAGAATCCCACTGGAAGGGACATAGCCACAAATATGATAATAATATTTCATCATTTATTTTTCAAGGGCAGGAAGAAACATTGTGAGGTACTTCAGGGAATACACTAAAGAGAAAATACAAGTAACAAGTTGTAACAGAGGGAGGGAGAGATATTTTCTCTACATGGGACAAACAAATACATAGTGCTCCATCCTGTGAATTCACATTCCTTTTGAGTAGCTCTGTTGAAATCAGTGGCCTCATTCCAGATCAAGGGAAGACATAGAGTTCAGTGGGCTTTCAGTTTTCACCTAGGTGTGGATTTAGAGAGCAAGGGGATGCTGTCAAGGTTGGGGACAGTTCTTTGTTTTGTAATCAGGAAGGCCCTGAAATGGTAAGATTTTGAATTTTAAAATTATACTAAGAGTGTGTTTCTCAAAAAGAATCCATTCATGATATGTATCTCATGTCAGAACATCAGTGAAACTGGGTTTGATCCCCAACTAATATAGCAGGGGGAGATTTTTTTTGTTTTTAGCGGAAGGCAGAGCTTTTAAAACCTACATGGAATCCAGAGGGTTGCCTGTACATTTTCACAAAAATACTGTGAAGAGAAGAGGAAGATATTGTCTTTTCTGTCCTTCCCCAGTGCTACATCTTCCATAAATTATGTCACTGTATTTGTGAAAGACTGTCTTCAAGGTTAGAGGGGCAAGAGCTGAAGCAGCTATAGGTGAAGGTAAAGTCAGTACTCAAAGGGAATGATAACGGTAATGATAATGTCTGCTTTTAACATTTCTCAGCATCCTCTCTTTCCTTGAACTAAGGCCCCGCAGTACTTATTATAGCAAAGTTGTTCTCTTCCTGTAAGCTATGTGTAAGAGTTTGATTGCTTCACCATATTGAAGGCAAAATACATACTTTGAAGAAAGCACAGTTCATATTTTAAGGTTTGCTTAAAGACTATCACTCAAGACCACAGCTGGACAATACCAAAAGAACAATCAAGAAACCAAGGACTGTCAACAAAGAACAGTTCTCTACATCAGAGAATCAGACACATTTGCACTCAATTAACACTTTGCTTAAAAATAGACAGAGATAAGCCCTAAAGAGTGTGGTGCCCAGCAACCCCATCATTATATATACAACAGCAATGCATAGCAGCAGTTATCATTATGTCTTACCACTCCATTTGCTATAACAACAAAAACATCCACTATTAATTCCTTATCATGTTTGGATATATTTGGAGATATTATCATAAAGCTGTCTCTGTGATATGGTCAAAGGGATGATAAGCTAGTTTGTTTTAAAAGTGAAATTTATATAATCTTATTCTTTTCTGCTTAGGTTCCTTACTAAGTGCTGATTAAGCACAAGCCTTTGTCATATGTAGGTGGGAAAGATGGTTTTATGTCACTTTCACTGTTATTGAGGTTCGGCAGAGACTATTTTTACTGTTGTTGAAGTAAGCGCCGCTTCAAAATTACACAAATCTGTGCATAGAACCAAAGATACAGGAATCAGTGGAGTACAGAAATGCCGTGGACTATCAGCTCTTCAGGGAGAGCTCACTTCTTTTTTTTATGGCTGGAAGTCTGTTGGTACATAGTTTTTCATTCCTTTTCCATCCCCATGACATGGAGATTTAGGCACACAAGAGAATTCAAATCTGCATAGATCAGCTAATCCAGCAGCTGTTTTACAGCACCTGAGTAGTGCAAACCAGAGAGAATTAGGCTGAGAAGAAAAGTTACATTATAGTAGGTCACAATTCAGTAAGGTATTCATCCTCACCTCAAATATTGCCATCTGCAAAGCAGTATCTGGAGAAGGCATACAGCATTTACAGAGCACTCAATAAAAGAGTAAACTCTTTGTCATTTTCCATGGCAGCTTTCTAACGAAGGAAAGCACTTGTAGAACACCAGTAATAACTTTCTTTTTACAGAAGTACAGTTCAATTGAGATGGTTCCCACATGGAGAAGAAGTGCCTAAGATTTTTTTTAGCATTTACTTGGCAGTTGGGACCTATTTATTACTTCATATACTTGGATGTAGTGGCAGTTAACACACAGTTATGATGAGGAAGTGATGTAGGATTCTAAAAGATACAAATTGCAGTACATATTAAACTTTAATTTGCTGCCAATCTCAAGCCCTTCAGCTTTTTTAGGGCTGGAGAGCCCATCCAGAAGCATGGTGGACATGAGCTATATTAGCTGTTGGTCAAACCCAGTGCTGCTAGATAGCTTACTTGGGGAATAGTATCAATGGATTCTCTTCTCTTTGCACTTTCCTGATGCTGTGGAGAAGACATGCATAAATAATTGCAGTTTTTGTGAAAGTCCACACATACAATACCTGGCTTCCAGGGCCAACTTAGAGTTAGGTGATTTTCAACATTTGCTTTTGTAGCAAAATGTTCTCTAAATCCTAAGAATTTTACTGATCACAGTGAAAGTAGTGGAAAATATGACAACTCATTATTAGATTCAGTGCATGATTAAGACACCTGAATTTATATGCAAAATAATATATGAAAAAATATATCTGCATGCAAATGTCTCTCCTTGTGCTAGGCACATGAGCTCCAGTGCCAGCCAGGAAAAACTTAGCAAATGCAGTCCTTAGAGATGGAAAAGACATTTCCAGCTCCAGGCACAAAGAGAATTAAATCACCCTCTAGACTGTGCTGATTAGATAGCTGCTATCACACCAGCTTAAATGCCCTTATCGGGATTCAGTTGCCTAAATTTAACATGCTTCCTTACAAAAATTGAGATGCCATAGTCTCCTGGATGCCCATCTAGAAGAGTAGTCTCCTGTGGGCCCTGTGATATCAGTCAGACATGCCACAGATATCTTGGACATCCCCAAGCCCCTCAAATTAAAATGCTCTAAATAGCAGAGTATCTTCAGCTTCGTGCCTTTAAAAGCTTGGGATGTTTAATTACAGATTAAAGAGATACTTCTCTTTCATGATGTTTCAGTTTGAAAACCAAGAACAGGGTTTTTTTTTTCTTTCAAGGAAACCAGAACAATCAAATACCTTCTATTTAGTCCATAGTCCAGTGCTAGTGATCCCCATCCTGCCTGAGCAGTGTTGAGCACTTGTATTTAACTGCAGAAGTTCCCTAGCCATCACTTTAATTTTTCCAGAGGTAATATGAATCAGCAAGCTGTGGAGTTACTGACTTGCTTAATCACAGCACTCACTAGAAAACATTTAATCAGGCAGTGAAAAACATTAATTAAGCAGGAGAAACTGACAGCTCCTATTCCCTGAAATCTCTGAAGCCTGGCAGTTTAGAAACAGTTAGATTCAGACTCTTTCAGCCAAAGGATGGAACTGAAACCACATTTCTCGACAATGATAAGTGCATTATCTACTGTGGAATTCAAAATTAAATCTCTGCTCTCTCTTTGCCTTAAGACTGAGTTGTCTGTGGATACACTGAGAAATAAAATTTGTGATACTAGAACAACTTTGAAATCATAACTTTAAATCCATAGGAATTATATATCTGCAGCTAGTTGAGTAAGGACTCAGAAAATCTGTGGTTTAGAGTTAAGCTGGTAAAGAGGTTTCTGGGTATATAAATTCCTCTTTATTCTCCATTAGCCCAGTTCTTAAGTAACTGAATGATTTGTCAGGAAGGTAATTGTCTGGTTATAGAAAAAAGTTTATTTAAAATGTTCAAAATTTTTAAAATCTTTTAACCTCAAGTCAGAAGTGAATTTTCACATATTTTGTATATAAATCTGTTGTGGATTAACATTTGATTCTTCTGTCTTGTACCTTTAATCATTATACTGCCTAAGGAAAAGAAAAATCAAACACAAAAACAAAACCAGGCATATTATTTTTTTATTATTTAGTACTGAAGTATAAAACTGTAAGTAAATGTCACGGAGAGCTTCCTGCAATGAAGTCAGCTAATCACTACAGAAATAAATATAGATTGGAAATACAAGGGAATCTGGAAAGTAACTATGGATATTTTTAGATGATGGCATTCTTCCACTCCATAAATGATAATACAATAACCTTCAAGTTGGGAACTCACAAGGAGTTTGGACTGAGTTCCATGCAGCACATATAATCTCAAGAAAGGACAGTTCACAGAAACATGGATCTGAAATTTTTCTTTTGTCTTTTAGTCTTATCTGCTGGAAAATGGTATAACGGGTTTTTTTCTCTTTTTAATTACACTTTTCTTGCCTCTCTCTCTAGAATATTTGTAGTTTTTCAGAAAGATAACAGCAATTAGGAATGCGCTGGCAGTCTAATAGTGATAAAGCACATGAAGTCTAATAGTTGCCTTTGTGTTCATGTATACATTTATGCTACTGAAGGGTTTCTCAGTGTTCAAACAATACACATATTTAGTGAATTATTTAACTTTTACATATTCATACAAGAAACATTCTGTGCTCAAGGGTAAAAACAAGGATACAGTCTGAACTGTACTGTACTCAGGTTCAAATGATGAGCATCTTTCAGAAAAAGATAAAAAGGTCTGTTAGCACTCTTAGGCAAGAATGGATTAATTTTTATCTTAATCTGGTTTATAGAAAAGCATTTCCTCCTCTTTGATGTGGTATATGCTAAGTGAAAACATCATGCTCTACCCGTCAGAATCATGCAAGTGTTCACTCTTTCTTTTGCACTGATGTTACAAAAGGAGATAGCCTGCATGGCTGGAAGGTATCCATGATATTAAACAGTTCATGGGGCTGTGAAGTGCTGAGAGCAATCATGCAGAGCAACAGGCCACAGGAATGCAAATCATCCACAAAGCCAAAAGTGGAGCTAGCAGGTGGCCTCTCCTATTCATCTGATGTCAACACACTGTTCAAATCAAGCCCTTTTAACATCTGGGTAGGCCCACTATTGCTTTTAATTAAATATAATACAGCCATTCAATGTTCTTGCATCCATGAAAACCACGCAGTAAAAAGCATATCTTCTGCACACTGAGGGTGACTCTGGTTATATAAATAAATAGTACAATTTAACCTAGATTGTGAGGTAGTTTAAATTTCATATACTTTCCATACGCTGCTCAGTTAGAGCCTCTGACATTTCAGTGACTGACCATATTTCCATGGAAAATGTTCCTTCAGAGGATTTAGAAGGGAAAAAAAAGGCCTTGTAATTAACTTTTTCTACCTTTGAAACATTTCCACTGTAAAAGATTTTGAATAGAAACATTTGTTCTCAAAATTAGTTTACAGAGAGAATTTAACTGTGTTAACATATAAGCCATGGAAACTGTCATAATATCTAATTAAATTATTACTGATGTTCCAATCAGTAGCAAAAAAACATCTGTAACTGTAATTCTACTACAGAGAAAGTGTAATTAAATCTATTCAGTAATGGGTAGCTAGCTATTGCAGAAGTATACTGCAATGCTTTAGAAAGCCGGAATGCATCAAATATCTTTTACAAGTATAATAAACCTTTTTTTTTAAGTGGGAACATGAATATTCTTCTGAAGACCCTTTATTAGGATTTAATTTCAATGCATTTATGATTACATTAGTTCTTGTGTTTGAAACAGACTGGAAAAAATAACTGCCATCATTCAGAGCCCAGGACAGAGAAACCTGTAAGTGTGTTTTCATTCTATCTCTATGGAGAGCATACGGTAACAGCATGCTTCATTTTGATTTCAGGAGATAAGCAAAATAAAGCACACAGTGGAGTGTTTTCTTGAACAGAAACATTTTCCAGAACTGGAGCCAGAAATGTGTGACAAAGCTGAAGTGCATTATTGTAAAAAATTAGGAAAATAGATGACTTGGGAGGAAAGTAATGGGATGTGAAGCATTTAATGTAAGGTTGCAAGGTCAACTTTTGGTAATGCACTGAGAGTTTTTATGTGAATGATGGCTGCTGGGTAACGCTGTGTAAAGAGAGATAGATGTCCAGCCCCTAATGGGCAATGTGGTCACCCCAGAACTCCATCACAGTTACCTTTTTCTCTTTCTCCAGTCAGAAAAGTCTGCATCCAACTGGAATCTCAGTCTGTGATGCCCTTTCCCATCTGCACTGAGCTAGACTGATATTTGGAAAGAAGCTTTGCATAAATTGTCTACTTTCTAATTATGCTCATAACATGGATATTTGCTCTCCCTCCTCTAAAGCTGAAGTTATTACTGAAACAACAGTTTCTCAGGAAGAGACAACAAAACCAGCAACACATCTGTCTCAGCAACTCTTTATGTCAGAGGTTGAATTATAAGCAGTAGTTTTTCTACCTCCTTGAACATGCTATCTGTCCATAAATTCCATTTCATTAACTCAGATGCTAAATAACATATATTACAAATAAACAATGTCTAGTTTCATTCATTATTCTGATATAAAAGCCCATACATCTGCTAACAACCATACTATGTACAAGAAAATGGTACCTCATAGCACTTTCAGAGCAAACGTCAGGTGTCAGATGCCTAATCTCTGTTGTTATGCAGAAGATTATATACCTAAAAGCCTCATTAAATGCTTTCAGAATTTATGACTATATGACTTTTCCCAATGTAAAGTTAGTCTAACTGTAAGCAGAAATATGTGGTACAGATATGTCACTGTGACTGTGCAAATAAGAAAGTTTATTGGCCTGCTGGAATGAGGGAAGTTTAGAGAATGCTGCTCTTACTGAGGTCATTGGCAAGGCTTCCATTGACTCCACCAGCCACAGAGCTAGGCATGGGAGGAATGAGATTTTCTTTCTCTTTTATGGACTATGGGGTTGAGTTGGGTTGGACAGGGTTGGGTTGCATGCATTGTGTTGGGTCGTGCTAAGGGTGGTTGCCTGCACTGAAGAGAGGGGAGGAGGAGAGAGACTGATGCCCAGGGTCTTGACATTTCTGAAAAGCTTCAGGGCAAATTACTCCATTCTGATCACCTGGAAGCTGATATTAGGCAACAAGAGCTGAAAAATTTGCCAACTACATAGTTAAGGAGCAGCTATGTCTGGTTATGCAGTTCAGACACCCAGCATTGCAGCATTTAAACATATAAACAGAAAAAGGACACTGTACTTAATTTTGATAATTGCATGAAATTTCTACATTTTTGCATTCTGAAAACATATGTTTCATATATTATTAAAAATTTCTTTTTTGACATAAGGGAATTTAAATGTATACTTAATGAAAGATCTTATCAGATGTCTGTCTTTTTAACATTTTTTTTTTAACCCAGATATGTTTCAATAGTTTGCAATCTCTTCAGCAAAGACATAAACACCATCTGAAGTAATCAAAAGGAAATAAGTGTCTCTTTAAGTATAGCTTTGCAAAATTTTGAAGTCTCAGAAAGACAGTAGAAGAAAAAAGGCTCCAGATTTGCCTTAATTTATAAGCCAGTTTGGCAATTATAGGTATTCAGAATGTTTGTTATGCCTTGTAATGTACTCTAGTGGTTTTGAAAACAAATCATTACAGTAATTTTCACAAGCCTTAGGAGTTAATTTTAAAACCCAACTAAAATTCTTTCCCACCAGTCTATGTCTTAAAAGTACTAAAGTCACATTAAAAATTTGGTATTTTGGAAGCCCTCTTTAGAGTGCAGATATTCTGCCTCTCCTTTTAAGAAGGTTCACCTCTCCTTTCAAGAAGGTTCAGCACTTTTCTTGGAAAAATCGGTCTCTCTTAGGTACTTCAATAACATGTGTAGGCTTTCAGATTCATTATATAGAAGCCTCTTTTTTATTAATTTTATTTTGGAAGTAATCATGTTTTGGAGGTGTTATCTCTACTAAATACTTTGTGAACTGTTGTACATCTGTCAAATCTATTTTGCAAATGTGATACTCTTCAGAGGAATTCTGAGGCATTCATATAAAATTCAGCTGGATTAAGTGCTGCAATTAAAGTGCTGCCCAAGTGTATTTTATACTACAGTAAGTACGTATTTCAGAATTCGGTTATACCTACAGGAATAACTGTCTATGTCTGATTATCTGGGAATGCCAAAGATACACAGTGCTTTGGCAGAATGACTACAACTCTGCTAAGTAAGTTAATGACTTTGAAGAGGAAGTTGGGTGAAAATATTACATACAGCCTGAATTTCTTCCTCTGGTTTACCAAACAATGGCATTTACTTTATAGATGTGAGAACAAGAAGGTTGGTGTCTTTGCTACCTCTATACAAGCTTTTCCACTACAGCTGTATGATTGGAAATACAGCTGTTAGACCCTTTTTAAATTGCAGCTTAAGAAAAATAAGAAAAAGAATATGACAGTCAAGGCTAGTACTTGGTAAGAGCTAGGCTAAAATCCTCCTGCAGTACAAACAAGAAAGAAGGGAAAAGAGAAAGAAATTGCTAGATGGAAGGATGGGTTGCCTCAGTATTTCATTCTGAATATATTTTGAGAAGTAGCAATCTTAAATTTCTACTGTGTTTGATTAGCATTGAATAAGAAAAATAAATAACCTTTCTGTTTGCATTCCTTGCCATTTACATCGTTCACTCCTAAGCAGAATTCATTGATAGTCTCTTCCCCTTTTAGCTCCAGTGAGGTTTTTTGATGATATCTTGATATGCATTCAAGAATGCTTCAGTTTTACTGGTTCATTACTACTTGAAGACTTCATATTCAAACAAATTCAATTTTACCATCAGCTTGAAGTAAAATCTGTTGTTTTATTTAGGTGTTGGATTTATGAGCCATTTAGCACAGTTCTATTTTTAATTACTTCTATTATCTTTATTCTTACATTATAATTTTGCAAAACTGTTTTTTATCAAAATAACATTACTGTTAATACTAAATATATTGCTGCTGTGCACATAAAAACAAAATATACAAAATCTGACTGAGAATGTAATTCCTATTAAATAGTATTATCATTTTACTTATAATTTTGCACCTCTTAATCCTAGTAGCTTTACTATTCATTACTTACTGACTCACCCTTTTGTCTTTATTAAAAGCAAACTAACACATTCCTTTCTTATCTTTCTGGCATCTTGATACAGTGAAACATTTTAAACTTTTAGAAGTTTTACAATGTGTTATATGATAGTTTCCACATAGAATTGACCGTGTCTTATCTTTAAAAGAGTTTAGAAAATTCTGTATATTTAGCAGATATACAAAATGAACTTACAGACAAGCTCAGAATAGGTCTCCTATGAATTGCTTAGCCTGGGATTTTCAATAATACAGGGCAAGGATTTTAGGAGGAGTAGGTATTTACAAGATTAGTGGTATTAGAAATAACAGATACACTTAGAAACACAGAACCTGGCTGATCTGAAATGCAGACAGCAAACTTCAGTTAATTGAAGACTGATTTTAACTCTTCTGAATTAATTGGATTGTCCAGACTACCTAAATAAAGAAGGATGTCAGCAACAGGAAACCTTATGAAGTTTGTAGTCCTTCAAGAGCCAAGAGATACATATCAGGGAACCCTGAAGGTTTTCTGAAGGTTTTTTGAAGGATTGTAGTTCAGAAGGTAGGGGGTTTCTTTGAATGTAGTTGAAGTAGAATGTAGAGCATTCTGTTCTCTATATTACAGTGAGCAACTCCTATCCTAAGATTCCCCCAACCCCTCCTTGCTCAAAGCAAGCCAGTGGTTATGTCAGGCAGGTAGTTAAAGAAACCTTTCTAATATATTCAGGATACCAAAGTATCAGGTATAAGGGGGAAAAAGAAGTTAGGAAAGTAGTACAAGTGAATACAGGGATGAGTTGTTCTCCAGTTGATCCTCTTCGTGCAACAACCTGCACAATTCAAACTGCAGTACATTGTAATGTGCACCTGGTGTGAGTGATATTCTCTTGCTTGGGCACATTTTGAGAAGAGCATGTTTATGTGGCTATCCGATTTGCAGGTGCCAATTTTAGGAAATGGAACTCATAACACTGAGTCAAGACTCTGCATTCTCTATAGAGTAAATTGAGAAAGACAGCCTCCTTGGGAAGGTATGGATAATATTAGCCTACATGAGTATGAGGGGTGCCGCCAAAGAAGAGTGCTCAGACTTCTCACCCTCACACATACTTCACCTGCTCTTTACTATGGATTCAGACCTTGAAACTGCTGTTCTAAAGCACTGCATTTGGGGGTTTTTTTTATGCAAATGGTTGACCTGTTTTTCAGATAAGAGATGACAGTAGTACTACCACTATTCAGGAGTACTGTGATGCCTATGGTATGCAGCCAAGGTTCCACCTTAACTTCAGGTGATTTGGATCCTTATCTTCTTCAGAAAATGAAACCATCTAGTGATTGTTTTGCTGAAGGTCACCACTGGACTGCCAAGAACACAAATGGTGGAACCTAAAGGAATTATGTTTCTTAAAATAAGGGTGGAGAGACACTGGAATATATTGCCTAGAGAAGCTGTGGATGTCCCATCCCTGGAGATGTTCAAGACCAGGTTAGATGAGAATCTCAGCAACCCAGAAGATGTCCCTGCCCATGGCAGGGGGTTTAGAACTAAATTATTTTTAAGATTCTCTCCAACCCAAACAACCCTATGATCATACAAATGTTGTGTGCATGATATCAAGAACATTCTTGCATTTTTTTATCTATATGCTTTACATGTATGGAAAAAATAAACATAATCTTGACAGCAAAGACTAAAACAGATAATTTGTTATTAGGTTATGTTGATAGATTTGGCTAGAGAAATATTTTTTAAATCAGTGTTCTGATGCTAATTATTTCTTCAGTGAACTTGACAAATATAACCATCAACATTTTCACTTCATGAAGAGCTGTGTTATAAGAGATTACAAGAATCACTGAGTACACGCCACTTAATTCTATTGACATGACTAAAATCATAAAATGTGAGCATGTGTCAGACAAAGTCCTATTAATTTTCAGATTATTAATATATTTTGGCTTGTGACTATACTAATTTTATGGAAGACAGTTTTGTTTAATTAAAGTTCTGTAAAGCATTTTGAATAAAAATGAGTAACTACATCAATTTGTAATATACTAAGATAAAAATATCTATCATGTTTAGAAACAAATCGGGCAATAAATTGTTCTACTTTGACTGAAGAATTCAGTGTTTGGCTTCAAGATCTTCTTAGCACTTCTCTCATCCAGGCTTCTACAAAGTCCTCAAAATATGCAGAATGATATATGGTGTTCTGTTTAATCACTGAGCATATGAATTGGTGGGAGTTTTTTAGATAGGAAAATGGGCTCTGAAGTGTATTTTTATGGTCTACACTTCTTTACTCATGTTTGAGCAAACACAGACGAGCCCAACATTGTATATTCTCTTAGTGAAAGAGTATTATAATCAAGCTGATATTCTTCTCATTTATATAGGCATGGGCATTTTTTTTTTCCTTCTTTGGAATCTTCTTGACTAACATAACCCATCTGTGACAGCTGCTGTTGATAAAAGCTTTTTAAAAGCTGCTCTACTTGAAAACATCATGTGCTGTTTTAGAAGTTCTTTTCTTCCTTTCACAACACTAAAAATTATTAGAAATGATTGATTGGCTTTTTAATCTGGTATTTCCAGTATCTAAGTGATTAGCTTTGTTATCCATGGAAGGCAATTCTAGTAAGAAGGAGCAATCAAACTGAGGATTTTTTCAGCAGTGGATTGGGAATTTGTATTAGACAACTAATAGACAGTTAATTAAAAGAAAAGAAGTTAAAGAAAATTTTGTAAAGCAGATAGTAATAAAAGATTATGTTAGGAAACAGAGAAAAATGCACATTGTGATTGACTTGTAAAAAAAAAATTGATCGTATTTTTTACCAATGCAAACTATATAGTATTTTCTATATGTTTTACTAAATCATAAATGTTTTATTAAGTCACTAATAAAATCACATATTGAAAATATATACTGAAAGTGTGGAAATGCCTTTTGGTCTGTAAATTCCTAAATTACGAATATCTAAATGAACTATCAGATTACTATTCTTTTATGTATGAAGAAGATTTGGGTTTTTCATTTTAAAATGAAATTAAATAGATAAATAAATAAAGATAAAAGAGAAACCTGATATAACAGCCCTTTGATCTCCCACTAAACCAAAGTTTCTTCTACTTGAACAAATGAAGTAACTTGATATCACACTTGGATGGGTCTTCTTCTTTGTTGATAATCGCTGTAAGGGAGAGGTCACATAGTTTACATTTGCTGATAGTGGAGTGATAGCAGGGACAAGTGTTGGGCTCTGGATGGAGAAGAGTTGCCTTTGGTGAGTAAGGACTGCCTGCTGTGATGTTCCCCTTCTGGTCCTTCTGAGTCTCCTTGATTTTGGCCTCTTCACCAACCAGTCTGAAAATATGATTACTGCATATCGCAGTTTTGCTATAAATACCCTTATTCTTTTCTTCCATGGAGAATCTTTGTTCTGAAGGGATTTACATACCCCATCTGGGTGCTTTTCTGGTCAGGGAAGTAGCTAATTGGGCTACTGCATGCTGTTCCACATCGAAGGAATGGTCACCATGTACTGGCAGATTTGGAAGAGTACAAAGTATCCAGTACATCAGAGAGAAACAACTCAGTGTAGTAATTTTAGCATGTCACAAGTAAAAATGATTAGGTGCATATATATATTGCACATATTTGGGGACAGTAGGTTGAGTCTTATACAGTACGGATGCAGTCAAGCTATCAGGTGTCAGAGCAAAAGAGTGGGTTCCTGGCTCTTTTAGATCACTGAATGTTGGTCACAAGCATCACGTGGAGCTATCAAATGCATGATGCATTTTGAGGCATGTCTTAAGGATTTGTAGGATGGGTGTCAGCCACTTGAGTTCTGGCAGCAGTAGAATCTAGAGCCCTGTCAATCAAGGGAAACCAGAGTGTAACTTACAACCAGTTGATGTTCCTTCAGGTGGCTGTAGCAACAGCAAACAAAGATGCAGTTACAGGGCAGGTTGCGATTTCTGATGTGTTCACTTAAATCTCAGCCAGATTTGGTCACATTATCAATGAAAGAGTATTCACCTAGATCAGCAGCTGCCAATATGCCAGCAACTGAGCTGGCAGACACTCCTGCCGCTGTGAAGTCATCGGTTCTCACCAGAGAACTGTGTTTTTTAATGTGGCAAAAGTACTGCTTGTAAAGCAAAGTATTGGTCTCCTTAACTTTCAGGAAACTGCTGAAGGGCCTTGCCTGATAACTTCAAATAAATATGCACATACCTCTTACAAACTTCTGAATCAGAAGTTGGCTGTTGGCTTGAAATATGTAGGATCGAATAGTTCCATTTTGGCAACTGGAAATTAGATTTTGTAGTGGAAAGTGCCAGGCAACTTTAAATAAACAGAGCTGCCAGCCCTGCTGGTAATAAAAAATTGTGCACACAAATGCACATACATGCACTTCCTCAGAAACCTCATTTGTGCCCATGTGTCTGCTCCTGGATAAACTCAGCAGAGCTGGCCAGAGGCAGACGGGAAAAGAATTACAAGAGCAAGAATAAACAATCTGGAGTCAGCCAGAAAATGAAGCTCCCACCTCTGCGGATGTTGCTCGTAGGTCGTGGTTGACACATAGGTGTGTGAGTGACAAACTTGAAAGCTGTGAGCACTTAGAATGTCTTCCAGGTCATACGTGTGCAGACATGACCGAAGGGCAACAGCAAAGCTGGACTTCAGTTCTGCTAATAACGAGGGTGGCACCATTCCTTTCTCATGAGCACTAAATCAACTCCTTCCTTGACTGAGCAAATAGCTGTCAAAGAGGACAAGGTCCTCACGAAGACAGGAGTTAAGAAACACACCAGAGTATTTCATGCACCCCTTGACATCATTCCCATTAGGCTAGCTGCCATTAAGAGCAGATAGAAATGTGAACTGTACTTCTGGATGGGTGGGTGGCCTACATAATGCCTAGAGTAGTGTGTGGTTATTAATGTACCCTCTCAAAACAGAGGAAAACCGCTAAAGCTGCATGTTGAGGGAGTTTAGGGGAACTCCCATAGACTGACAGCTTCAGGGAATACTCTCTAATAAACACAGGCCCCTAAGAAACAAACCAAATGGTAATATATTATGAAAATTAAATCCACGTTATTAAAAGGGGGACTTTATGAAAGTACTTGGACAATTTTTCAGGTTTCTTGGCTCACACTTGCCTCCCTGCTGCTCCAGACTTTCCCACAAGCATTGTCATAGCTATAGGATTCGACAGCCCTTCATCTACTCTTGAGGTTCTTACAACTCTTTTTCCCCCATTAAAAACTGCACATAGAGCTCTTTACTAGTGCCAGTTTTGTTTTCTTTTAATTAAAAAAAAGTAGCTTATAATGGAAAACTTCTCTCTTAAAATGAGAAGAATAGTAAAAAAAACACTAACATAGAAAGAGAAAATACCAAAAATATTCTTCTGTTTCTATTTTGCATGCTTTTTTTTTTTCTTGGCTTGCACTTATATTGCTTGTTGCATTTCTCTTTTTTCAGTGGTTCACTCACCTTTCTCTTCATGATGGTTTTGAATCCCATCACTGAGAGCTGAGGGGCAAAAAAAGGAAGAAAAGAAAAATCAAATCTGAACAGTAGTCAGATCCATGCCTCAGAAAACAATTGTTCTCTGCTTTGGGCAATGGGGGATTAAGAAGTAGCTGAGTATTTGTTTGGGCTGTCTGAGAAATCTGTAGGTTCTATATGTTGGAACCGATAATCTGTTTACTAGTACTTAACTTCTACTATATCACAATTGCTCTGCAAACAGTATGGGAATATAATTTTAAACTTTTTCTTATAATTTGTAAATAGTGTGGGAGACTGTTCTAATACTCTGTTACTTTTATAAATCGGTGTGTATTGGTTTAGCATAAATGGTAGGAAAAACCAATTGTTAATCCATTTTGGAACTAACAGCTAAGCTGGCCAATCAGGTAAAAGGTGTACACCCTCTGGGACACCGCTTAAAAACAGGAATCTTGGGAGACCCGCCCTCTTTCCACTGACTTCTGCCATGAGGTAACATCGCGGCCGGGCCGGGAGGGCCCCGGGCCCAGGGGCCGGCTGGCCCCGGGAGGCCCCGGGAGTCCCCGGGAGCCGTGGCCGGGCCGAGGGGCCGAGATCAGGG
>WBMY01013574.1:49575-123662 GCA_013397315.1 Donacobius atricapilla | reverse complement strand
ATGTAGTCATATAAAAAGCTACATTTTGGGAGGCTCACATGATGCAGTGTCGGGCGGGCTGCATTAGTGGAGCTGGAAGTCACAAACAGACTGTGTCTCTTGTGGAAAGTTACCAGAAGAATCAGGAGGGACTTGTCTCTCTCAAAAGATTGAATGAAAGACTATTTTATTAAGTGATGCTGACTTAAGAGTTCTGATGTTTTGTCCCTTTGCATTGTTTTTTCGTGGAAAAGTAGATTGTTGCTAGGGAGGAAGAGGGGTTGTTTTTGAGAGGGTTTCGTAGTTGGTTTTTTTGTTTGTTTACCTTTACTGTATGTTAATAAATCTAACTGTTTCTATTTTGAATTGAACCTGTTTTGCTTTTCTTTTAATCCTATTCCACTAAAATGAAAATTAGGCGAATGTGATAACCACTACATCTTTTGGTGTTTCTGCCCGGTTGTTGAATTTTAACCCATTACACGGTGGAAAAAGGAAAAAGATTGTCATGTTATAAACAGTTAAGTCTGCTGCAATCAGTACTGAATTTCCATATCAGAGGGCGGAGTAAAAAAGAGGTATTTGCATGCATTGTGCTCGAATTATAAAACAGGATGTCTTTTTTTCTTTTTTTTATGTTCTAGGATCATGATACAGTTAAATTTTTTGTCTCTTTTTAAAATACATTATAGACAGAAATGTTCCCTGGTCTCCTGAAGACCTTTAAAGCAGCAGAAGAAATGAAGAAATTTAAAACATGTAAACAATACTCAGGACATTGTTCTCAGAAGAGTAATAGCTGTTGTCAGGTCATATCTTTCCAGAAAAGAGCGAAGACATTATATTCAAAGAGATCATGTCCAAACATGAAGTATAACTTTTTATTACTAAATGTGTTAACACTTTAACATAATTAAAAGTGCTAGAGGAACATCTTAGCAGTAGTTTACAGTGGTAAGAAGGCACGGGGGTTTTTTCCCTTGAAAAGTTCAGTTTCAGTCTTCTAAAACTATACATAAATTCTGCTGAATATATACAATATCTTCATTTGGTTTTCTTTAAGACAAATTTTTCACAAAATATCTGGTGTGAAGAACATTTCTCTGTTCTTTTTATCCAGTAGTTCAGGGGTTAAAGAACTAATCTAGGCAGTAGCCAATGAATTTTCTGTGTTGACAGATTTTAACCCTTACCTTTAAAGAATGGGCTTGAAAATTAGAAACCTTGGGGGAACAAGTGGGTAGACTTAGCTTCTTCTGTTGAAGCATTGCTGTTTTATACACTAGATCAGGGACTGAAACCCATGCGACGAATAGTTGTATGAGTAAGTGAACTAGAACCAGAATTTATATTACTGAGTCAGGAGCATAAATCAGCCCTGTCCTATGCATCACTGGGTCTGGCTCCTTTAGCCTCCTCCCTCTTGCAGACCAGTCACAAGACCAATATTGATACTGTCCTGCAGAAACAAAGCTTATTAATTTAGACTTTAGAGAATTTTGATTTCTCATTCATATATGTTCTGATCATGCCTTATCTTCCAATTTGGAAACCACTAGTCTAAGTTTTACAGCATTCATCTGGAGGAGAATAACCAAAACTTAAATTTCCCTGGTGGTAGAAGACAGGATGGAGGCTGGAGGCTCCTAACTTTCTTGGAAGTATGTTTTCCCCAGGAGTGTGGGAATATGTTCCTTACTTAATCACTGAAAGTTCTCCTGTTGGTAACTTGTACCTTCCTACTGTGGTTTTCTGCCTAACACTTCTTGACCAGTTTCCTTGACCAAGAAATCAAACTTTTTTCTTCTTCTCTTTATTTCAGGTCCTCTTCAGACCAGGAACACTTCTCGAAGTTTAACACCATTCGTTCTTCCCAGACAAATCATATCTTCAAGACCTTAGATAATTCACTCTGCTTTCCTTTCTTACTTGAAATACATCTTTTTCCTGAAGTGTGAGATACAAAATGGGGCACAGCAAGACTTGATCAAAATAGAATTATTTAATGAGCCCTTCACTCTGCTAATCTCACATTAGAAAGACCTTTCTTTATCCTTCAGAGACTTCTGAAAAATTTTTGCTCTGTACATGAGTTGAGTCCATCTTATAGAGGCTTCAGAACCTTCTCCCCACTGCTGCCACAGCTCCCAGCAAATATTGAGGGGATTAATGATTAATTAAACACAGCTGGCTTTTTTCCTACATCTGATAATTCATCCTATCACTACAACCATGGAATTAAAACAAAATAAAACAGTCATTAAGAACTTGGGTTATGCTATGTAATGGTCAGTGCTTAAGAAGTAAGCAATCCGTTGACCAGTGACTAATCCAGCCAGTTTTTAGACCTTCCCCTACCCTAAACACGGCATCAAATTTCTGTATTAGCTCAACATAATGTATCCAGGAAATCATCACCCAAATATTTAGGGTCTGAGTAGCAGGCTGCACAAATAATTGCTTTTCTATATGACCACAGAGGCAGAATATACAATGCAATTCTTATTTCCTCTCTCACTAATCAAAGTAACATTAACTAATTGTTTCTGAGATGTTTTAGGAGTTTAAACAAGAGTTCACAGAGTGGCAGTAGGAACAATCACACTGGATTCGACTGGAAGAGGCTTGAAACACTCCAAAAGAGGAGAAGGAAGAGGGCTTGAGTAGGGCATCTTTTAATCAAATGTCCAAGCTACCATGTTGCATCTGACCTATGGGTGCACTGACAGTGACAAGAGAGTTATGAATGGTGCCTTAGACTTGCTGTGAACAAAACCATAGGATTTAAAACATTTGGAAATTTCTCATTACCAAATTTTGTCTTTGTTTTTCACTTGGCAGGAACAATTAAAAAAATGCAAGTCAACTTTGCAGCTTTTTATAAATCACCTCAAATTGTATTTTAGAAAAGGAAATTAAGGGGTAAAGGTAATTGTTATGGGAAGAAAAAAAATCATTCAGCTTCAGTAAGCAGAGTACACATCTGAGCCTCTATTCAGAGCAAAACACTGTGAAAAAAAGCCTGCAAATTTATCATGACAGTATAATAAAAATTTAGACAATATAAACCACTTTAAACTGCCAAAGATAGTAACTTCTACTTAAACTCATATGCGGATGAATTTTTCTTAGAATGGAGGGCAAGAGATTAAAGATGTTCTGCCAAAAAAACAGGATTAAAAGATAGAGTTCAAATGTATATTTAGGGCTGGGAAAGATGAGGGATGGTAGTGATTATTTTAGAGCTCCACCAAGCACCTTTGTCCAATTATCCAAATGCTTTCTTTTTCAGAACAGCTTGGAGGAGTCCAGAGCTGCTGGCTGGTCTATGGAGCAGATGTAAGTACTGTTGCTGGAGATTGTTAATCTTATTGTCTTTAAACTTTGTATGCTGTAGAGTGAGAGAAAAATGTTACCACTTAAGCCAAAATGTTGAGTGCAGGTACAAAGACTGCATAAACACATCGAGACTTTGCTTTATAAGAATTTGAAAATATATCCTTTCACTCCAAATTTTTTCTTTCTCTCACCTAGACCCCAAGCTTGAGATTCCTCTTTCAGAAAAAAAGTTTGGATTGTCTGCCTAAGGGGCCCAGTTCCCTGATTGCTTCAACAGTCTCACCCTGATGTCTGTTTTTCTTGAATTCCCTACAACTGGGCATGTGACAGTTTAAATGATCTAAAATATTTTGGTTAATGTGCAGGAATCTTTGTAATGATTATTTTAGCAAATACTTTTTATAAAGCTGATCATCTTCAAATCAAAAATATTAGATGGTATAAGAAAACACCATCTGAAGGTTGCTGGTAATATCAGAAGGTTCTCATGGACGAATGATTACTAAGACTGAAAACCAGTAATAGTTATAGTAATAGTAATAGTAATAATAATAATAATAATAATAATGATAGTAATAATAGCAATATGTTTTCCCTCTCCTTTTCAATATATTTAAGAAAACTATCACAATAAAATGTCACTAGGCCATACTCCAACTTTCTCATTGCTAGAAGATGGTGGTTATTTGTGTACTCAAGAATCCTCAGATAGTTCCAGAATCTTGTTCCATTTTTTTAATTACATCAGCTTCAAACTACAAAACCCTCCCCTGGGGATTTCTCTTCAGGACTAGAATAATTAACACAGTGGTAGCTGTACCACTAGAGCAGTTATTACCAACATAATGAGTCAGCCCAGTGTTTGCTTTAACAAACAAAAGGTTTGGGTCAATATAAAATGGTTAGCTAGGCCCTTTTATTTAACTCTTTTCTCTTAGTTAAATCTTTAAATTAAAATCTTTTCAAATGCAGAAATAAGCTTTAGCTTTAAAAGTTCCGAAAACAAAAGATTTTCTGCTTTTGTCTCTATGCTCTGAATTCATTGACATTTGCTTGTGGCTTCAGTCCTCAGGAAACTCCTGTTCTGTATGAGTTTACAAGGTCAAAATGTTTCAGCAGATGTACTTAAACATAGCAAGCAAGTCACCACTTTGTCTTCTTTTTGATAACCTAAGCAGATTGAGGGGGTTTAGACATTTCCTCCAGCTCTCAAATAATTTTGCAGCCTCTCCAGTTTCTCAACATCCTATCCAAAATGCAAAGACCAGAGATGTATTTGATGTTTTTTTAGGATCCATCTCATGGATGAAGTTGAAAGATAAAAATCTGCTCCCTAAAGTTTCAGGAGAACAGGATAGGAAAAATATTGTGGAAAATACAAAGTATTAAAAGATACTATAAAAATAGTGGAATTACTCTTCCTTTTAAGCTGAGAATGAGTGTAGATGGCAGGTAGATAATGGCTGTGTCCGTGGGCAGTGAAGCAAGTTTTCTGTGAACAAGTGCAGAGCATCCTGTATATATCTTTGAAGGCAGTATGAAGACTTGTATCTTTTAAACATCACTAATACAGCAGGGATTTCAGAAAGGTTTCAGGAGCAAACTGATACCGAATAAGGAAGATGCAATTTCTCCATTGATTGTGATGGTGTTAATGTCAGGTCTCCCTGAGGAGTGAAGGTAAAGATGCAGAAATGTGAAACTGCCCATTCTGTTTGATCAAACATATCTACTTCAATCTCTACATCCCTGTGGATTAGATTCAACATGAAGCATGTGCTGCCTTGAGGGCTCAGTGTGTGTTACTGGTATTTACGTAATGGAAATGAAGGAGATGGCCTGGAAATCAGCACATTGTGAAGCTACTTGCAGAAGAAGGGGGAAGGGTGTAGTCTTCAGGCACATACACTTTTGACAAGCCTGCCGTCAGTCCCAACTCCTGTGGCTCCTTTGGGTAACAGCTGTGGCACAGGTGTAAAAGAAAAAGCAAAGTCTACCACGAGAAACAGCCAACATTAGCATTCCAGATTTTATGTCCCAGTAGACCCACTACATTCATCTTGCAGACAAACACCTTCCTTCTGCACAAACAAGTGGGCAAGATTCCTGACACTGTTTGTCAACCTTATCTTGATGATGATGATGATGATGACTACTATTATTAGTGATGGTGGTGGTTTTTTGCTAACTTTATTTCTACATCCCTTTTTGTTTTTGTTTTTGTTTTTTTAAGCATCCTCTTCTATTGCAAATGCCCAGAACACCCTGTTAGGTACACTGGAAAAGTCACTTCCTGGCATGCTCTGACAGATGAAAAACAGGCTGTTAGAGCACTAAAAATGCAAATATAATTACAAATATATCGTTTCTTTAACATCATTCTTTTGGAGTTATATTGGAAATTGTGCATTTTTTTATGAGTGGGGTCCTTAAATTCTTAGATCATAATCCCACTACAGTGTCAACTGCCCGTGCCAAAGCCAGTTAAATCACCCACATTCCTGGGTTTCCGTTCGCTGCAGCAGACCATCTGCGCCAGAAACGTCCACTTCCATTCCAGGAGGGGTAAAACATCTCGGGCAGGACTAAAAGGAGCAATTCAAAGAGCAGTGGCCGCTAGAGTGGAAACCTAACCCCGTTAAAGCCCGTGAAGCGCAGTGGGGCCAGGATTTCACCCCAGCCTCCTTTTTCCTGCTTTAAGTGTGTGATTTGGCAGGGGAAAAGTTCAGTTGAAGGCACACAGTTAGGCTATACATACAACAAAGGGGCAGGCACGGGGAGGGGGGGAAAGAGCAACACAAAGGATTACTTCAAAGTTAGACATCAGCTCTTTAGCTTTACACAATGAAGGAAAGCACATAGGTTTCAACAGGATAAAAGCAGACTTTATTTTGTAAAGAGATCTCAGGATGAAACAAAGGACTGTAATTGTACCTCCTATCTGCAAATCTGAGGTGGTGAAGGAAAAGAAGGTAGGTGGATGGTTAACAAGGATAGCTTGAAACCATGCTTTGTTAACAGAGTAAAATTAGCTTGCTGAGAACCTTTATTTTCCACATAACTTTTAGCAGGGGCATTATTTTACATATCTCTATGGTAGAGAGCCCATTTACAAATTTGCAACAAGTTACCACTGAACTTCAGCTAATTTTTCTCTGTTTTCTGTTTCATCTGCTTAATTAATGACAATACATCTGAGGTGGGCTGTTAGCTCTCCTATAGCTGAAAATTTGTCAGCATTTCCATTCTAAGCACCTCAGGTTTTCACACTGGCTTAATTTCATCATGTGAAATCAAATCTAGAAAAGGTTTAGAGGTGTTGTTTGGTTTTCAAAAAAAGCATCATTCATATAGGTCTGTTTGAAATGTTGGTGAACCAACTAAAATTAAAATAGCAGAGGATTCAATTCACATGTCCTTTTTGTTTGCTGGTTTTTGAAAGTATGAAAAGCCACAGATGGGTCAGAGTAGGTATTTGTACAAACTCAGCATCTACCCGCTTCGAGAAAAGTGATCCCTCTGCCTCTCCTGCCGTGCCTCTCAGCTACTGTCATAGCATTGTCTTACATGTTCATCATAGAAGTGAGTTACGTGATTTATGTTTTTTTTTAAGATGCATCTTAGCAGATTTATACTGCACTTGACATCATAAAACTTACTTCTAAGTATATTTTCTAAATTATATTATTGTCAATTCATTCTGCCGTGTCTAAACAGCTGTGGTGGGACGTAAGAGAACATACTTTTACTTCTGAACGTTTCTGTTTGCCTGGTGCTTAACACCAAGGAAGTGGTGAGATCTGTCAGTGCTGCCATCTAAAACCAGAATTCACAATTCTGATTTAAAAATCTGTCAGCTTCTCTCTTTTTCTTTTCTAACTTTTCTGCAATCTTCCAAATGCAAGATGCAGGCTATCCCTGTCATCCATTTCAAAACCTGATCAGTTTTTGGCTGGAAGTCCCCTCTACAACTCCACTTTCAAATTCAGAAATAGAGATTTTTCCAGTCATTTTTAGGACTTTTCTACTTTGTGAAGTAAATTTCATTATGACTTATGTCATGGCAGGTGTTCCTCTCCCCTCACCTTCTTAATGCAGGAAGCATATGTGGCATTACCCACAATAATAACCCCACTGAATGTGTCTACCAGCAACGATGACTGGAAAGCCAACTGGCCAACCTGGAGTTCCTTTTCATAAGGGAAATTCTGTGGGAGTTATGGGGCTTGTACAATAATAGCCTTATTCTAGAATATTTTCCTATATGAACTTCAGGTTATGGACTTGGGAAAACATTTTTTTAAAGAAATAAGTAAATGTTTCGGAATAGCAATTTAAGAATATATCAATTCAGATTTAATTTCAAACTGTCATGTTTTGGGGATTATAGATTCAAATTCTTGATTCTATCAGACTGTATTTTTCACACATTTCATTATTTTTTAAAGTGTTTTATTTCATTTAAATTTATTTAGCAGATCCCTCTTTGGAGCAGGAAATCCCAACATTATTAAATTCAAGGGCTCAAAGAAAGGAAGGTAGAAAAAAAAAGTTTTTTTGGAAAAATCTGTTGATTAATACTGAAGGGCTCTCAAACCAATTTAAAATTAAGATTAATCTGAATCCATATAATATATGGAAAATCATTCTAAAATTGAAACTTGAGAAACTGTATTTTAATCTTGAAAAGTTTTATTTCTTCTGCTACACCAAAGTGAATGTGTATTTGCACCCTGAATTATGCACATGACTCATCCTCCAAATAATTTTTTAGAGTATTCATTAACTGTATAGGAATACTTTTCAAACAGTTTGTATGAGCATCTTTTTGCAATAAAAGAGTCACACTATAAAAATGCAATACAAACCATATAATATAGACAAATGTTAGGGGGTCTACAGTGCTTCATTATTTCTTGGAATATTTCCAAAGAATTTTTTTCTTTGTAAATTCCCTTTCTAATTTAACATATCAGTCAGTCTTTCTTTTCTTCTTCAGGTTTTAGCCAAACTGTACTGCCCAGTCCAGAGTGTGTGGTGTTGTTCATACTCTGCTCTCAGACTGGGAAAAGGCAATCCATTTCCCTGGTAGTGGGAAATACAGGATTTCCACTGCTCAGTGGAAGTGCTATTCTAAAGCAAGTTTCTTGCTGGGCCAGACAATGCCCCTACACTACACAGCACAAGGCGAAGATGTACCCAAATGCATAGATTTCACAATATTTTCCATAAAATTTTATGGCACACCCTGTCTACGTATTCTCCTACTCTCCTTCTAACTAAGAAATATTTGCCAAGCAACCACTGAGATAACATGTGAAAAACAGATAATGAAAACTATGATTTGTTTTCTCTTTTCTCAAGTACAAGAAAAGATAAACATACAAAAAGGATAGAAAATAAAGATGAATAAAAATTAAATTATTAAATTTAAAGTAAATATTGAAAGCTACTCAAAGTTAGTTATTAACACAGAGGAGGGTCTTATGGTCAGAGACTGTGAGTTGGGGTAAATATGACTTCCTACTGCTACCATGCTCCTGTAACAGGGAGTGCTGCACCACCAGACAACCCTCTGCAATGGGACTGAATTTATAGCAATAAACTTGTACAGAGGTTTACTAATACAATGCTGCCTAAAAATCTTTCTTGTGTTACATCCTGTGTTTTCAATCTTGTATAAGTTTCCTTTCATTATGTGTGCTCAGGTATTATAACAACGTTTTAAGTTGTAAAGGAGTGTTGAAAATCCTTTTATTTTCTTAAATCTTTGAAAAATTATCTTAAACCTCTGTTGCACATGCTAATCATTTGGAGACAAAACCCTTTAAAAATGAGAAGTTTAAGGACCCTTGTATATGGGGAGGAAGAAGTATAAAAAAATGAGATGTAGGATCTCCCACTGTGCTCCCACTGTGTATAATCCGTGCTCTGCTTAAGGGTGCAAGTAGTGTTCTGATCTGGAGCAGAGCTTGCTTCTTTTACCTTTTCCCATTATAGAGTTCCCAACAACAATACTACAAGACCAGCACAGGAGAAGACTCCTAGTGCTATATTTGAATGTAGTGAATAGTTATAGCCACAACAACCGAATAGTATCTTGATGCTAAAATTTAAGCTTTTTTCAGATTTCAAATTTCACTTCTACATGGTTTAGCTGTTGCTTCATTGTAAGAGTTCAGTAACACATATTAAGCATTTTTTGGGAAAATGCAATAGAAATTTGTTTAATCTACTTTAAACAGTTGCAGTAAAGTAGTAACAATAAAAGAAACAGTAGATTTCAGAAAGCAGCATGAATAGTACAGTGTGACTATAGGAATTCCTTTCAACAGATTCTGCACCCACACAGACCAATACCTCTGTATGAATTGTCATTGCATTACATTTTAAACTAAGAGATTTTTATGCCCTGAACTTTTCTGGATCTACTTAATGCAATATTACACAGAGTATAAGTTCACTACATGATTTCCACCATTTTTAACATTTGGTGGTCTTATTTCAGGCATGCTGAAATCAGGTTATCATCAGGATCAAAGGTTTTGTGACAACAAGGAGAAAAACATAGATTGTTCACAGAAGCTAGAAACTAAGATGGTTTGCTAATTAAACACCACAGCATTAACACTTGTGTTAGAACTCAAAAATGGTAGCATATGTACTTGATGGGGAGTGGTCACAGCACCAAGCATGTCAGAGTTCAAGGGTGAGGTTCACACTCATATGGTTTAGTTTTAGGAAGTCCTGCAAGGAGTCGGGAGATGGACTTGATGATCCTTACAGGTGCCTTCCAGCTTGAGAGATTCTGTGGCAATATCAACTCACTTTTGATAGAAACTGCTGCAGAAGTGTTTGGTAAGGCCCAGATTGTACTGTAAGCAGCTGCCAAATTATCACAGTCATCTGACATGGTTGGCCCAACCACTGTTTCTAATCCAATTACAAAACCTGGTGAAATAAATATGCAGTGTCAGAAAATTTCCTGCAAGTCACAGAACCACAGTATGGGTAAGGTTGGAAGGGATCACGAGTCCGACTTCCCTCCTCAGGAAGGGCCATCCTAGAGCACATTGCAGGGAATTGCATCCAGATGGTTCTTGAGTATCTCCAGTGGGAGATTCACAACTTCTCTGGTCAGCTCCCTCAACCTGCTGGCAATGCTCTATTTAATAGAGCTCATTGGCTTTTGCAGCTACAAGGGCACACTGGCTCATGGACAGCTTGTTGTCCAACAACTGGACAACAGCTGGATCCCCAGCTTATTTCCTGAAATGTGCGATGTTTTATATTTCATCTGGATAACTGGGCTAATTCTTGAGGGTTAGAAAGTCTAATTCTTGAGGGTTAGAAATATACTGGTAGATATCCAGCCTTCCTCAGACCCAGTCCCAATGAACTGTTGCAGCAATGAGTTCCACCAGCTAGCCATGAACGTTATGAAAAAACATTTCCATATGTCACTTTTCTTTCCAGCTGCTGGCAGGAAATCACTCTGTTTTTTTCTTCTTTATTTCAGCCGGCTGATGTTTCTACCGAACAAGGTGGTTCACCCAGACCTAGCAGCTGGGTGATTCAGATGGAGAGAAATGTAGTGATACATGGGATTTTTCAGGAGGCAGCAGCAGATCCATGGGTTTGTAGGGCTGATCTACAACATGCACCAGGGCTTTCTTTGCAGTGAAATTCTGTAGTAACCTGGAAAACAAGCTTGAAGATTGGACATGGATGAGTTAAATGTCATTCAGGTATTTTTTTAAGTGTCACAGGTATTTTTAAAGCAGTTGTCTGTATTCTTTTGATGAACTTTGCCTGAAGACTAATGACTGTAAACATTCCTGCATAATAAGAGGCCTCATTAGCAGATCGTCAGCAATTGTCTTGGAAAGAAAAAAAAAAGTAAAATCTGCATGGCTTGAAGGAAATGGTGTATTTAATTTTGTCTTTATTTCTTAAAAAAAATTTCTGGTGCACTGAATGTGATGATGCTTTGGTTGCTTTTTCAGTTTATAACGGTATGTGTTTACCACACTTTCCAGAGTGACATTATGAAACAACTATGATTTTTTGATGCTAGGAAGCTATGGGGTTTGCAAGGCAAAATTTGGGTTCTTATAATGACACTGTCTGTTTTATTCTTTTTTTTTTTTTTAAGATCTAATTGCCCTCTAAGGAGTTTATTCACATACTATATATTTGTTGAAAGTTGTGAAATCTGTCTTAGTCAGTAGCATGACCTTATTCAGTTGCTCTCCCCATCCCTGGCCAACTAATGTTATTAGTCTTTATTAAGTGACTATCAGTGTTATATTAACTTTTATGAGTTTCTACCACAAGATATATAACATAGGTAAATTCATAGAGAATAAATTCATCCTGGAAAACACAATATACATGGCAAATGTTCACCCCGTACTATAGAGGTTAATTATGCATACTTTTATTCCACATACTTTTGTGTATAAAGTATCCATTATGTGCGCAAATTTTTTTCAAAATATTTTTGAAGGTTTTGCCCTTCTGTCATCAGGGAACATTTGAAGGAGACAAATCTGTTGTCTTTTTTTTTTCTTCCAAGGAATAGACAGTGATACAAGACAATTTTTCTTCAGTCTTACTCAGGGAAATTTTAAAGACAGTGCTAACTGAGTAATAAGTGCAAAATCTAACAAAAACATTAAAAAGCATTAGAACATGCATTAGAACATTCTGAAAATGAAAAAGAAATGTATAAAATGTTTAAAAAAAGAACAGGAAGTTACAGACAATACAAGACATCAATAGGTTTTTAAAAATTAATTGTTGGTAGTTAAGTAGACAAAATGTTTTCTGTATATACTAATCAGTGGAAGTATGGATAACCTTTTCCCAAATTTTATTACATTTATTGTAGTTGTAGTGTCGTACCGCAACTGCTGTCAGCAAAGGCAGAAGGCACACATAGCTGTTTCACTCCCAGAGATACCATAGCAGCTACTCCACCTGATATGACCTAGCTTTGCTTGACAGAAATGATCTTTGCATGCCCACAAACTCTGCTATTGATTTCACTGTGCTCCTTTCCCAACAATTTGACACTATGGAGTGCTGGCACTGTTGCAATCTTTCAACATGGAAGCTCTTCATCACCAAGGGAGCTACAGCTTCAGTAGCTGAAGTTTGTAGCATGTCAGCTTTAAATTATCTGAGTTCTGTAGCGACTGCTAATCTCCTCACCTTGAGCCTTGTACCTGCTGGTTTCTGCTTGGTGTATCTGAAAAGAGCACAGTGAAAGTCTCCTCTTCCAAGACGTACTGTTGCTGACTTTCCATTGCACACCCATTGATCCACCCCATCTTAAGGGTTTAAACGCACAGAAATGCTACATTTTTCCACATTCTTGTGATGCTAAAATATATGTTATATTTAGCCTTTTTATGTTAAATGGAGAATAACCCCTAGGAAGACTTGGTAGCATGTCTTTCATTGGTTACAGCTGATTTTCCTCAAAGTTCATTTGCTATTTTAAGGGAATCCAGTAAGATTTTATTCTGTGGGAGGGCAGGACAGTGGGGAAATAGTGAGGTTTGGCTTGCAGCCAGAATTAGCTGGAGAATTTCTGGATTTTGGCTGCACTTGCTGTAATAGCAGATTAGTCTATGCTGAGAGATTTATCAGGGCCTGCACAAAATTAGAAAACCAAATCGACTTATGGTGAAAACTTCTCTATCATGTCAAAGCCCACTTAGGTATTCTCTGTGCAATCCACCACTACCTGTTTCCCTCAGACATCTGATGACTGGATCATAGCAAAGCATCTGAGAAGTCGTTTGTTTTGATCCCTTGGATGAGCTTTCATGAGCATATTGAAATGAAAACAAAGACACAGAAAGAACAAAAATGTCTAGAACTTGATTCTCTTTATTGTTTCTCCATAGCCTAGCAATTATTCAAGAGATAAATGACTGAATTTTAATATACATGGCAAAACATATTTCCATTAATATTTGAGAATGAGCTACAATTATGAAACTGTTTTGCTGTCTCTGATTTTTTGCCAAACCTCTTCCAGGCGGACTATTTTTGTCATGGGAATTGGCCATAAACATTTTATGCATAAGCATAAATTTAAGATAATTTATTCTGGATTTATATCAGTATATCTCATTTTAGCTCATGGCATTTTCCTTATTTAAAACAGTACAAATCTCAGCAGCATCTAACTTACTAAAGAGAACCATGGAGGTTCTATGGATAGTGAAAGATCATACTTTTTTTAAACAAAAATCTCTCTGCCTATGTCAATGCTATTGAAAAAGGTTTTGTGTCACAATAGTGCATAAAAATTAAATCTTGGCCTGCTATAAGGGATTTCAATCATTGTTTCTGTAGCTTTTTTTTCCACTTTTCTCACACAATTTGTATATTTGTGTTTTATATTGAGTAACTTGTAAGAGAGTAAATGTATTTGCATATGTAAGTCAAATTTAGCAAGAAACATGAGAAAGCTATTTCATGGAAACAGCATCAGGAAATTGTGCAGAAATAAATATTATATCTCATCTCTGACCATGAGGTCATACTACACCCAGTTATGAAAAGTCATATTTATAAGCTCCTACCTCTGTGGTTTTGAAGGAGGGGGAGGGTATTCTCAGTTTGCACACTGCAAATCACAAAACCAAGGGATTCACTCTTATGGGAAGAAATTTGTGAGTTATATCAGTCTAAACCTGGATACTGCTCCTAAAACCAGGGTTACATTATTAAAATACATAAATAAATAAATACATAAATAAACAGAAAGCTACACAGGGACAGGAGGAAGAAGTTATTTACACTGTAGCAAGAAATCCACAGCCTCTTTTCAAAGTGTGATTGTGGAATGTAGGAGCTGCTCAAGATTCTGCTAACTGTGGAAGATTCATGACCAGTAGATTAATTTACTTTTCGCCAATTATAACTTATCTCACATCAGACTGTTTACAATTTCTCTGCCATCTACATGCATTAACACCAGGTTAATGTGCAAACCATGCACTAAATTATGTCCTGGATAAATCTCTCCTGCTAAATACCACAGTCCTTGTCCCTGCTTCCCGGGAATAACCTTTGATCTTCACATCAACAAAAAAAAAATAATTACTATCTTTGCCCAGCCCA
The DNA here is from genome assembly GCA_013397315.1 of Donacobius atricapilla. NCBI lineage: Eukaryota > Metazoa > Chordata > Aves > Passeriformes > Mimidae > Donacobius > Donacobius atricapilla. The sequence continues at coordinate 109,202 of WBMY01013574.1, read as the reverse complement.
GGATGAGCAATTTCACTACTAAATAACTGCACAGCTGGAGACAGATGTGTTCTTCTCTCTGGGCAGACCCTGCAGGGTCTTCCACAAAGCTTTATATCATACTTGTCATTCGTTTATCAGGATCCAAATGTTGTACCCTGAAAATGTGTGTAAAACATTCTCAGAATTTCAAACAATAACAAATGAGAATGGGGGAGGGGGAGAAACGGCTGCAGGGAAAAATAGAAGTCTCACAGCTGTGCAAACTTAAGTAGCTGGATTAGCAGAAAATCCACTCCAAAAGTTACCTTTTTACCGTCTTCAGCAAAAGTTGATTCAAGGAATGTATTACCAAACCTCGAATTCAGTGCCAGACTAATGAAAAAATGTTTCAAATCTTCCTTTAGTATGCACAAAGACATCCAGACTATAGTATTCCATTCAGACAGGTCTTGGAAAGCCTTTTCCCCTCCCCCCCAATAAACTTGTATTTTCTGATGAAGACAAAGAACCCCTTATAGCTTTCATTTCTTCAGTTAAAGATTTTTCTTTGAAGCATATGTGTTAATGTTTGCTTCTGGTTTTCCCTTCTATCTTCATGCCTCTTTTAGGCACTCTGTTTTTTTTGTTCCTTAATCATATAAAAGATTGTATCATTTTTGCTACATTAGGAAAAAGAAAACTAAATAAGCAATATCATTTAGGGAAATTATTTCTTTCAAATAATTTTTGATGATGCAATAAATGGAAAAATTTGAAGGAGAACATAAATAGAAAATATAGATTAAAAAATATTTTAAACATCAGCTTTTGAAATTCAATACCACAATCAATATCAATATTAGAATCAATGTGGCTACCAATTAATAATTTATTAAAGATTAATGAACATAGTCATATCTACTAAAAGGAATATAAAAACCTTTAAGCCAATTTAATGAGCCAACTGATATTAAACAAAACTGTAAACAATGTTCTTAGATCAAATGTCATATGAATTTGGTCCAATATGTCATGTGCAACTCAAAATGAAAAAGAGACATGAAGTTAAGCAATCTGGATAATCAGGTTTTGGTTTTTTTTTTTAATTCAGAAATCAGTAGTGTTCAATCAGAAAATGTCAATCATGTCTAAATGAGGGAAGGATTGCCCAATTTCACTTTTTCTTTTTCCGTTTTTTATAGCTATTTTCTTTGTCTTCAGTCATCTCTGGCCTCTGCAGGACAATCCTGAATTGCTGCTCCTTTGCTCATCATAACTTTTTCCACCTGACAGTGGCACCTCTCCCAGCTCTCTTAAAATATTAGGGTGAAACCAAGTGGTAATAAAATCTGGGGGGGCAAAAGCGGAACAGCCCATTAAACAAATGACCATGTTCTATTGGCTACTCTTTCTATACTCTGCTATCTGAGAAGTCTGGACAGATCAGTCTTCTCTGGCTGAAACAAATGTCTTATCCATGTTAAAAGTTCTTTTTCATCCTGGAAGTGTGTCTGTTGCCCTCTGTAAATCCACACTAATGAATAAAATCAGTGAGGACCCTGTGGCTCAAAAGACATGGTTTGGCAGGGTGATGTCCACAGAGCTAAGTCCACTGTGTTCTTGTCTCCCATGCAGGAGAGCCTCACCCATCCTGCCTGTTGGCAGCAGTCCCCTAGCACATACTGTCCCTGCAATGAGAGCCAAAACTGTGTCCAGATAAAAACCTGCAATTGTTAACCAGCAGTTTGGAAAGCAGAACACAGAAACAAGATTCCCATGCCCCATCCTTGCTAAGCTAGAGCAGACATAGTTACAGTGACTAAAATTGCTGTTCTGCTTCATGAAATATATTTCAAGTGTGTAGATAAGGCAAATGGATGAAATTTTTGTGAGCATTTTCAGATCTAATGTGCATGGTCTTACAATTTTTTAGTTACAGACAATTCTCAAATGCCACAGTCACAAGAAAAACAAAATTTTATCTGGCAATCATGGAAGAGAACTAAAGCTAACAGTGCAAGACAAGAAGGAAAAGCTCCCATACTTTTAAGCTGATTGCTGAAATACAGTCATGGAAGCAATTCCTTTACTTTCTGCAGTGAAATCTCCTAAAATAGTGAGCTGAATCTGATGAAAATTAGATCAGCTACTATGTAAGAGTCTCACATTACATTTGCCAGAGAAATGCAATAAGCTTTCTTGGTCTACATCTCTTTAACATGTCTGTGAATGGGAGGCTTCACAGTGACCACAGGGTTCAGAGTCCAGAGTACATATCCTAAAGCAAGCAGGGAGTATCACATTCTATATAAAACATTTTTCAGTTAATATGGCAGACAATGATACTTTCAGAAGTTTCTAAGGGACTTAAAGGTGTACGTTCCCTTTCCAGCTAGGACCCTGGTCTGTATAGGGTATAATCACCAAAAAGCTAAGCACCATAACTCCAAGAGTTTGCATATCTCACTATCCCCAAGAGTAATCAGCAAGACTGAAGTTGTCTCTGAACAGAAACTGAGAGGAGAACTGACTAAGCTAAGGAGCAGATACTGCTAAAGTAATTTTTGAAGATTTGCCAGAGAAGAAAGCCTTGTGTAACTGGATTTCATGCCATAAATTCCTTTGTGAACTAATATTTTTGCAATCTTAGGCAAAACGAATGTGGTGGTGGTGGTAAAAAGTAGTCATGCCAGTGCCAGTGCTCCCTTTTACCGAAAAAGCTGAGTATTAGAGCAAGGAGCCGTAACGTGGGGCTCAGAGCAGCTTGAGGAGATTACAGCCCACATATCCCATGTGAGCTCTTCAGCCATAAAGGTAATGATCCTCATAATCATAAACATATTTTCTCTCCTACACAAAGATTTAAGATGCTACTGAAAGATGAACAATTCTGTCAGACAATACAAAGACAATTTTATCCCAAAATATCCTTCAGAAGAGAAAGTCAGCTTGTAATATCTAGGTAAGGCACATATGGCTGAGAATGGCAATTTGTGTGGCATTGTGCTGGTTTGAAAGTAAAACCAGTGAAAGACTCCAAGTCAGAAATACAATTTAATAGGAGGGGGGGAAGAAAAGGTAAAATAAAATAAGTTAAATAATACAACCTGTTAGTCAGGGCGCTGGTAGCAGTCCGGATGAAGTGGTCTTGTTGAAGCAGTGATCCTGTAGAAAAGTCCAGTACCTCCTGTCCTCTGGGAATCCAGTGGGTTGAGGGCCCCTTGTGCTATCCCAGGTTATATCCAGGTGGGAATGCTTGGCTCCTCCCCATGGGAGGAGCATCCCACAATGGAACGATGTAATTTTATGAGTCATACAATGGGTCCTTGATTGCCCATTAAACAGAGATAACTCCCGGATGGGAGTTACCCATGAGTCATACAGCAGAGCATGAATGGGCCCATTAACAGAACATAGTCCGGAGGGTGGGGACAAGGGGAACACTGCCTCACCTGGTTTCAACAGCTCATGAAGATGGTGATAGAATACATATCTTGGGCATATCTTACATTGTAACCTAGGACAGGCATGTACCTGGGAAAGCAGAGAGGCATGGGGGAGCTGCAATAGTCCGTGGGTGGAAGATGAGTCCACTGGCTGCCCAGATTCCCAGAGGGTAGAGTAAGCTGGGCTGGAGGCTCAGCCAGGTTCCAGGAAGGTCTGGCAGTATCTGCTTCAGTTCTTGAGTCACCTGCTACCACAGAGAAAATGTGGCATGCACAGCAGCCCATGTATAGGGTCAGGGGTTTTGGCCACCAAATGAGAGCCCAGCTTAAACTGCTCATGGCAAATACAGCAGATGGAAAAATGAACGTGCAAATTCTCCACGGTTTAAGTGACTGGAATCACCCTTCACAACCACTTGGGTGAAGAAAACATCTTCATTCCTGCTTTTGCCATGTGTTGTAATCCAGCATTTGCCGATGGTGGGTTTCTACAGCAGGCTGAGCCACATGGTTCTGCCCACCCCTTGCTCCCACCCTTTCTGCTACACTCACCTGAGCATTTGGCTGGTGTTGTGTTGATCCTGGTCAGCATGCTGAGGGAAAAAAGCACCTTTCTTCATGTCCAACATTTTCTGTTGGATTTGCATGCTGAAATGATTCAGCACAGAGAAGGCTAAACAAACTCAGAAAGGAAGAGGTCGGGACCATGGCAAAGGGTGAGATCCTGGAAAAGCTAAGGCAGGTTATGATTGCACATCAGCCCATTGAGCCAGCAAGGAAACAGGTAGGGATTGCCTGCTGTAAACATTAAGGGATCAGACTACTAAGCAAGAGTAGCCAGTACTAAAGTACCTCTCGAGGGGAGGTATTTAAGCATTTTATGGAACTTTACCAGAAGAAATTAGACTTCAGGCAACTGAAGGATTCAGTGATGCCTATATTAATGTTTATCTGAATTTATGTTTGGATGGTCATTTTTGCAGCATTTAAATAATATTTGGTTTCCTATATCAATCTGAGGTTTCTAACTCATGATATCAAAAGCACTTTTGAAAAAGTTATGGAAATCCTTAATTACCCTGGGTATCTTTGAGAATTTTAGCCTTTCTATTTCCAAACCATTCAAGGCTGTAATAATTTCTGATGTACAAGACACTCCTGGTTCTAAGTGCGATATATTACTAAGCACCATGTTAACTAGTACTCAGCTAGAGCCTTTTTGAAAGACAGATTGTGAGTGTCATAAATTCTGTTTTCTGATAACTATTATTACTATAGTACTAGAATAAATGGCTGAAAATACATACCCGTGAATAATTTTTAATTATATACCTTACAGTGCTTACTTTATTAACTTAGACAACCTTGTTTCCTAGTTCTTAAAAAAGACATAAAAAGCCCAATTCATAGTATCTTATTCTCCATAAGGCACTTTTATCCAAACCTTGATGAGATTTCTCCCACCTTCTGAGCGAGGCCCTAAGGAACGTGCAGCAAAGCCAACAGGTTGCCATTTTCACACTTTTACTTGCTCTTCAGACCTTGGTGAAGAAGTCTGAAATGCAATTGTAGCAATTGTAGCAAAAGTAAAACTGCTACAAAAATATCTAAATATTAGGTACAAAATAAAACATAAAAGGAAGGCTAAATTCTCAAACTCTCTTTCCATATAATTAAAAAAGAAAGTTTCATGCTAACCAAGAGGAAAAAGTGTTTATACTGAAATGCTAATCAGATTTCCTATTATCTATATTATAATTATAAAACCTATATTAATAATCACCTATTAAAATTGTTAACTTACAACATGTGTAGCTTTTAATAAAACAACAAGAGTAAGATTAGAAATAAGAAAATTTTAAGAAATTTCCATTGCCAGTACAGCCCATGGGATTACAATCTGGGCTTTTTGTATCTTTCCATTATTTGGAAAGATGCAAAAATTATCATTGAGATAAATGCTTGCTGTTGGATAAATTCTGAATCTAGGTTTTCTTTCTGTGTACACAGCACTGTATGACATGGGAAAACTTCATTTTTCTCTACTGCAATGAGATGGCAGTGTCAAAAGTCTAGGTGATACCAGCCAAACATAATAACACTGCTCCAAAATGCACCAATTACAGATCTAGCTCAAGGACCGAAGCTTCTAGTTTTATGCATGACATCTCAAAAATTAATAAGCAAAACTATATACCGTAGTACCAAAATACAAGCCCAAGCAGGTCTGGTTTTTGGCAAGAACATTGATGCCTTTTGACAGTGTCAATTTTAGCTGATACAGGTGGACAAATACCAGTGCTCAACAATCCCAAAATAACAGCAAAACTTGAACAAAGGAGGCCCGGGGAGCCCTAAAGCACATGTTACATGTGAAGTCCTTCAGGGAGAAGTCTTGTTCTACTCTTGAACACTTCGCTGCATACACTGTCTGGAGAAGCCACAAATCAGCCAAACACAGATCCATCTCCCAGAGAGACATGGCTTTTTCTTTACCTACTTCCAGGGAATTCAGAAAGATGAATACAAAATGTAGAGTTAGGTACCATCACACTGTGTTCTGATTTTTCCAGCAGTATGCTGAGTCTGTAAACCAATGTTTCACCCAGCGATTCTTTGCTTTTTGAAATAGATGGAGTGCAAAAGGCTAACAACCTTTCCGAAGACCAATCTGTATCCCAACAACAGACATTTTCTTTATTTATACATACAAATAAAGCACAGGAAAAACAAATATCACATGGAAAGACACACAGATATACAAATACTGAGAAAATATATTAACAGACATCTAAAACCATTTTTCAATGATAGTGTGTGAAGAGGAAAAGTGATTAGATATCAAAGCAATGTTCATGGTAGAGTCACTAATGTATGAAATGCGAATTCAATATGTATTACAGTTTACCAGTGTAAACAGGGTTAGAGCTGGGACAGTTAAGAAGAAAACTAGGAGAATTTTGATTTTTGGGGCATCTATATTTTTGGCTAAGGGCTTTTGATCCCTTGGGGTGCTCTGACCATACTTTCTGTTGTGCAGAAGATGAAACAAATACATATAGCTAGAAACCAACGTAAGAAGTAAATCCATCTGAGGGTATCATCTCACTAATATTTTAATTGAATGCAGAGTCTGTCATCTTGCCTCAAGCTATTTTAAGATTGTTCTCTTTCTCTTGACCTTTTAGATGAGGTCTACAGTTACATCTACTGTTTTTTTTCATTCTGAAAATACATGGAGAAATGGTACCAGTGACTATTCTGATCCAGTGAGTTCACCATGATTTTGGAGAAAGGCTTCTGAAGTGAGCAATTGTAGATGACCCTGAGTGTGCATAAGCACCATAAGCGCTACTCCATTTTTAGTGGCACTCAATATCCCAATGGAACTATACAGTAAAGAACATAACTACAACCAACAACATATATGTTAGTTTATTTTATAAACTGTTTGGTTTATTCACTTTTATGTCATTAAGGGAATAAAGATCAACTACAATGTCTATTTAGGCATTTATTTCAGTCCTCTCTGCCCTGCACCTTGCATTAACATGTAAAATTCTGCAAATCCTGCTACAGTGCAATGAATCATCCCACTAAGTCACTAATTAGAGAAAATTCCTCTCAGATTCAGTGAGTCATCAGCTCTACACAATATGCTTTTCAGACTTTTTTGCAATATCTAGAAAATTCTGATTACAATAAATGAACAGTACATTTCATAGACTGGAGAAAGTCACTTGAATGGAATAAACAAAAAAAATTGTCTTGAACAATTTTTTTTCTTTGTTTATGACTAAAGGAGTTATTTAATATTTAAAAAATAGTATCTTGGATTGAAGTGAAAATTAGAAAAAAGAGATAATTTTCTAATAAAGGAATATTCTTTTAATTTAGAAATATATCAGATGGCATGTGTTTACACACTTGCATTTGTATATGCAAGTAACAAATATGCAAAAACAGGACTATCTCATTGATATTAAGTATTTATCCTCTTAATTCTTCTTTGATAGTGGTAAATGTTGTTATTAATGTATTACAAATGAGAACTGAAAGGTAAACCTATCTGTGAAAATTTTGGTTTATCATGAAAAGAAGTGTATGGCAGAGAAGAATTCAGAAACAAACCAACCACAGCATCTAAGGCCACAAATAGTACTATTTTTGCTCTGCTTAATGGATCTGAATGTCTAAAAGTCTCACAAAGCCTAATTTATTTCACTTGTCCTTTATTAATGCATGACAAATTCATGCAGATATGAAATACTTATTTTCCAGAATTTCATTGTGAATCAAAGATAGAAGCAGGGTAGCAACCCAGAACTTTTAAGCCCATCTCATTTTCTTGCACCAAGGAAACTTCTGAGTCTGGTGCCCTTTAAACTGTTGAAGTTTTAATAATTTATATGAAATTAACTGGATAAGTGACTTCAAATATTAGTCTCTAGCCTTTCCAAAATTAATTGACTAAATTGCTTTGATAGTCAGCTGACAGTCACTCCTGTCTTTTCTTTACTGTCCAGATAAAAATGGGGAAAAAAAACCTACATATATTAAAACACAGACAAGAGCCAAAGTGTGTCTGATATGAAAATGATACAATTTCCACTTGCAAAATCTATCCAACAATTTCTAGTATTTTGAAGGTCTACATCTTTATGCATAAGCAAAGGTTAAATAAGGTTAAAAGTTTACTAGCTGGACTGTATTTATACTGTAGTAGACTTCAAAATATGTAGCATACAGTCTTGAGCTTGGAAGAGACTGAGAATGCAAGTGCTGTCAGTGATTCTTACGTATACAAAAATGAGTCAGCATCAAAAATGTCAACAGAACACTTTCTGTTTTAATTTAATTCTCTCTACATTTTCATTGGAAATGTGTGTACATTTCAACATTGGGCTGCCAAAGTGAAGGAATTCCCAGCTCTGCACAGATGATTGCACTGTATGGTTAACCACTTCACTGAATCTCTGGAGCACTGCATAAAGCAGGGGAGCAGTCACCTCTCACAGAAGTAGGACCCTCAGAATTGCAATGAACCAAAGATAAAAATACTCAGAAGTACTCATGACAGGAGGTTAGTCAGAAGATGGTGCTATTATAACAGAACTTTTAAGGCAGCTAAGTCTCTATGGGAAAACACAAGCGAAAGTAAACCCTAAGTGTAAATTAAAAGTTGATTTCAATGTGAGCTGATGCTCTGCATGTCACTGAATACACTGCACAGAAACGTACCCACTAGGACACCCTTTAATTCTACACCTTGGCTTGCTTGCATCAAGGGGAAAATGCATGGAAAAACACACTTTAAATTGCCTTTTACAAACTTTTGCACACTCATTTGGATCTTAGCTCCTTTCAGTGACCTTCAAATGACCAAAACATTTTTATGTATTTCTACCCCACACAGTGTGTTTCCATGTCAATATATGGATTCTGACTGAACCCATATATTGCAAAAATGTATTGGTATTGCAAAAAACTGGAAATAGGCAGTAATACAATTTCATGGCCTCTGGAGCATTATTAGCCCAAATATCTACATAGAACTGCTGGTTTGTGTCAGATAGAAATAGCTCTGAAAGCACTTCCTTTTCTCTTTATAAGGGGAAAAATGGAGGTTACACAACTCCTCATAAAGAGAATACTAAATTTTCTGCAATATGAAAAGATTGCTTTGTGACTGTGAAGGAGAAAAAGCTGATGTTGGTGGGAAAATGAGGAAACAAACATATAGTTACTGAAACATCTGGTTGCAAGTAAATGAGCATAGTAATTACCTACACAAGAAATGGGTGAATAGAAATGCATGAAATTAGAGCTCATTTCTGGAAAGCTAGTTGTTATAATTGATATGAGTGATACGGATTCTGTAGTTTTTGGACAATCATGAAAACTACATTATAAAGGCAGAACCACTAAGTATAAAAGACCACAGATGAGTTTTATTGTCTGACAGAGATCTCTTCCTTGCTGGAAAAGCCATAGTGCTGTTCTTAATATCTAGAATATAATGAATGTACGTGTACATGAAGAAAACCAAACTGGGGACAGGTGTTCTCATCATGATCCAGATACATTAATGGAAGAGGTTGTATTCTTGGCTGCACAGCAGTGCCATTCTGAAGAACATTACTGTATTGAGTAAACTTCTAGAGGAACAATCTGTTAAAAAAATTGCAAAAATCTGTGAGATGAGTCAGGGCAGTGCCATGTAACTAATGGCTGTAAGGAGAGTGATATAACAGCTGTATATCATGTTTAGTTACCTAATTAAAACAATTTAAATATGTATCTTTCACATGATTTCTGCCTTAACAATTATTATTTGGCTCATTTCTTACAGCTTTTTTCAATAGCAAAGGTCAGCTAAGGGAAAGATTCAGAGGAATGAGCCAAAAACATTGTAGGAAATATTTTGCAATTAGCTATTCTTAGCTATTATTAGTTATTTAGCTATTCTATAGTAAATCCAGAGGAACACTGCTTCTTCTACTGCAGTGTGTATTTACATCATGGGAAAAAAACAAGAGAATGGGAAAAGAGACAGTGAGTGGAAATGGGGTGTAACATGATTGAAGAGAGGAGTCAAAATCTTTCTTGCCAAAAATGAGCAAACCTCTGTGAAAATGTCAGTGAAGCTTCACTCAGAAATGTCAGGAGAAAATTTATCCAGGGTGAGAATTTCACTATGAATGTGTTTCTGCTTTTTTTGAAATAGAGCCATATCTTTAAGCACTTTTATGATTAAATGCAAGCATTTTCAGTGGGCTGTACTGTGCACCATTCTACAGCACACTCGTGTTTCCTTGACGGACAGCCCCCACGTCTGCACTGTGTTAGAGAAGGCAGCTCTGCAGCTTCCAGGCTCCTTTCCACAAATGTGGCCTGCTGGCTCCTCAATGGGAACATCAGCGCCCTGCAGCCACAGCCCCTGCCAGGCTGATGGGGCTTCTGCCAGCTGTCAACACAGTTCTGGCTTCTCTGCCCCAATGGCCACTTCTACAGCATTGGTATGAGCTCTGCAGATCTGCAAGGATCTTTTAAAGTCTTTTTTAAAACTGCTTTCATTATTGTTTTGAAACTTCAAATTAAAGTTTGGAACTTCCACATTCAGTTCAATTCAGAAGCACAAAATTAATTTCCCATAATCTTCAGCCATATTGTTGTAGATGAGTGAGAGGAAAGAGTAAAAGCTTCAGGAGTAATTTTTAAGGAGAAGGAATCTGAGAATTAAGGATTTAATTGTATTCTGGCATGAATACCATTCTTATTACCTCACTGTCCAATATGGGCAAACAGAAAGAATCAGAAATATGTTTACAAGTATTTCAAGGGCACTATTAATTTTGATAGATTTTGTTTGTACACCAGTACATCTGAGAATATTGATCTGGTCCGTGAATGTATGTCCTGAAGTACACAGTGTAGGTCCCACTAATTAAAAACTCTTAAATTTTCACTAAATTAGTAGATTTCAAAATATGAAATACTTTCAGGCTCAGTAGTTTGCTAAAAACTGTTTCCTTTATGGGGAATACAACTAGCTATGTTAATTCAATTTTCAAAGATGAAACCAATTAGGGAGTTTCGTCTCTTGCTAAATGCACAAATCCTTTTCACAGACAGGTTTCATGGAACCCCATGCACTTACCTGTGTATTTTTATCCACAAAAAATCATACTAAAATAGCAAACCAATAAAAATCCAAAGGCATGCAGAAATGGAAGAAAAATAAGCAAAAAGATTTCTCAGAGTTTCACATCCCAGTTAAACAAGTAACTGACTTGGCAGGTCTTGTCTTTGTTCTGTCCCTGCAGCACAGTCTAGGAAAGAGCACTCCCGAGGGGAGCTGTTAGTCTTGAATAATAAAACAGATAGCATGCAGAGAAGGCTGAAAAGAGCCATTGCAGAGGTTAAGGGAGAAACACTAATTTTGGAAAGGAATCCTGGTGATGGATGTAAAAATTTGCCTGAATAAAAGGGAACACACGTTCTTGTGGCAGAGCAGCTCAGCAACCAAGAAAATAACCAGGTATAAAAAGCTTTATTTTTCCAATTAGATTAGCTTAGGGAGTTTGATATATGCACCGTGTTTCTCCACCATGTCTTGTCCAACTTTTGGTCTCTCTGCAGTCAAGTAGCTCCAGGTTCAAGCCTGGACTTCTCTGTCAAAGAATTTATGGGGGCCGAGATGCCAGAAAGATCCCCCACAAAGTTTTCTCCTTACAATTTAGTCAAAGACCATTCTCATTTTCACAAGGATTTCCGCTCATAAGTCCGCTGGAAACCCAGAAGAGACTGGGACGAGTTTTACAGAGAAGATCAGCTCCCATATCTCTGCTTCAGTATTATTCTCTGAGAGTTGTTCCCTAGAAAATATGTTGCTCTCACATCTCCAGCCAACATCTGACCTGAGAACCCCTGCTATACAGATATGAACACAGTCCTAGCGCATTCCCACTGAGGAGGAGGAAAATGTAAGAAAAGGGAGGGATGAAACACTGCCTTCAACTCTACCAGTACAGATTTATGACCTTGCTGAAAAGGTGCTCCAAGATCTGCCACAAGATAATCTTTGTTGCTTCTCTAGAAGTTGCTTTTAAATACAACCACTCCTACATTGGAAAGGTGTGGTCTACATTCTGCACACAACCATGAAAATAGAAAACCATTTTGTAAGTACAAAATGCACATCCAGGTAACCCCTAAGTCTGCCTATCTTTCCTCAAAGGTACGAGCTTCATGGACAGAAGTCCCAAGTGTACACATCAGTCGTTGAGAGTGTGGAACAGGGTTTAGAGCACTGGGACACTGGATGCCTCGCTGTCTTCCCTATACTGCCTCTCATCTGCTCTTCTCTTTGTCAAGCCTCTCCACTTTCCTGTATGTGTAAAATTTAGCTACTAATAATACATAGTTTAAGATACTAGTAACACATACTTCTATTGTAAAGCGTTAATATCTGCTAAAGCAATGAAAATATTCATTCATATTAGTAAGAATAATTGGTGGTGCCTATTGGAAGCAAAAATATACAGAAAGAGATCAGAAAGCATTTAGCTGGAAATATAGCAGTTGGAAGAAGTGTCTGTGTCATGTGTTGTAAATGTGGAAAACAGAATACAAAAGGCCTATTTAATTCACATGAGATTCACAACCCCTCGTATACCACATTTGATGCTGATTTATTTGAATCAAGATGGCAAGAAAACCTCCTCTCACTGTTTTTTGTTGCATTTTTTAATTTAGTTTTCTTTTGTTTTTAATCAAGCTCTTGCTCAAGCCCTGTGAGTAAGAATTCAGTAACACATTGTAAATCACATTTTGCAAGTTCTGTGACTTCAGATGAGATAGTAAAAGATAATGCTGTATAATTCACATGTGGCTGGTTTGTCATTCAGGCACCACATGTCGGATTCTCCCTCTACACAGCTGAATGTGTGAGCAAAAAAGCTGTAGAGACTGCAAATAACATGATTTTAAGTCCTGGTAATTAGAACACTTTGGATTTTGCTGAAACAATTCAGAGTCTTATCAGTACAAGCCTAAGCCATTTTTTAACAATTTTTGAGTAAAATTCAATTTATCATTAAACTTTTCCGAAAGAGGAATTGACAAAAAAGCCCAAAAAACAACAAGCAAACAAAACAAAACAGAAGTACACAGTCAGCAATCAAACATTTCCCCAGTAAATGGTAGAGAAAATTATATTCCAAAGCAAAAGTGTGACTTCTCATGATCATAACAGAAGGTTTCTCAAAGCTTCACATACAAAATAAACATCTGAGAAAAACCTTTTCAACAATATAATGTTATTTTTAAGGTGTCTGGGATTGTCACTGGCTACAGTTGCTAAAACAAGGTCTAAGTAAAGTCACTGTCCTAAACCTACTCTGTAGTCTTTGGAGAGAAATAGGTGAACTGCAATCCAAAAAACAACTTTTTTATGTTTTCCCTAAGAGAGTCTCATTTAAGGTGTCTACAGCATAGGTGTAATTCACACCACTCATGGATCTACCATTTAGCAAAATGGGGCCCCAAATGGTCTTACAATTGACTCACATCCTAATGTAAAAACTAAGTACTGTTTTATAGTTTTATACACCAGTATGCAAAACAAACAGCTGCTTTCTCACATGCAGCAAGAAAGGCTCGGTTTCTTATTCCAAAAGATAGCCAAACTCCTCATTTGGCTTCATTTTCGCTACCTACCTAATCACCCACACAAATGCATGTCTGCATTTGTGCATGTGTGCATTAAATAAAGGGCCTACTGCAGAAGGAAGAGTCATGGCCTTGTTAAGGACATGCCAGTCTGAACACCTTTCAGATAGATGCACAGTGGGATGAAGTATGATCACTGTTTTGTTTGAAGACATGCACACCAACGACTCTCCGAGGTCTCTCTAGCTGGGCTTTGCACTGATCCAATGTATTGCTATGTTGTCAGCTGCCAGACAGCTTTGTAATGTTAATTCTGGGTTTTTGGGGTTTTCAGCCCTTGAGGTTCCAGTTGTTAAGGATGCCGAAACCTTAAAAAACTTGAAAAAGAGCGAAGCTCTTGTGTCCTAAATGATAATGGAATAGTCTTCATAACTTCATATCCATACAGAAATGGATATAGGTTCAGAGAAGGGCAAATTTTCATGTAACTATGTACACATTGCATTAATATAAGTGTGTGTATATTATGCATAAATATATATAAAATAATGGGTATTAGATAGGATGAAGGAAAAGAACAAAAAGACTGGCATGAGTTGGTACTACTGAAGCAGAGCTTATCTGAAGAGGATTACATGAAAACATGCCGACATTTACTTCTCCGGAACACGCAGAAAGTTTGATGCCACTATTCTTTATTGCAAACAGAGGAAAGACCAGTTGTTGATTCATCAGGAAATTTAAAAAACATTTCCCCTTTCTAGTGTATTTTGAGTAGAGTACTAGCACTTGGAGGTATGATTTAAAGGTATGATTTTTATTAGTAGTGTAGAAGATTCACCATCTACTGTTTAAGAAGCAACAAAATAAAAGTAATTTTCCAAAATGTCTGTACTAAAAATGAACTATAACAAAATCTGTCCGTAATCATTGATCTCCTGCTTTTCCTTTCAAAAGGATACATAAAGTCAGTGTCATTTTGTCATGTGTCTAAGAAGCAAAGCCACAGTAGAGGAAAACATTATTACAGGTTTATTATGTCTCAAAATATAGAAATATATTCCAACAGCATATTTTAAAGAATAATATAACAATAATCTTCAGCTTCTTAGTCTCAAAATGGTACACCATTATTTAAAAATATATTACTTAATGTACCCAAAATTTAGTATCCATCAAATTCCATTTAGAATAAATTGAGTTCAAAAAAGCATATCTACCTACCCAATTTATATAAAAACCAGTAATTTTTTGAAGACAACACAGGAGTTTAACTTTTCTAAAATGGTAATTCAGATGCTGACATTTTTTCCTATACATACTTGTGCCTGAACTGCAGCTAAATGTAGGTATGTCAGTAATGTCAGTATAAAATACAGATGGGAGTGTAAAATGGAAATGTTCTATTAAGAGGAAAGAGTTCTCAAGGCTGAAATCAGAACTGCTAATTTTATTTTATTTTTTAATTAAGTGTATGCATAGAACAGATTTATGTATTACTCCAATAGCAAGATAAAATAAATTAGTTTCTGCAAAAATGACAGCTACCTGTTCACATGCACACACACAGTCACACTCATGCTGATTTTATCACTCTGTAATCATCTGAATTTTCTGAAATGTTTTAAATAACCAGATAATTCACATTGTACATGAATAGACTGTCTAAGAAGAAACTTATCAATCTTACCCATTTTTCAGCAGCTCTTTTAGAATGGTTTAAAAGAAGCATTTTTAATGAAGGCAGTTCATGATAAAAGCATATGTTATAATTAGCCACGTAAAAGATAGAAAAACATTTCTATTTTCCCATTTTCATAACATTAAAACAAAGGGCTGCTCAAAGACATTAAGTGTAATTAACTCAAAATAAAACTGTGTGTAGTGGTGATGGGAATGGTAATTTGTAATTGGTTGTGTAATTCACAGCTAAAGGATTTAACTTGATGCCAAAATTTAGTGGAATTAAAAAGTTATTTAAACGGATTTAAGAACTAATACTAAATAAAAAAGTATCCAATATTGAATCTCTTTATTTAAAACAATCCCTACCTGATAGAAATGCAGATGGGACTGCGAGTAGGCTGCAAGTTACCCAATATCTTCTTATGCAAAGTGCTTTTTATCTTTTCCTGAAAACAGCCACCACCAGAGAGAAGATTTTTGATTAAACAAGTGATGACTGCTGCACCCTCTGCGCCTTCCCTTGCACACGCATAAAACACATCCAGAAGTGGGAGCTAAATAAAGCAATGCCCTTCCATACCCTGTATTCTGTATACTTTGTGTACATAGTAACTTGTGTATGTAATGGGAAGGCTTTGTGTGGGTTTTTTTGTTTGATTTTGGCTTGTTTTACACTATTATAAAAATATCTGCCAAGGCAGTGTCATAGATAATAGACTGATATGATTTGAGGTAAGAATGTTGTAGTTCAGTTTTTAGGGTTAATTTGGAAAGTCACAGACAGAGGCAAGAGTTTGTCTACAGCGAATTTTTGAAGCCTGGAGCCTTCTGCAAACTCTGGAACACACAAGCCAAAAAGTAACATATTCCTCCAGTTATGCTCATCTTGTTAAAGAAAATGGTTATAACAATTATGTGCAATTTTTTCACTTCTATTCTTTATCTGCTATTCATTTACTTAAGCACTGTTCAACATATCACTTTTTCTAATGGACCAGAACTTCTAAAAGAAAAAATGTTTGGCTGAGCAGTTTTGTTTAGTTTTTTCCTCCTGTGCCTTTTTCTAAATAAATACCTTGCCACAGTTTTCATTGGCATAATATGAACAAATGCATTTTAATTCCTCTAACAATACAAAGCAGTTACAGAACTTCTGGAGTTTCTAGTTTTAAAAAAATCAATACAAAAAGGCTTTATTTTACAATATTGAAGAGAAATGGGCTAAAGCAGATTTCAATATGGTCAATTGAAAAAATTAATTTGTGAACTTCTACTGCATAGTGAGGTGACCCATTAAATAAATGGTTCTGAAATTTTGCTCATACAAAAGAAACTATATACTTTTAAATAAATAAAAGCTACTATATACATTATACTGTACAATTAAATGAGGGACGACATGAAATGGAATAAATTTAGGCCTGCCTTTTCATCAGTAATGCTCATATTTGACTTTATTACAATTTTGAATAAAACCCTCTGCTTTAGATTACTTTTTTGCATTCTAGTGGCAGCCACACGAACGTACCACCATATTCCTGTATTTTTTTAAAATAACATTGGAACTGTCATCAAAGTAGAGCACGGAGATTGCGTTCAGTTTTGTTGGTGCACAGCATGGCTTTGGTACATGATCGGGGAACATCAAGTGAACCTGAAAGATAGATAAATACATAGCTCATATATCAAACAGAGAGATGCAAGGACAATGTCAGTGCAAAACATGTCTTTGCAATTCAGCAAGGGCTGTGGTCACAAATTTTCCTTGGTTAGCAACTATAAAGTACAGCTTACCTCCAGCACATTTTTCTGATTTCAATTGCACGGGCAGAGTTATACAATAAAAGCAGATGGAGAGATAAATGAGAAGCAGCCAAGACAGAAAGTTGGCTTTCAGATAAAATTTAGAGAATTGGAGTTAGGCAGTTGCTCAGGAAAACATTTAAACGTATTGTCTGTACCATCTTTGCTGAGGGCAGGGCAGAGAAAGAAGCAAAGGCTAAAGCACCAGGTCTCACCAGGAACCCAGCATGAGCTCAAATGCTTTCCTGTGTTGGGAGCTCAGTGTGGAGGAAAATCTCTTGCAGACAGCAAAGGTTGTGCAGGCAAAGCCTCATAACAAAACTGTTTTCAGCCTATGAAATGGTAAGATACTGTCTCAGACAGTATGAGTGCATTTAAAGTCTTATCTAGGTATCAGTGGATCCAATTTTACTTCCACAGAAATAAAAATCAGTTCATAAGGTGGGTGCCAGCTGGACAGACTATTTGGGGCAGGGGCTGAGGCAGAGAAGTCTTTATGTTCACCAGGCTGACATATATCAATGAAAGGTTAAAACAAAAGAAAACAGTTTTGAAAAGTGTCCCAGAACAAACAAGACCTAGTGGAAATAAAATGGGGGAAATACAAGTTCTTTGTACTTGAAAGAAGGTTGGATATGATATTCTACACATGCTTGGAAGACTTGGAAACTGGAGAGGCCAGAAAAGAGGGAGTTGTAATAGAGAGGGCAAGAGATTATTAAAGCATGGATGAAGACTTCAGCAGTAATAGGTTCTGTTTGTATGTTAAGTCTTTGCAAATCTGTTAGAGCCATCTGTCTTGCAGTGATATAAACCCAGAGCCTTTGCCAGACAACAGAGAACAGTCTATCAGGAAACAATTTTTACATAACAGTTACCATGAGAAGGTCTTTTGAAATGAGCAATAATAAATCCTGAAGTAGCTGTTTCGTAACAGTTTAGACACACATTTAAAAACTATTTAACAAATGAATAGCAAAGCACTGGAGAAAAAAATGATTGTGCCTGACCTGGGCAGATGTTTGTCCAGCCATAAATCCTGGTCCCACCAGCCCCTACCACCCCTGATGGAAGATCCATGGCCCCACAAAACCCCCATGGAAGTGATGTTCACAGCCTTTTCAAATGTTTACCCCAAATTCAGTGCAAGCCAACCAGATGATCCACTGCCTTGCATGGTCAGGAATTCAGTGCTACCCCTGTGCCTGCTCTGAGGGTAATGCAGGAGACAAGACAGTTTATAGAGCTCATTAAATGCACCCTATAGTTTATTTATATGCATCTGTATTGTCTGTTTGCCTGAGTTCGACTGCAGAAAAACAAGAGAGAGAGAGAGAGAGTGAGCTACTGGCCCGTGTTCTTGTCACAAAAAAAAAAAAATAAAAAAAGAATCAGTAAGGTTTGGAGTGGTACCAAGGAACAGTCACTTCCCAACCCAAAGAGTAGGCTTGTTCAGAATGGTGTAATCAGTATGGCCAGGAGGTGACTGCATTTGGATTAGGGTGGAGCATATGAATAATTGCTTCCCAAGCCATCCCCATATGCACACCTTGTGTAAGTCTGAATTTTGTATAATTTAAACCAGAAAGCATTCAACTACTGTTATCTCATCTAATTTATGTACAGCTAAAATGTAATTGGCCTCATGATTTTTTGGCTGCACTGAATGCATGTACAGTACATGCAACAGGAGACACACAATTCCAGAATGGCCATAAAAAGAGGAAAATTTAAGTATCCAATTTTTAAAAAATAGGACAAACTATACACATTTCTTAACAATGGGAAAATAACCAATTTTGGACGGGAAGACACATAAGAGAAAGTAGCACTAAGCCAGCTCTTATTTAACAGTCCATAATTGCAGGAGGGAACTCTAACCTGGGGATCTCAGTGATATTGGCAACTTTTCTGGACAATGTTAGCATAATATTAAACTATTGCTTTGCTGACCTACTTCTTTTCAGCTCAGGAAAAGCTGAAAAGAAGATATGCTGTTCTTCACTGTCTTCTAAGAACATTTCTAAATTCCTTGCCAATTGGCATTTTCTGTTCCCTTTCACCTGAGCTCTTTCACACACTTCTACTTATTTTCAGCCTCTGACATTTTTCCTTCTTTTTGTAAATCTTGTTGACTGGAATTCTAGTATAGAGGAATAATGTTGCATTGGTGACTGGACTTGGAGAAGGTGAGTAAATGAAAAATTGAATGGAAGGGAAAAGATCTCAGCACATGCTGCATTTTTGAAAATGTCCATCTCATGTAGAAATACTTGACAATTTTCACAAACTTGTTTTCCATCAGAAAGGAAACAAATTTTATTTTTGTTTGCTTGTCTTTGGGTTGTTTTCTGGTGTGGGGTTTACATTTTAGGGGGGTGTTTGGGCCAATATCCCCACTAATTTCTCAAGGGGGAAATGTTTTTCAGGTCCAGATTTTAATATGAAAATAAAACAAAAATATCATTATCCTTGGACAGGCTCATCAGCATAATCTGATGGTCAAGATACATTACCATTATCAGTTTAAACCAAATGGAACCTTTAATCCATAGTTCCCTAATCTCAGTTAAGTGCCTTGAACTTTCCAGAAACTAACTGGGGATGACAACCCTTTCCTGTTCCCATTTCATACTGTGACTCCCTCCTCATGTATTATGTCTCATTCCTCTCCTTCTTAATTATTCTGCTAATACCAGTGCTATTCAGAGCCAGTTCTTCAGCTAGCACAGGTGAAAAATCAGTTTTTGACCAGACTGACCAGACTTTGGCCTCACAGCATTACATTTAGTTATAGTCTAAAGGTCATGACTTCTGTAGCTGAACACTGCTGGGGTAGAGGAGACCTAGCCAGTTGCCTCAACTAAGATCATCTTTTTGGCTGCTCCAGCTGAGGCACAGGACTAACATAAGAATTAGCAGAGGCAGAAAGCTGGCTGCAAATCCCCTTTTACATGTACCAGGCAGAGCAACAGATCCAAACACACTTATTTTTAAATTGCATTCGTAAGCCAGGCATGACTGAACACAATTTTTTACATGCAAATGCATCTGTTTGCAAAGCTTCACATTAAATTACAGTGTAAGAATCTCTGCCAACAGTTGACAACAGAGGTCCACAGAGTGGCCAAGTGTCATCATTTCTGGAAGGTATAACATGTAGATGTTAACACTGAGCTTCAATAAACTGCAAAAACTCTTGGAAGTCAGACCAGGGGGCCCCTTAGGTTCCTGCCTACACAATTCTCCACTAATACAACACAGTCTTCTCATGTGCAATTCCATTTGAAATGGAGGTGAAACCTACCACACAGGCCACTGTGAGCAGTTCATCCTCTCTCCAACAAAATCACTAAAGCAGGTTTTGAAATGAGTTATGATTTACCCAGAAATTATCAAAATTCAGAAGGGGTAAACAGAAGAGTCAGACTCTGAGCAAAGACACAAGCAACTGCAGCATAGGCAACGATAACACAGTCAGAGGCATACCAGAGTCTGAACAATGGCATGGTTTGTTGCATTCATGTGGGCATTGAGGGGAAAAGAGCACTCTCCATCACAGTAAAATGCAGCATAACCCTCCGGTGCAATAATCCAGTCCTAAAACAAGAACAAACAAATCCACTCATTATATTTTCTCACTCAGGGAATTTATAACTATATCAAACTAAGACTTGCTCAATGACAAAATAAATTTCAGAAGGTGGCATGTGAAATGAATGTTGGGTTTTTTTAAAAAAAGGTACTTGCTTTGTTCATGCAAATTGAAAAAAAATGAAAAATAAATTGAAATGAAAATTAATTAAACCTAAAAATCTGTACTGAATACCAACTAATGAGTCTCTAAAGGAGATTAAATATTTAAATATATTTGCAGAATACTTTTCCTTCCAGACTAAAAATCATGAGCACTTCTTGGTGCAACAAAAGCAATTAAAATGATTCTCATCCTTCAGCATACTCAATACTGTTAACTGTATTATTGCGTGAGACTGAGCATTGCTAGTGATTACCTGTTGGCATGTCAATGAAGCATACATTTTCAGTACTTCAAGCAGCACAGCATGGGGAAATACCACAAGAGGGAAAATATTTTAAAATGTTAATGAAAGCTGTGTGTTTAGTTTGCTGAATTCCTCCTCTGATAGGTAATGGAGGTGTTGCCGGAAGGGCAGAGAGGATCAAGTAGTGACTTCTTGGGATTTATATCTTTTTCTGTGTGTGTGTCTCATTTCACTCCATGTTTCACTGATCAAATATTGTACAGTGTAGTATTGCATTGTACAGCTTTCCAGCAGAAACTTATAGTAGTCTGTGTCTTAAAAAATATTTTTGCTTTTTTCTTTGACTACCATGGCCACTATGGCCACTGATCTGAGGGCCTAGCACATCTTGGAGCATACCATAATTTACTGTTTAAAAAAAAAACAAAAACCAAAAAACCTGTTGATATCTGAAAAAAAAATCCAAAATAAAACAAAAACAAAAACAAAACAACCTGTAATCAGGAGACAATGCCTCACTTGTTCAGTGGCCTGAGTTCAATACCACAAGCCTACTCTGTGGCCCTGGACAGGGTAATTACACTTCGCAGACTTGGGAAAACAGCCTCTGCCTACTTCTTCAGGCTGCTGTGGGGATAAATACACTACAAAATATCAGACAGGATAATGAGACCATATGAGAATCTGAGCTAGATACATAAAGGATGAGCTGTCACTAAAGAGATTACATACTTTTTCTCCTCACAGACTTGCTCTCCTCCTGGAGAGTTGTTTTAAAGTAATTCAGAGAAATGTGGAATGTACAGACAACCATCCCTGAGTTTTTACCTACATATGCAATAGTTATAAGTTTGCTGAAGGCCTTCTTGTTCTTTCTTTATAGAGAGTTCCTTGCTTTCTGCAAAAAAAACCCTGGATTGATCTTTTTTCCCATAATGCCCTGCCTCTGACTTCATGACCTTTTACTGTAAGTACATTATTTTTTGTTACTGTATGGCAGGACAACTTTTCCTCAAAAATTATATAAAATTAGCTATGGTATCATAAAGATCACTAACCAGTGATCCAAGATTTATTTCCCTGGGGACCCTACCCTAGTGAAGTGCATCAGACAGCACTGAACAAGGGAGGTTTAAATCTGAACTAGTGAAAATTTAAAACATTTCATTACTTGATGTGAGGATTTTGGTTTCATTTACTGCAGATTCACTCATGTCTTGATGAGTCAGTAATTTAAATGTATCTTTATGTGAATGAATCCAAATCATAAAGCCATTAATGTATGCAATATCTTTGAGAGAAGAGCTAAAAAGATGAAGTTATAGTGATAGCAATACTGATAAGGATTTGTTACAAAATGCATTTAAAGAATTTGTCTCTCATCATTGTAATAACCAATTTCCATAAAGAAAGCAGAGTGTAAATAATGGGGGACTTTAAAATAGATTGTCCCAGTTTGAACTGTTAGGAAAGAGCATTTATAATCTTACCTGCCATCCTAAGTCTCGGAAACTCACATAAAGTTCATGTTTCTTACATGCTTGCTTTTGCTCGCTTGTGTTATAATCTACAGGAAGTAAATAACATTAATAAATTATTTGGAAGCATTGCTAGAACTGATAAGCTTTAACTATTTTTGAGATCCTTACCAAGCTGTGCAAAGGAAAGGAAAACCATACTGTCACTTATATTCCTAGGGTTAGTTGTAAAGGCAATGTAAACCAGGAAATATAGAATCAGCATAGTGACACTGATACAATTTCTGTACACTGGCAAAATAATGCATACAGCATTAGGGGAAACAGCTTTACAAGATGTCTGTTTGCTGGCTAGCTGGGTAACATCTCTAATATCCACACAGGTAATCAAAGAGGACAAGTGAGAGCCTGATCCAAAATACGGGGAAATTGTTTGTAGGTTGGCACAGTTTTAATTGCCGGGTAAAGAAAGTAGCCCAATTCAAAAGATGAATTAACAATAATAATTAAAATTGTCCTGAAACAAGTCCCTTCATTAAACACATAGTGGAACATATTATACTGGAAATAGTCACCACTTGATGAACTTTAGTTGCTAATACTCACGCTAATACTACCTGTTAGTAGACTAACAGGTGCTTTTTAAAGGACTGAAAGCTCACTGTCAGAGATGTGTCAGGATAGAAAGACACCGAGAACCTTCCACACATGCTTCTCCATGACAACCTTACTCCTGGAGAAATTCTAATAGTTGTTCCTTACTGCTCCTAAGTAACAGGAAAGGAAAGGAACAAGGTCATGCCTTCATCACATTAGCCCCAACAGTTGGTTTACAGACCTACTCATAAGTGAGGCATGTGACAGAGCAGAGAGTACAGACTGTCTCCTCTTTTTTTCAATTCAAGAATGCTTACGGTGACTTTTCTGAACAAAAATAACCATTCTGGGGAAAAAAATGGAGCTCACAAAAAAATTCACAACAACAAGAAAAAGCAAACAAGCAAACAAACTTCCACAAAACCCTAACAAGGAAGATATCGAAAAAGAAACAAAATTTCCAGAGAAAGAATTTTTTAGGCACATTTCTTTTTTAACATTATAAGACTCAAGACTGAATTGGGAAGGTCTCTGAAAAATTTCAGAATAATTAAGACTCAGAGAGAAACTCCTTTTTCACATAAAATGAAAGGAACTTCTACAGTCTATGAACTAATCTGTGTTATTCTCCACCATTCCTGCAGAAAACTCTTACAAATATATGGCCTAGGGGAGCTTTTCTGCAAATTTTTCAAGTGCTTCTTGTCAGCCATCCTGACCTCTGCTGCCATTGCTTCTCTGGGTTCTCTTCAGCTTCTCTGTGTCTTTCCAAAGATGTATAAAATAAAGAAAAATAGTTATTTCAGGTTTGTTTGCCAGTAGTATAACCCAGAATAGGAGTTTTGCAGTAAAACTGCACTGTCCAGTAATCAGCTTCAAACTTTATTTTAATATATCCTACCTTGTCAGCCTTAGGAGTCTGTTGTAGTTATACAAATCAATGAATAAAGAACAGATTGGGGATGAGGGTGTTGATGAGAACTGCAGCATGATGGGGCAGCAGCAACTGTGATAGAGTTATGGTTCTGAGGGATGACATCAACACCAGCATTGCAACCTGTTGCAAGTCAAGCAAATATGGCACAAATCCACTGTGGTTATCTAGGAAAATCCTGACTGAACTCAAATTCAAACAGGAAGCAAAAGTAATGTGTATTTGGGATGAACCACACAGAAATAATATAAACATGTTGCCTGGGTATGTAAGGATGGATGTTAGCAAAGCTAAAGCTTAGCTGGGGTTGAAACATGAGGGATGTGAAGGTCAACAAGAAGCGCTTCTACATGTACATTCATAGCGAATAGAAAACATAAGAAAAATACAGCTTTGTTGCTCAGTGGAGCAAAGGACCTAGCAACAAGGTCTCAGAACAGGTTAATGTAGTCAATGATTTCTTTGTCTTGTTTTTTTTTCTGGCAAGATTTACCCTCAGGACTCCCAAGTCCCTGACCCTAGTTGCTGAAGCTCTACCCACAGTAAAAGAGGTAGAGTTAGGAATCAGTTAAGCAGCTTGAAGACAGATACATGAGTCCATGTGTGCAGAACAGATGAATTTCAGGGTGGGGAATGAGCCGACCAGTGCTGCAAAGTCACTTCCTGCCCTTTTTGAGCATTCATACACCAAAAGACATTTCCGATGATTCAAAATGGAAAATGTCACACCCATCTTCAAGAAAGCAAATCAGCTTAACCTCAGTCTCTGGGAAGTCTTTGGAACAAATTCTCATGGAAACTGTCCTGGACCGTCCAGGCACACAAAGAACAAAAAGGTGTTTTGGGAACATTCTGCATGAATTTACTAGTCAAACGGTGCCTAACCAGCCTGACTGTTTTTTGTGATTATCTGGCTAGCTTTGTGGGCTTTTGAAGAGCTCTGGATGTTGATCCCTTTGCTTTTAGGAAGGTTTTGGATATGGTTTCACATAGTATTCCTTGAGTCAAATTGGTCAAACCAATCAATAGCTTTGATAGGTAAGAATATAATGGATGGAAACTTGTCTTAGGTCTATGGGCCCAAACAGTTGGGATCAGTGGTACAAAGTCAACTTGGCAGCTGGTTACTAGGGAGGTCCCTAAAGGATCTGTACTAGTGTGAACATCCTTTTTAGTAACTTGGACAATAGAACAGAATGTGTTCTCAGGAAGTTGACAGAGGATATGAGACCTGGGAGGAGTGCTCCACCATCCAAATTACCAATAAAAGGTTGGACTGAACCAGATCCAGAAGAGACTCGACAAGATGTCTTTCAAAATGCACAGTTTTTTCTCTTATTGGTAACATGCTCTTTGAATAGGCTTTTTCTTTATTTTTTAAACAGGCTATGTACCTACTTTCTATTGAATACACATGGGCCCAATATGACTCCCTAAACTGTGTCAAAAGCTGTCCATAAGCAACAATATGTCCATTTGCACTACTGAAAAAGCATCAGGGATGTTAAACTAGGCTCTCTAAGCTATGATACCTCAAATCCTCATAGTTTCTAAAGACAAACACTGTTCTCTCCTATGGTATTTTCCAAGCCCTTCAGTGACAGTCATTAAAGGATCTCCACGTATAGCTGGTTCTGTGTTGCCATCTCAGATACTCTCAGTTGTGCCAGGGCATGCAGGGTCAAAATATACACCCACGTCCCATGGGGTATCTATGTCATTTTGGAGTAGCAACTGGAAGCAAGGCAGGATGCCCTAAGGTATCTGAATTTTTCAAAAATCTATATGCCATTAGTACAACCAAAATCCCTGAGTCATACCTCGTACTGAGTTATCTGTAATGATCTAATTAGTTTTGGAAACACTCTAGAAGTACAGTGAAGGTAGTTGAAAGTAAAGGAACTTAAAAAAAAATGGAACTGTGTTCACTGATCATTCTTCACAAGGATCTATACATCCATTTTCACTAACACCAGTGCTCACAGGAAGTGAATACTGAGCTTTTCTGCCTCACCTATTAGCGGGAATGTAAAACCCATATGTATAAAATACAAGCCACTTCGCAAAAAAATTTTGACTGAAAAATGTGGAAAAGATGCACATGAGAAAGTCAGGGAAGTCACAATATGGTTTTTAGAGCATCCGGAGAGAAAACCAAACAAAAGCTGAAGATTGTGTTTTTTGTCAATTTTCTCTGCAGTGACATTTTCATATTCAAGAACATGTACAGAAATTTTAGGGCCAGGAGGTAGCAGAAGTTCCTACAATTAAAAGTGAAAATCTGAATAATATATATGCAAGTCATTGCACAGATGTCATCATTGCTGTGATATTCTGAGTAATTTGAATGTAGATTCAAATGATGTGTGGTCACATCAGAACACCTGATGAAGTGGCCAGTGTGTACAGACTGTAAACCATCTAACCCATTCACCTACAAAGGCAGTGAGACTCAGGAAAATCTGGATTCCTTCCCTGAATTCTATCTTTCATGTAAGACAAATGCTGTGTGTAACATAACATCTTATGTAAGTATCAAATGTGATATTTATAATAAGATCTGGTGCTAAGGATTCAATTTCACACACTGTAGCTTCAAGGCCCATATTCTTATTCTGCCAAGAATCAAAACCATAGGCTATTGTGATTGAGAAAACATTGTTCCTCAGCTATTGAGGTACTGCAGTTGGAATCTAAACCCCTACATAGCAGAAAGGAGGTCGTAGCTGTGGGAGGAGGTCAATATAATATAAGAAATTTCATGAGAATTTTTTTTCCAGGGGAAATAAAGACATAAAAAAATGCTTATACAAACTATTACAAAATACTATATTTTGAATCAATTAGCGTAACACCATTTAATAGCATACACAAAATGTGGCCTTAAGTACTCTTTCTAGTTTTATCTCCATATGAACAAAAATCATGTAGCTTTGTTTTTTATTTTCCTGGTATAAGTCACTGTTCAGTATTTAAATGTGGATATTCTCCAATGCCCAGCTACACTGTAATTCTTTTTAGACAATGCTAAAATCATTAAAATTAAGCCAGCTTTTTTTAAGCGAAGAGTTATCTGACGTAGTTTGTAAACAACCTGCCTGGCTTCGGTTTGGGGGTTTTAATTTTTTTTTCTTCTATCTACAGTTTGACAAAAATAAAACTGTGTAAATAAAAAAGAGTTTAATCCTCTGTGCATAGCAGGCAGGAAGTGCCTGAATGCTAAACTTGATTGTGTCTGCCTTTACACTGCATTGACGTCATCTTCTCTTGAAGTTCTTAGCAACACAGGAGTGACAGACCCCAAGTCTGTCAATTTCCCAGGTGTCATAATAATTGGTACATAGGATTTTATTTTCTTCATGTTGTCATTGTGCATGGGACAGAATCACAGGATGTTAGTTGGAAGTGACATTAGAGATCATATGCTTCCAACACCCCTGCTAGGGGCAGGGATTCCCCTCATTTTCCACTAGATCAGGTCTCTTCCAACATAAACCATTCTATGATTTCATGAAACTTCATGAATAATTAAAAAAAGTCTTGTCCTTTGGAAGGGAAAAGCTGAGTTGTCCAGTGGACCTTTCCTTTTTGACATGCTGAGACCATAGCAAAACTAGTTGCTGAAATCCAAGAACTGAAAAACGTAAGAAGGGAAAAAGCAGAAGAAAAAATACAAAAGGCAAGAGGCAAAAGAAAGATGACAAAAGGCAAGAGCAAAGAGAAACAGGAGAAAAAAAAAAGATAAAGAAAAAGAAAAGGAGGAAAAGTAAGAGAAAATGAAGAAGAATGAAGAAAGGGGGAAGTGAAGCTATGATTGTGGTAAAATTGAAACTGATATATAAAGAGAGAAATATCAAAAGTCTGTCATATATGAATGACAACATACCTATCTGGGTCTGGCTACATTACCTCTGGCTATGTAAATGAGCATTTTTCACTGTCAGTGTCTGCTGTAAATACAAGATTATGGAAGAAGCTTAGAAACAAAAGACTTAAATCACAAAATTATCTTTGCCTGTCACTGTGTCAAGTGTCTTGCACCAAGGGATAAATGAGAATTAAATATAGTCTATTGACAGTCTTCCATGAGAAAGATGATGGGCAAAATTCTTTGGGTTTTACACAAAAACTTTTGTGTTCAAATACAAAGACATGAATTATGCTTTTGAAGTTCTGCTCATTACTGAAGCTGTAGAGAACTTGGACAGTAAGCCTCCTCCACAAACCTAAAGGGATGCAGTATATCCCCCAGATCCTGGGCCTGGAAAAGAAATAAAAAAGAGCATAGCTTGTGTCTGATAGCCGCCTCTCTACATTGGAGGGACTATATTCTGAAAAGACTTGGAGATAAGAGAAATAAGAACGTGTTCTCTATGTCTTTTTCACACACTGGTGACATCTGGATAGAATCCATACATTGCCTTGGTAGCCTTCAGCATGCTCATTCACAGAATTTCATAAGTATTGTTGCAGTAGTTACTAAAAGTGTTCTGGATCACCCGTCGTGGGAAAAATCCAGTGAGCAACAATTGATGACACCCAAATAAAAGAAGTTTTTTTGTGATATGGGGATTGTTGAGGCAAACTGCAAGGCAGGAGCATTAAATGTGTTTTGCCACAGTGCAGGAGCTACACTTCCAAGCAGTTTTGCCACAGAGGATGTTTCTATGCGAAGCTGTGGTCACTTATCTACCTTCAGCTTTGCCGTCTTTTCCAGACTTCCTATATCTTGCAGCCTCCCTCTCCAGGCAATGCTCAGCTCCTCTGATTTTGATGCAATTTCATATGCAATTGCTTCTTAACCTGATCTTGTTTTAGCAGTATGGTTTTCTTGAACTGCAATCTCCTTTGAAAGAGATCTGTCATGGATCAGCACATGTAGTGGTGTACTCTATGCTTATGTAGGCCTTAAAAAGATTAGAAGAAAATTTGTTTCATAATGCACAATTCACTAGAGATGTTCTGATTTTTCTTGTTTTACAACAGGTCTGGAGCACAACTGGATGCACAGACAAGTTGAGAAGTATTTTGAAACTTACAGATAGCTCTCTCTGAGGTAACTCTTTTGTCAATGCAACTTGCCAGCCTGTGATAAGGTTGTGTTTTTCCCAGGTTAAACCAGCAGGGAGCTTGTATTTGGCTTCCCTGCTATAATCAATGAGGCTTAAGAAATCTGTTCAGTTCTCATTTTTACATGAACTAGATACAGCACGATATTTATATTTAGGTATCTTGTGTGTACCATGTACTTAGGTGTTATCCCTTCACCCAAAACAATGTGATTCTTAAAATTAGCAGATTTTACAGGGAATATGAAAAATTATTTAAGTAATTCTTTTATTTCTTTAGCAACTCAGCAGTAATTTTTGGTTGTTATGGTAAAATTATCCATCCGCAAAAGATCTGAGAAAGGCTTTTGCATTGCATTGGAGTAGTCTCTACCCTGCCTCTGTCGAGGTTCTGAGACGGCTATAAGTAATGCATATTGGTCATAACACTTCTCCTCAAATAGGTAAGCCCTACCCTGAGGCTGAATTCCTTCCACAAAATACTGATTTGCTTACTTGTGGGCATCCATGGAATTTAAGAACTGCATTTATATTAAGGTTTTGATATGCTGTTGTTAAATCTGCCATGTTTCTAGAAAGAAACACTTTCACACCCTTTTCCCAAAATGTAGAAATGTTCAAAAGTGAGAATATTTTGAAAGTGACTTTGTGCCTTCAGCTGAAAGCATTGTTTCAGGAAAAACTGGATCAAAATTTATTCCAGGCTCCAAAGCAATTAAAAACATTTCCATGTGCATTGTCATCAGTACCTTTCAGGTGAGGCACCAAAGTCACTCCACAGAGGGATATATTTTATTATTCATTATTTCATTACTTGTCAGTTGGTCTGAACTCCTAAACAGTGTATGATTTTTTAGATTGGTTAAGCTTCCTCATTTCCAGTATTGAGATTTTTGTGTTACATCTTGCCTTCTTCAGCCGAGAGGCAGTTTTGCTTCGGCTTCCTAGACAAGTAGTAGGGGTGAAATCCTTTTCTTTATCTCTATTTTTTACTTATGCATAGCAGAGATATCATCCAGCTGGATACTGCATAGGCATAGTTTCAAGCTCAGACAAAGCCCTTCATAAATTACTTGGTCATTTCACCCTCCCAGAGCCCATGACACATAATTGATCTGACTTACAGAAGGTAGCCCATGCCCAGGGCCAACATAACAAAAGGGGAGTGGGAACACCGTTTCTTACACTTCAGTTCAGCCAGTGAGCAGAATCTCTTTGAGCTGTTGTGACTGCATTGCATTTGAGCAGGTGCCCGTACCTGCTATAAAAACACTAGTAAATCATTGCTCCATCTTACCCCCAACGCTTGGCATCCTAGAGGACTCCTGTTGACTACTGGATTTGTTGCGGTTCTGATTTTTCCTTTTATTGTTGGCTGCTCGGACAGAACGGAAAAGCACTTCACTTGCCTTGAAGAATGCGACCATGAATGGCTGCTTTGACTGAGGCCCATGTCTTCCAACCAGGCCAGCGGATTTAACATTGATACTTCGACCTAAAAGCAGTGGAAATTGCAAGTTAAAAGGTGAACTTCTGCCCCTCCCAAAGCCACAGCAGGAGTTCAACTGCTGACTGAATCATAGCAAGGAATTTGCTACAATTCTGCGTTTAAATGATTAAGAATCCTATCCACATTTTGTTGAACATAACTTAAAAGACATAAAGCTCAGCAATTTGCAAAAGTTTCAGCAGCTTTACAGGTACAATTTGTTATTGCATAAAATTACACTCTCTGTGTACTATATATCTTCTTCATTACAGAGTTTTAATTCAGCCTCATGCATATATCTACAGAACTGAAAAGTAAATGAGCCCCATTAAAATCTATTTTCTATAGAAAGGATAATGTAATGCGGTCTGCTAATTGTGCATCATTTCAGTGGGATGTGGAACCCTATATCCCCAAAGCAAACCAGTAGCAAATAGAAGTCCAGCTAATAAACATAATTCTGCTTTAAAAATAAATATTGCGCAGTGTTGCTCAAACTGATGTTCATTCACCAGTAAAAGTAGGAAGCCATTCAGTATTTCAAGAGAAGAGAGTTTGAAATATGTGTATTATTGACTCTGGTTCCGTTCCCAAGGGATGTGCATATTTCTTGAAAATATTTGTTCAGTCAGGACTGTGTGGTAACCTCACTATGTTATGTGGTCTGAACTTCACTGAAAGAAAGGAAAGCAAAACAAGTCACTGAAACTGCATCAGTGACATTTTAGCAAATAAACCCTCACTGCTAACCGAATTTATTTTGGCAGCATAAACACTTTTGTGTGTACGTGTATTATGCAGGGCCCTTCAACCGTCAGAAAATGAGACAGTGTCATGTGAAGCTGTGCAGCTGTGCAGGGTGGGGACACAGAGGTCCTTTAAACGGGAAGGTAGGGGCACTGGCACCGCGTGCCGGGCGGCATCGGGGCACCTCAGGATTCTTCTAAAACCCAATGGAAAATTTGTTACGTGGGCAACGAAGGAGCATCTGCCTCACAAATGTATAATGCTGTTAACTCAGTCACCCTGAAAAAGAACTTGCAAACAAGCACAAGAGTAAACCTTATAGAAATAAGCATATAGGTTTCCTTCTCAAACACAAACTTACAGTGGCAGCATGCCAGAGTCTATATTTCTTAAAAAAACTCTATCACTGGCGTAAATGAAAGAGGCAGTTTGATTTGTGGTTAAAGTAGTTTCCATTCTACTTCCACTGTAACAAATGTATTAATTCAGCTCAGACTTCCTCCTTCTGGCAGCCCTTTTGCAGTAAAAAGAGAAATTAGAAGTTCCAGCCAAATACCATACCTTGAACTGACCCACTTCAATACATAAACACTTTTACAACATGTTTATTCAGGTGTAGCACTTTAAATTGGTTTAAGATGTTTCCAGTGACAGAGAACCCAGCAAAGGCAAGAGCGCAACTGAGAAAGTTAGCAGTTATGGAGCAGAGTAATTGGCAACATATTCTGAACAATTTTGGTAATTACTTTTTTGACTGCAAGGGGAAAATATATTTTTTGAAGCTTCTGATTTCATTTTAAATGCCTTTTCAGTCTTGTGTTTCTTTAATTCTTCTTTTCATGTGTTTGAGTTACTATTAAATAATTCAGTAACATTAATTTCTATATGTTCCAGTGTTCTGTTGCAAGTCAGGTATGAAAAACTGTACATGCTATTCTCTATTCATAACTACATGGACAAGCTAGCTTCTTACCACAAAGTTCCACATTTCCCTTCATTTCTTGAGGGAATATTTTTACTATTTTTCTTTATTTTTCATTCCAATGACTTTCAGAATTTTAATTTTATCTGTAAAATATTAATGCTTTACTGGTGGACATTTTAAGAATGTTATTAGATTTATATATTGAGAACTCTAAAGGTGTGTGAAGCTTTTCTGAATTTAAATATAGGTTCTCTGAATTTACAATGGAGGATATTGTGTGCGAAGCAAAATATCCTTCAAACCAATGTGAACTCCCTTTAAAATAACTTTTAATATTATTAAGTTTCCTCTGGGTTTCCTTTAGACTTCGGCAATGAGATGGCTATTAAGATTCCACAAGTTAAGTCTTACTTGGTTATCCAGGGTATAGAAATATACCATAAAAAATTAATCCTGTAACCCACAGCTTTTTTACACAGAGAAACAGCTTATGTGACTGTATTCCTTTATGTGCTTGATCTTCTAAGCAGCCAGCATAAGTTTTAAGGACTCATTTGTTCAATTCATGAATGGTATATGCACTGGATCTCCTTCTAGTGCAGAGGAAAACTTTTATTGACTTCTGTGGGTACATCGTTCAACTTTTCTCTCTCAGTTTATCATATACCTTAGCTTAACTGCAACTTTCAGAATAAGAAGCAATCAAAATATACACTGCCCTTGAGACACTATATTTCTTCTGAGGAGGATCTCTGAACTGTTTGGATTGGAAATTCAAACTACATATGTTGTCTCCATTTTAGGTTGCTCCTTCTCAAAATAAAGTTTGCATTTACAGAACTTCTATTACCCTTTATTAAAAAAAAAAAAAAAAAGAAAAAATAAAGAAAAGAAAAAGAAAAAAAATGGTTTACATGTGGGATATTTGTCTTCAGTCTAAAAAGCATTGCCCTTTCTTGAATAGGAGATATTTCAAAACATTTTGCCTCTGAAAAGCATCAAGTTTGCTGCCTCAGCAGTAACTCCACTGTGTGTGCCATGGTCTTGTTAGGTAGTCCTTATTTTTGTTTGTAGTGTCAATTTCAGAATATATTAAGAAAAAAAAATTACTCTGTCCTGAATTTCCCCTTGTAGCAAAGAGCATTCAGGGGCTTCATTTTCATAAGTGGTTTTAATCTATCATTTCTTGTAAACATTTAGAAAACTCTTGGCTCCAATGACAACTGAAAATCCAGGTCACTCAAGCATGTGGTTGTTCCATACTGTGGCATTAAAGCAGTACTTTCTAAAGTCAGCTGACTGACTCAGGCTGGCCTGCTTAACTACACTCAGAGCTTCAGCCAGAAGAAATTCATAAAACCAAAACAGCAAGGTTGGTCTTGCTACTTCTCTTGATCTTCTCTGAACAATGTTGTCCAGTATCCTGAAAAATGGGGTTTTTCCTTCCATCATATTGTTAATTCTGAGGATTTCAAAGATTTTCTTCAGATTTCAGAAGAAAAGAAGAAAGTGCAAGTAACCAGCAGTCTGCTAGTGCCTGCACTGCTGAACTTAGCCACTGCAATTGCCCCTGTACCTAGGAAATACCCTAAACCCACAAATGATGGATTTACTCTGTGCAGTGATTGTCCAGAGCTTTTGTATTCTTCACATTCTGGCATGGACTTCTCAATACTGCTATGACAATTAATTATCTCTTCTACATACTGGCAGGTATATTTGGAGACTAAGACTTATTTAAAGCATTATGTTTCAAATTTGCTGAACTCCTTAGTCCTTATTCATAGGATTCTGAGTTTTTGGCAAGATACATTTGTTTGACTTGGCATTTAAGCTTCTTTTTGGCTTTTATACTATTTGATAGTAAAATGCCCTTAGCATTTTGCATAAAAGCTTGCATGGAAGTTTGGGGTTGACTGACTGAACTGAGTATTATTTGCCTTTTCACAATCTCTTCCCTAATAATAAAGGAATCGCTGCTGCAGAAACTGTGAAGTTCAGCTTACAAGAAGGTCCTAACCAAACAATCCTGACAATTTTGTGCTTTTTGTTTTTTTACCCATAAAATAGGAATAGCATTCAGGATGATAACTGCAGAGCTATTTGCTGTGTCACTGTCTGCTTAACTGCTGCCACATGCAGTCATATCATACAATTCTTTTTGTGAACTGAGTTCCATCTTAAAATTTCATTGCTCCTCCAGCTGCTCCAAATGGAAATACAAGAACCCTTCAAGCTTTCAGTAACAATCTGTCTTGCAGTCCTGACCTGGAGACATATCCTTGTTTTTCATAAAATTCAGAAAGCTGACTTTTTCTGAGATTGCCAGTGTGGATGCCAATGACAGTAAGATCTGTGCCTTGACCTCATCTCCTCAGACAGCATATATTTTAAGTAAAATATTGATCAGACACTTATTTTGCAAGAACTTTCAGTCATCATGCATCCTAGCCAGATTTACACTGGCAACACAACACAATGAGTAATTCCAAAATCCATTATTTTGTCCTGAGTCATCAGCCTGCACCAAACCACTCATTTTGTTATGAAAAACAAGAACTTATTTACTTTCAAAAGTGTTCAAGAAGCCACAAAACACATTTTACAGATTAACCACTACTTCTAGGTCACAGTAGTTACTTTGGTAATAATTTTACATATTTGTATTATAAACGAAAAATTAAGTGATTCTTAGAATTCATTTCAACACAGTTTGCTGAAAAAAACATTAACATTCCAATGCCACACCTATGGTTTCCTTCTTTTGGGGAGTGACATCTGAAATGAGGTTTGAGAAAGGCCTTTTGAAGAAAGATCCTAGGCATCAAAGAGACAGTAACATTTAATATTTGAGCAAAAACTGCCCACAGGCTCTGACTATGAAAGCTCACACAATTAGAGAGAAACTTTCTCATGCCCAAACAGTACTCATGAGACCAATGGGACTTGAAACAAAAGAACTGAGGTAGAATTTGTCTACCTAAGCTTATTTAAAAAATGACAAGAGAAAAGCTAATAATGCCAACATGATGATCCATAAATAACACATCCTCAACACTCCAACTCTAAAGTATTTTTTACTGTCTCTGTTGTATTATCTACATAAACTGTTGCACAAACTTTTCCTTTGGTGGACACATTTATCTATAACAACATAAAACATACTTTTGACACGAGCTTTATGTGTTTTATTAATTCTTCTTCTCCCTGAAGGCTTTAAGGAATTCTGACAAATGGGTGGTTTTGGATGCTCTCCTCTGCCTTTCCTAGGCTTCACAGCTTTAGTCAGGAATAGCTTCATCTTTTGTTTGTCAAATCTTACATTTAGTTGTTTTTATTCAGTTCATTTGAAAGAATTTTGGGTATCTTATTTGTTAATTTTGGTATTCATAAAGCTCTTCAAGAAAGCACTTCAGAACACATAAGGAACACTAATTTGCTGTATCATATGGTAGTACATATGATATACGCTTATACAAAAATATATATGTTTACACAAAAAATCAGATGTAATTATACACAGAAATGCTCTGTAAGTATTTGATTTATCCTTTCAAATTAATGCACTTAAACTGTGAGTAGCTTGTGGTAGTCCTGGGGCTTTTCTGCACCATTAAAAAATGTGTTCAGGAAGACAATAAAAAAGGAGAGATTAGATTAATTGGTCATCCACCAAAGAATAAAATGGATAAAAGCCTTCTGAATGGAATGGAACATAAATGCCATTATCTCTGAACTAATGGTGTTGAGAAGCAGATGTATCCTTCATCTGTCGGGGGAGCAGGGTGTGGGGTGATTTGCGCAGCTGTACAGCAGGACCAGTGTGCACTAGTAGTGGTAGAAGAAGGAGTGGGAGCCCGTTTCACTCCCCTCCTTGGCTCTTCTGCTTAAAGTGGGCGTGCCCCCCTTACTAACAAAGGGTGTGTTGGCTTGCTACAAGCCCACACAATGGGGACCTTATCTGTGACCCAGCTGGAAACAGTGGTTTCACCTGTCTGAACAAAGGGTGCTGGAACTGGACCATCTGCTCTGCTCAGGGTAGGAGTCTGCTCCTGGTGCATTTACATCCTGTGCCAGCTCCACCTCAGAGTCAACAGAACCTCAAGGTAGCACTGCAGCACTGGGACCTTTCTCATGTGGACGGCTGTCATGGGATCACCCAGTTTTGGAGACTGAGAGACTTATCCCTCCAGCTTGTTTCACACCACAGTATTCCTGAGCATGTTTAGTTTAAAACTAGTGCAATTTTGGCCAAAATCAGCTCTGAACCAGAAATGAATGTAGCTGTACTTAGGCAGTGCTTGAGCGCAAGCTAATAAAACCTGCTGAGGGGCAGGATGTATTAGCTTGGGTTCAGTGTTGTGCTAACATGGCTATATGGCTTCCAGATGGCTCAGAATTTAGTCAGAGGTATTGCCTGCCAAAGTCCCTATGTATATCAATATAAATACATATTTCCTAAGTTCCCCCACTATAAAGACAGTAATGAAGGTGAAATTGCTTCTCATACTTTGCCTTGTAAATACCAGATCCATCAAGAGGTTTAAGGGTAACAACCCAGCAACATCCTCCAGAGTACTTGATAGCCACCATGGTCATGTAAGCAAGGTACCAAAGTTGTCTAGGGGCAGCTGTGGGATGAACTGATGACATTTAGTGTGGTAATGGGTGAGGCCAAAACATCAAATATACAGACAAGTACGTGGAGAGGCCAGAATGCTGCCGCAGGTTGTCTTGGCTTGAAAGCAAACCAGCCACTCCATGCCTCACCAAGAAAGCTGCCTTTCTGAAGGCTTAGTTGGAGAAAGGGACCTTGGAAGATCCAGGCTAAAACGAAGAGAGGCTAAAAAGAGAGGCTGTGTTTTTTAGTTTCTTTCCCAACGTCTCTGGAGAAGAACTTCACCAGTCCTTCATGCAGCATGTAGGGTTCAAGAACCAAACCCCCTTCCAGGGGACACACAAATTCATGCTGACGGGGGAATTGGCCTTCCACAGGCTTCACTTAGATCAAGGAACCTATTTTTTTCAAGTTTGCTTTTGCTCTGAGGAAAAAAAAAATACTTGAAACAAGAATCAGAGTCAGGGAGCTGAGGGTTCCTGCTGCCTGCCCATCTCAAAAAGCAGGAAAGCCCAAAGAAATGTTCCATTGGGACTATGTGGTAACAGAAATCTTAATCTTTTTTTTCAAAGTCGACATCAGTTTCTTCCCCTCTGGTGTACTGGTAGATGAAAAATAGGTGAGAGCTGCAGTAATCTAATAAAAGGCACAGATTTACATGACTGTGGGGCTACGCAGGATGTTGTATTGAGAGCAGTGTATTTGGAATGTATTTTATTCTGTGGATCACCACCTGTCACATCAGTTGCACATTATCTTCCTCCCATTCTCTGTAAACAACTCTAGGTTCTCCTCAGCAATGACATAAACAGAAAAAGGATTACCCTCGTAGCTGTTTATACCCCTTTAGCAATAGTGATGTTCAGATCACTGCTGATGTCCACTTATAAATATGCTAAATGGTTAATATAAAGGTGCTGATACACTAGAACAAGTTTCAAGTCCTAGGAGACATGTGGTATATATAAGGGAAAAGGTTGCATGGAGCTTTTCAAGTTGTTTGTGCATCTGTATTGATTTTATGCTGCTCATCCAACACCTGTGCATCCATCAGCATGAAAAAGTCACCTCTCATTTGAATTACAACAGAGATTTTTGGTGTCAAAAGTAGGGAATCAGCCAAAAGGGGATGCTGCAGAATGTTGAGGATACACTAAAAAAGAGAAACAAAAACCCCTGATCCTTAATTTACCACAGCCCCAGGGAAACAGTGCATTATATGTTGACAGCTTCCATATGTGTCATGCAAACCTTTATTCTTACTGTTCAAAATAAAACGTCCCATTAAGAGAATAAGTCTACATTTCATGCTAAAATGAGACGTATGATACCAAATACTGTCCTAAAGAAAAAATAAAACACATTCCAAAGTCATGTGGCTTTTTGTACTTTTTTCAGGATGTTCAAAGAAAAATATGAATTACAACAACCAGACATTTTTCCAAAAATTTTTTTTCACACTGTTATATTAAATAGTTACGATTTTTTTTATTCCTTAGTAAACATCATTATTATTATTTGTGCACCATCTTCAGGGATGCAAAGAAATATATCTACACAAGTAATTGCCAAAATGTCTCTGATAGATAACTGTAAGAAAGATTACTTTTAATGGTAGTGATAACAATACAGTCGCACCCTGGAGTCTCAGCAACTCTTGGTGCCCCATATTGGCTGTATGAATAAATCGAAATATTAGTATGCATTTACAGACTTGATTATCCAGGACCCCCAGGTAGCACCGGAATAACTCAATCAGGGATCCTCTTACTTAACAGAATCCCATTTACTTTAATGATCTGTTGCAATAGAAAGGTTAATGGATCTGGTCTTATCATAAATATCTTTCCAGTTATGGGGACAGAAGTGCTATACCGCCTGTAAACTCAAGTGGCAGCTGGAGGCATGAAGAAATGTGCTTCAGACCTGCATGGCCTGAAGTTCACTCGAGCCAAGGGAAGGTTTTTCTGTAGATTTGAACTGGTTCCTGAGCTCTCACAGAGAACTGGTGGGAGGAAAGGCGGGTGGGGTTCTCTGGGTTACCAACAAAATCTGTTACATACTGAGTTGTATAAAAATCCATGTTCCATCTGTACACAAACGTGTCCTTCAACTGCTGGTGTTTCTAATAGTTTCCAGAAGTAACAGCAACCCAATAAAAATAATCAAAGCCTTAAGAGCAAAATTGTAAGAGCATGAAAGGATGATTTTGCTTGTGCTAAGCTGAAGTGGTGTAGCACAGGTTTATCCTATAGTTTTGAAAACTTTATTCCCTAAAAGTGGACTCCTTGTATGAATAAACTGAAAAAGGGAATAGAAAGTGAGGGAAAAGGCACATTCCTTCATAAGTCAAATAAGTAAGGTGCAAAAGGTAAAGCGGTTTATGGCTTTGGAATTTAAAATAAAAAATTATCTATCACCTTTCTGATCTTGAGAGTAGAACAGGGGAAATATTTTTGTGAGCTATTCTTTTACAATTTCTTCAGTGTATTAACCTAAAGGTTTCCTTTTACTCACACAAACTTTCCTGTAGTTTACCAAACAGATGTAATTTTGAGGCTAGAACCAACAAATTGCTGGTTGTAGGGTTTCTTAATGAATGCCTTTCATGGATATTTAATTTTCAACAATTTCTGTGTTCAAATCTCCTGGGGAAAAAAAAAAAAAAAAAAAAAAAGCCAAGGATGGAGTTTATCCTGGAGCAGGAAAGCTGGCCAGAAGCCAGCCCACCTAATTTCGGATTCCTGACGGAGGTGTCACCTCCCCAGAATTGTAAGGGCTTTAAAATGGCCTCACTAAACTAGGCTGCCTAAGAGATGTACTTCCCATGCAGCCCCAGGCTCAGGAGTGGTGCCTTAGAAGGCTGGGTGAAGGCAGTAACAACGTGGTCTGCTTTGCACGGGTGCCCCCTTGTCTGCTGACTGTACTCTGAGCGTAAAGGTAACATTAGATGAAATGGCCATGAGCTTTGGTGCAAGCCTGCCAGCTCTCTTCCTAAGCATTGTGCCTAAAGGACAGTTTTTGCATAACTCTCCGGCAGCCAGGGCACTTGCTGAAAAAGTATGAGACGCTTTGTTCACAGCCCAGCTGAGCCTGAGGGAGAATTTAGATCAAAACCAATGAGAAAATGTAGCCAGAACAAAGAAGAAAAAAAATATTAATCCTTACACCAGGGTTTCTTCTGCTACTCATTAACATTATGTCAGCTAAGGTTTAGATTAACTGGCATCATAGATCCCTTGACCTCTGACATAAAAAGCTTTTTGACAAAAAGAGTTAAATCCAAGTTCGCTTGTAAAGTGGTATGGATTAAGTGAACCATCACAGAAAAAACAGTATATAAGTCTCTTTTTATTAGTTTCTAAGGAAGTCTAAGAACATTTCTTCTAAAAATATTGTTTTGCATTGAGATGCATTTTCAAATTTAATGAAGAGCATAACTATGAATAATGCAGTAGCCCAGTAAATTTGTACTAAAACCCCCATAGCTCAAAACTTCAGTTTTGGTAGTGGCTTTTTCTATTTTTCAGCTATTTTTAAGATTTCAAATTTTTAACCTATTTCAAGATTAAAAAAAATCTTTTTTTTTTTGCAAATTAAAGAAAACCAATTCTCACATTACCTTATTGTTAATCTTTCTTCGACATCAATATCAACAGCTGCTATACCTTCTGAATGGCTCTGAGGTTTATTTTATAACTTTCTCCATGCTTCAGCCAAGAAGTTCTGCAAATCTACCTGAGTTTCCTGAATGTAATCATCAGTGGTAGAACATTAAAATAGAACCTAATTTTCTAGGTAGGAGGCCTTATCCTGAACCCAATTGCACTTGATTCAGTTAGTTTTATAACTGACATAATCTACAGAATTGAAAATAATAGAAAATTTGTAGACCACAACAACAACAGGATAAGAGTTGTGTTATTTCCCTATAAACTCTCAGTGAATTGTCACCCATTCAAGTTAAAAAACACCCATCCAGAAAAAAGTCCTAGCAAGGTTTGACAAGAGCACAGATGGCATTATGATCTACAGTTTGGATCTTACCGTCTGCAGTTTCAGCACAGAGTTGCAAGCCCAGGTTGTTCTGTGGATTAATCACCCAGTGATTGCTGGTCACAGTAATGTCAAAGACAAACCAGCCCACATCAGAAGCTTGAGCCTTTCTTGTGTCTAACAGGAACAAGTCTGCATCCCTAAGTTAAAGAAAATAGAGAGTTAAGGCACTCAAATATTATTACCTTTGTCCCTAATTTTCTTGCTGACAATAACTTCTTGGAGTCCAAATTAATAATCCTTTGACATATTCTCATTATGACACAGTGCATCATGAGCTGTAGCTAACAAGTAGTTGTTAAGTATAATAAAGGTATTTCCCTCGTATAATAAAGGTATTTCCCTTGAGAGGACTTTCTGAAATGAGTTTCAGCATGTAAAATCTATAGCTCTGGAAAATCTGAAAAATATGATTTCCTGATATAACTTCACAAAATACATAATTGATGCTTTGTATAAAAAATCCTTCTTTCAACATTAGAATGTCTCGGGAAGAATCACTTTTATAAACTTTTCAGCAAAAGAGAAAAAAAAAGTCAAAATCATTTTCCAACTTCAACTAAAACTCAGAGGCATAGCGTTGCTAAAAAAAGATCTGTTATTAATAACAATATGACAGCAGCTGTATCCTTTGAAAAAACATGAATATATAGCAGTTCAGACCATTTCCTATTACTACAGATGTTTAGAAAATAAGTCATTATATCAAGACAGAAATTACATATCTATTCAATAATATAATTATTACATTTTAACCCTCAGTTGTCTGGTATATTTTCAAATTTGTTCCCATGAAATCTTCCAGTAATTCAGAAGGACTGCTCAGGGGAGTTAGTATAATTGTGCTGCTAAATTTTTAGTATGGGTCATTTATTTCACATATTTCATGATACAACAGGTTCCAGATCATCATCTCTATTACAAATAATCTACTACAGTGATCAGACCAAACCCAAGATATTTAACTCTCATCAGTTTCATTTTACACACTTCTACAAAGCAGCATGCATTATTAAAAACTATTCTCACCATTTTTTCTTTTAAACCTAAATCTGTGATTATAGAAACCTATTTCTTTTATGCCATAAATAGTAGTCAAAACAGTAAGATACATGAAAAAATGTTTTATACTAATTTTTTACTGTACAAGTCAGCTAAAGGCAGACTTGGCTCACGTAGATCTGGGAATTGTACATTCTGCCTTATAGACAGGGTGAATATATGCGTAAAAAGGAAAGACAGAAAGAGCAGTCTTTGTGTAAAAAAAAGTGGATTTAAAATTGCTAGTGTCTTGTCATTTTATTCTTACAGTGCTTAATCACAATGACACATTAGAAAGTTTCTGTCTTATTTAAACACAGTAAATGTACCTAGAAGGTCTGATACTGAAAAAAAGCATCAAGTGCACCTTTAAAACTGTGGTTGCTAAATACTGAGGAAAATAAGACCAAGTGAACTATAACAAACATATGTTTACTTACACGAGATATATCTGCAAAATCAGGTTAAAGAGCTCAGAAATTATAAAGAAAGTTAATTAAAAAAAAAAAAAAGGAATTGAAAGGACTTTTTTTCAAGTCACCTTTTTTTTTCTTCTGTAAAAGGATAATCTGTTGCTGGGCTCTTATCACTTCCATTCTAGTAGAACTCTGTTAATGACCACACAAGGAGAAAACCTACTTTCCTCCTCTGGAGTTAACATGAAGAAAATCTTACCATTCAAAAGAGCCTGACCTGCTATGCTAGCAGTGAACAAATTAACAACGTACCACAATCTCATAAATAGTACTCTCTGGAGTTTTAAATGCCAACTTTTTTTATCTAATAAGAGAAAAACTTTAAACCTGAAAAGTTTGAGATGCTTATTTAGAAGTACTTTTGCATCACTCAGTAGATTTAATAGAAAACTGTAAAAGTTTTTGGAATATAAAATATTATAATACCATATACATACCAATCTTTTCTGCTTTTAGAATACATAATTGTTTTCTCATATAGAGTCTTTCCATTTCAAATCCAGGACTGATACTAAATGTTCTCAAAAACCACAATGTGTCCCATGCCAAATCAGAGTAAGGCACTACTAATGGTCCAGTCCAGAAATTCCTATGAAGGACAAATTTTTCCTCAGTGTGACTTTTTTACTTTAGACTGCAGGAAAAACTCAAATTAAAGTGTCTTTGATATTGATATGTCAATTTAGTTGTCTGTCTTCCTGCAAGTATAGTGATTTGGCTAAGGTGATAAATGTTAAAGAGACAGTTTGCTCTTACCTATTAACTCAGCAAACGAAAATGACTTGGGGATCCCTAGAGAAAACCAGAACTGATTCTTGAGAACACATAATAGAACACAGAAGATGTATCTGGACCAATACTAATGATTTAGCCCGCATAATAGCATGTTACTACAGAAATTCAAAGTATTCATCAGGGAAAAAAACAACTTCTTTCACAACAGATACAGATACAGGGTGAAAACCTGACCCCTGATAAGGCAGTGAGAGCTCTGGGATCAGGGTTCCCCCATTAGCTCATGTCATTCATTCCAACTTCCCATCACATTTTGTGACACTTTTAATTTTAAAATTCTCCTTTGTTCTGTGCAATCACACTCAAAATGAAAAACAGCTGCAAATTTTGGCTGAATTTTAAAAAGTATTTCTATTTAAAAAATAGCCCACAACACATAATAAAAACCTAAGGCATTATGTTGTAAATAGCCTGAAATGTAACAGTGAATACATTCAGGCAGAATACAGCTGATTGGCTTTACCTTTACAGAGGCCGTTTAAATTTAGTGTTCTCAGTCTGGTCCCCAGTGATCAGTTTTCTGCAGGATAAAGGCTACCACAGACAAGAATTTCAGCAAAGAGGCTGCAGGCAGAATGTCTAAGAAGTTCCACCTCTCCTGGGACACATAAGGAAGTAAAGGTGGAACAAACCATCCATATGTCCCTTGAAACCCAGAACAGTTCTTGATCAGATCAAATAATCATTACAGTGTAATAGGCCATCCCAATAATGTTTTTGTACCTCTAGCCTCATTTAGAAACTGTTTTTGTATCTTACTGCCACTTGAGCACTCCCTAATGTGGGAAGAACCCTCAGGGTTTACTTAAACAGTGGCTAGCTGCCACCAAATCATGGGCAAAGATTCGGCATGTTGGACAGTATTTACATGTGAGAAAAGATCCAGGTAGGAGTCCATGGTGGGTCTCCAGAGGACATCAGCCTGCTACGGACCATTAGAGGACATGGGGCTTTTATAATTGCAAATGCAAATATAAAACATTTATAAATTTCTGTTCATGTGTTGAAGGAACTCAAAAGCA
Organism: Donacobius atricapilla; assembly: GCA_013397315.1. Classification (NCBI taxonomy): domain Eukaryota; kingdom Metazoa; phylum Chordata; class Aves; order Passeriformes; family Mimidae; genus Donacobius; species Donacobius atricapilla. Next base: position 64,882 of record WBMY01013574.1, on the reverse strand, counting down.
TTGTTTAATGCCTTCACTGAGGCTGTTGTCATTTGAACAAGTCAGATAGTATTAGCTGTGATTTTCATCAGGGTGGTAGTTTTGCTTTCTCTAAAACAGAATACAAACCATCTACTGTGAAAATATTCAAGAACTTAAAAAAAAAGTCAAAAGTATCAGAAAAACCAACTTTTCCCATTAGTTCATTAAAAAATCTGAGTTCTCAGGTGAAGAGCTTTCATCACCTTAGCCTTGATCTGTGCTCTTTAAAAAGATGTGTTTTGTTCCTTCCTGCTTCCTTCCTTCCTCCAAGAAGTTTCTCTTAGAACCTATCTCAAAAGAACTTTTGGGAAGCTGAAGATATGAGTTAAAAAAAAACAACAACCCAAAACCCACATTATTTTCCTCACCCCCAAATTTACCAAGAAATCAAAAGGTATTCTGGAAGTATGAGTGCTTTCCCTCCTGTTGATTCCATTGGTATAAAATGAATTCCTGTTTATAGCCATAAATATTTTATAACTTGATGCTCAGAGAGGGTACAAGCTCAAGGTTCTGTGGGCAGAAAAGAGATTTGAATTCTGGCCCAGCCTTCAACCTAACTTGTGATGGGGCTTTTATTTCCTCCAGGATACTCTGCAAGTTTAAGCTGACACTTACTTTGGTTTTGCCAAATCTTCCTGGGATAGAAATGTTTTATCAGTTCCAAGCTGAAGGAGATCTTTTGTTTCTCTTAAAAGAAAACTTTTTTCCCCTCACTTTTCTGAGGAAAGACATAAACTAATTGAATTTCAATCCCCACATTTTGGGTCTATGTAGCTTTTTCAGAAGCATCTTGGAATTGATACTAGTTTTTAATCATAATTTTCAGGTATTTAGCTACTCTTCCTGGTGAAATCTTCTAATTTACTGAGATCTTGTAGTGTCTTGGAAACATGTCACACACAGAGCTCTGCAAAGTCATATTCAGGGATTTGCTCATGTGCAACATCATTTGTGGCACTTAGGGACATATTTTAATGGTGGATTTGGCAGTGTTAGGTTTATGCTTGGACTCAGTCTCAAAGATATCTTCCAACCTAGATGATTCTATGATTTGTTTTAGTTTTCAGTTATGGTGAGCAGCATGTGTTAAGTGTGCACATGTCATCTTTAAGTTAGCGCATGAGTTTATCTTTTAATTACCTTCTTCAGAATTGTCAAATACAAGTAAAAAAGCCATGCTTCTTAAAAAGTAATCAGAGTTAGACAATCTTTCTGCCTCTAAGGAGCTAAGTGAATCTTGGCTTATAGTACCTCAGTGTCAGCAAATGGTGCATTTCCCAAATCTAGACACTTAGACTGTGCATGGGACTCTGCCATTTGCTCACTGAGAACCTGAACCCTCACCCACTCTGTGCATGAGCAGATTATTTGGTGAACTTGGACATAAACCTGGAATAAATCACATTTAAGGTAAGTTTTATTCTTGTTCAGTGTTTGCTGTTGTGCACAGGGCACAGAGGTAGAAATGATGCCTTGTCAGGAGTACACTTATTATCCATTATTGCTTCCCTACTTAAGACAGGCAAGTGGGATGGTCTTCAACATGTGATGAGTCCATGCCACGAGGGTACCTGTTGGGATACTCCTTGATGATCTGATATATGCTGATCTGAATGGTTTCATTCTCAAAGCGGCTGTTGCTCCTATCTTTGTATATCCGGAATTCGGCTGCTGTCACTGCCTCTCCGTGCGGGATCTGAGTAAGGTCAAAACGAAATTCTTTGTAGTGCCTTCGGTGGTGGGAGAAGTCCTTGTCCCTCTCAACTGTGAGAAAAAGAATTGAATGTAAATTAAAGACATGAAACAAATGCCCATTTCCCATGATTAATGGAGCATACCCCCATTTGGGGGTAAACAAACATGACAATATAAAACTGTGCAAAAAGTAAAACCACAAGCCCAGACATACTTTCAGTTAAAGGAAAATTCCACCAGCTCAGTATCTTCAGTTCAAAAGGAAGAAAACCTCTGTGGCTTTTATATAAATTCCAGAAGCTGGAGTGGAAAGAATATCAAAAAAAAGATGAAAGGGGCATGTTGTAAAGTAACTAGAAATATGGACAAACTAAAAGCTGTGAAAGGCCTTAGGACTTCAGTGTAGCCATAAGAACAGCAATAGATATGTCAGAACTATAGATGACTTTGGAAAACACTAATTGCTTCTAATAACCAGGCTGATGAGAGTAATGCAGCTCAATGCCATTTAACATAATAGAAGTGGTACTAAAGTGCACTCCAACAGCTATGTAGTTAAGAGGCAGTTAAGTCAGATAAATTAACACAAGTTGTACTCTAATGACATGCATGTCCTCTTTCCAGTGGTCAGAAGAAGGAACTGTGGGTCAGGGCCAAGTAGTTCTGTCACCTCAGCAGCATAGGATGTTCAATTCTGGCTTGAGAAGTCCCCTCAAACCTGTTCTTGGAGGGCAGGTGCAGCTCCCAATGCTTCTGACGCTACCACAATTTAAAACAAAGAAGCAAACCTCATTATTGCTTAATTGAGGTTTCTACAGAATTTTAAGAGGAACAAACCAGAGGATTTTAATTTAAAACTGGTTTGGATCTATTTCCATTGTCTGCTGCAGCTCTGATTAGGAGCAGCTTTTGCAGTGGAGTATATGTTTTGATGTGAAAACGGAAACTACAGGCCATAGTACTGGCTGATGATCACCTTATGGGATTAATACTTCAGATTTTAAGGATGTGGAAAGGAAAATGATCCATGGTTTCCACTTCCACAGAGTACAACCTATCATTGACCTATGAATAAGCTGTGCTCCGTGGGAAGACAGAATTTCTCTCTTCTGGAAAAATCTACTTGCCTCGTGACATACGTGCTTTGTCTTACTGACGGTGGACAAAGTCTAAAACTCAGAGTTGGGATTTGGTTTAGATAACCAACTAAATATTTATGGCTGCATTCAGCTTCGCTAAACACTCTCCCCTGTAACACCAGCTCTTTCATTGCATTTTAGTCCTCAAATCTGAGGGAGGAACAACTGCAGTTCTGAAAAAGCACACATTTGGATTACTAAATGCTACATGTATAAGTAATGTGTAAATTGTTACAATATTTATTCTTACATGCTCATATATACATCCCTCCCAAACAATTTCTTCCACATACATAATCTCTATGTGATTGCATGTATATACATATAATTATATAATTTTATATATAAACCTACATATCTGTATTATTATAATGTATATGTTGTCTTACAAAATAGAAATGCACTAAAAGGTAAAAAAATCGTTTGGGGCTTGCCGTATAAGAGTATAGTTATGGACATATTAAAGTGAGAGCTATTGAACAAAAAGTATTTAACACTATTTTCAGAGCAGTAGTTGCTAGTTAAGTCACCTGGGGTCATGTAACTAGTCCTTTACAGTGTTGTTCTCTGTCACCTTTTAGAAAACATAAACTCTCCTTGTTTTCATTAGCTTTTATTTTTTTTTTTTAACATACAAATCCGTGTTGCTTTAAGAACCACCAAAACTAAAATATATAGGCTATAAGAAGACTTTATCTTCAGTGAAAATGAACTTTCTCCCGGCTGACAAAAGGAAAATTGTCTGCTAACTGTGAGGTTTACTTGGCTCAAGTGCATATTTAGCTTACATGGGTTTGCCATCGAACACTATGTAGAAAAAGTAAAGCAGAAAAGCAGCAGAAGCATGTAAACTGGCTGCTCTGGACCTGAAGATGAATGGGCTGCTACTGAAGAGAAACAGGATACAGTCTATTTAGCAGCTCCACTGCCCGGTTCTAAACTGTGAGATATATACAGAGATCTGACTTAAGGTTTGGGAGTTATTTGCTTTTTTTTTAAATACCCGTGTAAAGCCTTTCATTTCAGAGGAACTTGGCAGAGATTAGCATATGCAAGAGCACTGAGCCGGGAGGGGTTTTTTCTAGTACAAAGAGTCTGCTGCAAGTTTCTGGGGTTATAACTGAGCATTTCAAAACTGTCATGGAACAGATTTGTCAATAACCTTCAAATGAGAACTATATTTAAGACAGACTTAGTGTAGTGCAAACCTTTCTGCTGTCTCTGGATAGTATTTTTTCAAAAACTATTTACCAGCGTGCATGGGCAAGTAAACACTACTCACTATGAGTAAATATTGAATAATTAGACACTGAATAAAAGATTTAAATGCCACTTCTCCTGGACTGATTTATTTTTATTTGGGTTTGAATCTTCCTCTTGTCTAGTTTCTACCAAGTACTTTCTAATTAGTAACATCAGTTTAGAAATAGTAATTGTCTTCCAATATGTTATAGTTTGGACAGAAGCCTCCACAATACCCCTAATAATATCAGTGGGGATCTCTCAGGATCACTCACAACTGCTAAAGAATACTGAAAGGCACTCTCTGGTGGGCCTCAAATTAATTGTTACAACTCACACAGATAATACTTGTCTGTGTTTTCATGTATATACCCAAGGAAGATGCAGCACTGTCATCTGAAACGGACATGAGTTCAAAATTTCTTTGGTTTGAGACAGCATTTACAGGCAGGCCAGGACTTCAGAGTAGCAACAGCCTGCAGAAGTGAAGGGTGGTAGGAAACAGGCACTGAACAACACTGCAAAACACCCTGAGTCCAAGGAGGTCCCCTTCCCTGCAATGAATCCAGAATTTCTATCCGCAAATCTGTATCAGCCAACGTATGAAGCAAAACAAAATTGCATACAAATGCAGACAGCTTAAAATCTTGCATTATAAAGCAGACTGCAAAAAAACTGTCATGGTGATGTTGCAATAATGACCAATGGTTCAAACAGTAGCCAAGTTAAAAAGGTAAAATATTATTTAATGATACTGAATATTTTATTACTGAAAATAATACACAAATCTTGACCCCTTCTGCATCTAATAAACACCTCATCAGGCAAGACTGAATGATCAGTAGGGTGTCAGTCAGGTCCTTTGTCCTGCTGAAATAGCATGAAGTGCAGGGAGGCACCATTTCTCAAATATTTTTATTTCACAAGCAAGAGCTTTTCAACACTGGCAGCCTGAAAAACACAGGTTAAGATTTTCAAGTATTCGGTCCTTTCAGAATGTTCTCGTGTCAGTCCAGCCCTGCTTAGTACATCTGCCAAAATGCATTTCTGTGGGACAAATCACAACATCTAAAAACCAGTTGACCAGAAAATCAGTTTTTTTTTAATGATTGGAGGAATATAATTTTTCTAAGTAAAAATTAAGTAGAATATTAGGGTCAATGCTGATTATTAAAAAAAAATCTTCCTTTGGTCTCACTGATCAGGATTCTTAGCACTGACTTTTAAAAATGGTATTTTTATACCACCTGAAACTAATATATGCTGCACTGCAGTTACATCAGACAAATCATGGCTCAGGGGAATATCACAAACACCTGTGTGTAAGATGGGAAAGAATGATATTTTCTACCCATGTGACAAATTGATGTAACATTCACACTGTATTAACACTAAGTCCAACTCTAAGAAGAATAAAGTCAAATTTACAGAAAAAAGGCATTTTGGAAAAGAGGTCTTTTACACCAAAAGAAAATATCATGCACTGATTTTCATTAACAAAACTATTTATTTTATAGGAAAAAAAAAAAAAGGACAACTGAAAAACACCCAAAGCACTTATATGGATGTATAACAAGTGATCAGTATTTTAGAGATTCAGCTATAAATATCTGATTATGTTGACTGAGCTTATAAAATATAAAAACTGCTAGCATTGACTTTAGGTCATAGTGCATGAGACACTATTAGCTGTGCTCTTTCATTAGTGATTAGCTCCACACTGATATGTGCTTCACTTTTTCTGAAGATGTTGGGGTATGACTGTGAAACATAGGCAAAGTGAAAGCTGCTCTGGCAAATGGTTAACAAACCAAAGATATGCTGAAAGACATGTTATAATAAGCTAATTTGACAATATAAGATCCCACGATCCCAGTTGGATTCACAAACAGTGAAACCTCATTAATCAAATTAATGGCACTTTCTAACAACAAAATATATGTGCCAAGGCAAAATGGAGGGTCTTACAGACCCGTGTAGCTAGAAAGGGTCATTTACACTAATCTCACTGAATTTCACTGTTTGACTCGAAATTCTTTGTATAAGTACTAAGTAAACCAGTCAGTTTTAATCACCCCAAGGTGATAAAGTTTAGAGTAAGCTGATACACTACAAACGGCACTCATTTACATCTTGAATATAATGAAATGATAGTTTATCTACAGTGAACATTTGTGGTTATCTGACCAAAACAGGTCAAAGGTTCCAGGCATTTTCTCCTGAAATTACTCAGTGCTGCCTCTAATGACTGATAATTGAAAGCAGAGACTGGAAATATCAAATGTGGTAGGTGACAGATAAGCAACAGATTAATGCAAGTTCTCTGTTACAGGACACTGAAAGGTCAGAGGCCTTAGGAATTAGCTATTGTGCTACTGTGAAAAGACAGACATCAAATAGCTGTTTACCTCATTCTTGCTCTTCCCTCTCTCATTCAAATTCCAGTATCATAGATGAGACTGTTTCGAGTGACTCACCTTTCATAAAATAAGGCAACAAATGATTTGTTGGGTGTGTGGAAAGGTGAAAAGTGATTCTAGAGAAGTATACAGGGTTAAATGCCCTGCTAAAATAAAACAGCTAAGCTAGATGTAAATATTTTAATGAAGTGCATCTGAGAGAAGTTAAGGACGTTGATCAGAATGTCATTCTCAGTTGAAAAGACACCAGATTACAGATACTAGAATATGTATTTTGATATTTTTAAGCTTTGCAGCTTTTTTGGCTTGTAGAAAATGAATATCAGTTTTAGAAAATCACTTCATCTGGGCAGGCATAACTTAGATCTTTTCACCCTGGAAGTCCTAAAAATGTAACATTGAGTTAATATTGAAGTAAGTGGCAGACATTTCATTCTACTCATTGGCCTTTGAATGAAGATCACTGTCTTCTAGAAAAGGTTTTAAATCAGGTGGACTTTTAAAGTCCAAGAATGAAGAAAAATAACTTCCCAAAGTGGTGATTAAAAAAACCAAAAAAGCAGCAGACTATGATTCTACTTCTCTAAGCACTACTGCGTTACTGGGTTTATCTGTTTCTTAGAGTGATCTGAACTCGGGGAATTTATTTCAAGTTAGACATTGAAATTTAAAAAAATTGTCACCTGTCCTTAAAGCATTGCTTTGGACACCAGAGATGGCTGCCTGATGCAGTCAGTGGAGAGACAATTCTGCTTGTTAGGGGTCAACTGTCTTGTACCAGCCAGCAAAAAGAACAAAGGAGTTTATTTACATTTCCCCTTTAGTTCACTGCAGCTCCAGAAAAACGGACTGAGATAGTCCTTGCTTAGCCAAAGGACAGTTCAATCCTCATCAGTTGATTTCAATTACTGTATCCTAACCGCCAAGATGCCAATAGCCTAGCCATGGGACATCCTGAGCCATTCCACAGAAGAAGTGCTGGAGTTGAGGGCCAAAATAAGAATGAAATAAGTTTTTGTTCCCACATCTGACTTTTTTATTATTTGTCATTAAACATTTACCATTTACATTACCATAATCATTCAGCTGAGTGTTTTAACTACAAAACTTCAGCTATAAACCCCATTGCACGTCTTCCACTTAGGATGAAGAGTCGTCACCTCAGAAACATGGTGGGATAGCTTGCACAACTGAAGTGCTTCTATAAACTCTTGAGAAGAGATAGGCAAGGAAGGAGAGGCAGTGAGTTAGCCCTCTATATTAGGGAATGTTTCGATCGCCTAGAAGTTAATTGTGGTGACAACTGGGTTTAGTGTTTATAGGTAAGAATCAGAGGGAAGGCAAATGGCAGATATCTGGGTAGGAGTCTGTTATAGACCATCCAGCCAGGATAGAGAGGCAAATGAAATGTCTGCAGGCAGCTGGGAGAAGTCTCCCAACCACCAGCCCTTGTTCTTGGGGAGAACTTCAACTTACAAGATGTCTGCTGGACACAGCAAAGAAAAAACAGTCTAGGAGGTTCCTGGAATGTGTGGAAGTGAACTCCCTGCCACAAGCTGGTGAGGGATTCAACTAGGGAAGGTGTCCCACTGGACATGCTGCTAGTGAACAGAGAATGGCTGGTGGGTGATGTGATAGTTGGAGGCCTCTTCAGCACAGCAATCACAAAATTATGGAGTTTTAATGGCGTTTTTAATTCTTGAAGAAGTAAGGTAGGGGGTCAGCAGAACTGCTCCTTTGGACTTCCTCAGCGCAGACTTTGGCCTGTTTGGCAGGTTGGTTGGCAGAGTGCCTTGAGAGGCAGACCTGAAGGGCAAAGGAGTCCAGGAAGAACGGACATTCCTCACAAGAGAAATTTGAAAGACCAGGAGCAGGCTGTCCCCATGTGCCAAAAACCAGCCAATGAGGAAGAGGAGCAGCCTTCCTGAACAAACAGCTTTGGCTGGAAATCAGAAAAAAAACGGAGTTTATGCACTTTGGAAGAAGGGGCAGGAAATCAGAGGACGACAAGCATATAATGAGGTTATGCTGAGAGAAAATTAGAAGGGCTGAAGCTCAACTATAATGTAATCTGGGCACCGCCTTAAAACACATTAAAAAGATTACTGTAAGTACTTCAGCAACAAATAGAGTGCTAAGGAGAATCTCTGTTCTATTGGATGTGGGGAAAAAACAGTGACAAAGGATGAAGAAAAGGCTGCGGTACTTAAAGTCTTTTTTGTCTCACCCCTTAATAGACCGGGGCCAGTTCTCTGAGTGCCAGCTCCCTGAGGTTGAAGTCAGGTATAGGGGGCAGAATGAAGGCCTCAAAGTGGTGGACTTGTCCGTGAATGTTTAATACTTGGAGCCAGTGATCTTAAAGACTTTTCCCACTATAAATGATTATATGATTCTGTGATATTTTACATAAAAATGTAGGCAGAGGTTGAAAATAGGAGTCCCCAAAATTACATTCCACACATACCCTATCTCAGACACAAAAGTCATTGTCAGAAACTTAATCTAGATTCACATCCCTTCCAATAGGAGCAAAGCTATTTCCTTTATCAGCGGGGATTTTGCTTAATTAGACCGGACAAGTCTGGAGAATATTTTTTTTTCATTACAACAATTCTGTTGCTTAAAAACTGATTTATTGCAGTACTTTTTATTTGAGTTTCTCTGCATTTATTATTATATTGGTTATATTTAAAGTAATTATATATTCACAGATGTGGTTTTGAAATAATAATGTGAATTATTTTCACATGAAATACACTTTCTTTTCAAATCACAAAGAATAAAGTTTGACCAGTCATATGCAGAAGCTAGATATACTGCTGTAAATTTAGAGTTATTTCACTAAATTCTTTATTTTCAGGTCAGCTACTGACATCAATGAGCAATGTTCTCCTATTTTGTTTACCAAAATTAGAAGCAGGTTAAAAATTGTTTGATGAAATACTGTGCAGTTAGTGACATTTTTAATGAATGAAATATTACTTATCAAATCCAAATTTTTAGTGGCAGGATATCCCTTCTAAAATTGAACAGATTTACTGAACTATATGAATTGCATAGTAATTCAAATCAAAATAAAATCAATGAAAAAATCTTCAACAATGGCAGCAGAATCTAGAGCAAGAAGGAAAAGAGAAAGCTTAATAGAAAAATCAAACCAACAAAAAACCCATTGCCTGTCTTTTTTCAAAGCAAATATTTCACTTATTAGTTTTCTTTCTTTAACCCTCAAAGAAACGCATTTCAATATCCCATACTTCAGAGAAAAGGTTGGAATATACTAATGTATTTTAACCAAGCACTTAGTTTTACATCTTTGAGAGTGTTCTTCTATTATTAAAATGTTCATTGCTTCATTTTGTTATTGTAGCCAATAAGATCTCATAGATCCTTGCCAATTAACAAAACACACATTTCAAAAACTCCAAATAGCGTAAAGACTAAAATATTATTAAGGTGGACTTTCAAATTATGTGATCTCTACTTTCTAATCCCCTCAAAATGTGCCTGCAATGTTTTCACTTTAGTAAGTTATAGACAGTACCCACATAAATAATGAAAGTTATACACCCATGCTAGAATATAAGTGAATATGTAAAAGGATTAATTTCTTCTTTTTTCCCACAAATTATTGTAAGAATTAGAGCTCAGTTAATAGTTAAAAGCTTTCAGTATTCACCATAAGAAGAAGAGAGTTCCCAGAAACCATGTAACAGTGCCTGCCAGCAGCATCTATAAGCAGACACCTAAAGAAATGCCTCAATCAAAGAGGCATAGCTGGGTTTGACTTTCTCACATATAATCTCCCAGGTGAGCTGGACACTGTGAGATTACCCATGATACCTTCTTGTTACTTTACATTAAAACTTGGAATGAAATACAAGTTTCAATGAAATTGCTGGTCTTCAGTAGCCAATGCTTTGCTAAAATATTTGTGCTAAACATGTGTTATTCATTCAATTTACTCTTCTTCCAAGTCAAATGCACTTGCTTAACAAGTTAAAACAAGTGCTGCACTGCAGGTGGTCCAAGAATAATTAAATGCTGGAAGGCTTTCAGTTGTTTATACAAAATAAGTGGGAAAGTAACACCCTGCTTTTGTTATGCTGCCTTTAAACAGGCCAATACAAGAGGAGAAGTAACCTCCTTCCTTACAAGTAAAGAAGTAAAGAGATTGAGTTTTAGAAGTGAACAGAACTTTGAGAGTCTAAGTTTGGGTATTATCGCAATCCTAACACAAAAGATAGTTGGCAACATGATTCCTCAAAACCTCTTTTTTTCTGATGATTTTGACAGTATAACGTCCTGTATCTTTCAACCTCACAAATGCAAATCTTTTACTCCAGTTGCTCAGCTGTAGCACGAAGCACAACAAAAGATACAACTGCACATATGTGCTATTTCATCTTTAATAAGTAAGGATCCTGCCATTTCTTTATTGTTTTAAGATACACTGTACTGTAAAGGCACTCCAATCATAAATACATATGTAAATCTAAATCTACTAGATTTCTGATTGCATTCCGTTTCATCAATGATAAATAAATCTTTACTTGGAAAAACAGAACTCATCAAAGATCCCTCTATTACATAGTTCTGAGCTAATGCATAGATAAATTAGCTAATCCTCACTCCACCAAGCCTCAGGTTGCTAATTTTGTCTGCTATTTTTAATGAAGTCTATTTTGCCTCACCTTTGGCAAAACTAGTAAATTTTGATACCTCCTGTCAATGGACTTCCATTTTTTCTCACATTTAATTTTGTTTTTCTATAATCACAGATCATCACAAAGAAAACTAACAATTATTGCCAGATTTCTGACTGTGTGTGAAAGTCAGGATGTCAGATCAACACAACCTCAAGGTTAACAAATGACAGAAAAAAAAGATCCCTCTTGGGTTCAACTGCAACTGAATAGAAACAAAAGTTTTGCCTCTGGGATCCAATGGTCAGAAATAGGTGTAAGTTATAACTGTTTTGACACTATAAAAGTATACAGATGGAACATAACTTCTGAGGAGGGTGAAAGGGCATATATCATCATAGGGCAACTGGCAGGGGAGGAAAAGCTAAACATTAAAGTGCACTCTATCTTCTCACATCTCCTTAGTTTCTGCTCGTGTTAACCCTCTGCTCACTACCAGCCAGAGGTGGAATCATTCTACCATTCACCATTCACACATATTGTCTAATAAACTCCATCCATTTTCTGCTGTGGAATTTCTTGGAAATGCTTCCATGGAAGTTGTGTCTGCACACCAAGATGGATATGACTGGATAGGCAATCTTTTCTACTTAGTCTGTGCTCACATCTGAATATTTTAATATTACCCATACCCATTAACACTGACCAAACATTCCATAAAAACAGTCCAGCTGTAACAAGTATAAGGAAGGAAGCCCTCAAGAACATCTCATTTAGAGAGTAGAAGGCTTCTTTACATATAAGAAATTAAAAAAAAAATTGCTAGACTATATTATAGACAGGATATTAAATACAGTTGCAAAAAAATAGCTGCTCACAGGCCATGTACTTAGTTATTATGTCATCTTGGCTCAAATAAAATCAGAAGTCCTCTGATTTATATTTCAGTTGCACAAATGTATATTGGGCCAATCATTATACTGAGTCATCACCTTAAAAGTAAAACTGTAATGAGAGTAAACATCATCTTTTATAATCTGTTGGCCCTTGTTTTGAAGGTTTGTCCTGCACACTCTTGCTGTTGGCCACCTAGGAGAGCCCAAGCAGTCGTGCTGAGGGACAGAGCAATGGGACCAGAAGCACAGCAGGGGCAGCCCCTCACAGACACTACAGCGGAGACAAACAGGAGGAAGATGAGGAGGAAGACCAGACAGGAGGGCCAGGGGTAGTGAGGAATGGCACTCAGATGGCAGGTTTTAACAGCTGGTTTGGGATCTGGCTGTTGTTTCAACAGCTTGTTAATACTGATTCAAAACATACCCTCTCCTCAGCAGCTCTGTTAGTCTAATCTGACCTTGATTTATTCTCACAGAAGTAATTTTACCCCCATATGGAATAAGTCCCCTCAACAAGAAGGAAAAATATTGGGGTTTTTTTTCCCTGAAAGAAGTTTAAAACTTACCAAAGTTAATGACTATTTTGACCCTCTTTCTGAGCAGAAACTCACTGACTGTTAGTGAATAAAATACCTCTGGGTTGGCCATCCAGCATTACTCCTGCACTGCCAAAGGGAAGGAAAAATAACCTTCACAACCAATGTGAAATGCTCAGATTAGCACCAGGTAACACAACAGTAGGTCATGAACACTCACAGTAGATTCTTTTGGAAAGGCTTGGGGAAAGAGACACAGGAGTCTCAAAATTACATAACAAGCAAGAAAACAGTTTCCAAAGTAGAAACAGAAAGTATGACATTTTGAGCACACAGTACTGTTCACTCAACACTTGTCTGATGCAAGATCATCACTCCTCTACAAAAAAACGCAATGATTGATGTCAATGTATATGACAAGAGTAAGGTCCCCCTTCTTTGTAGTTACTCTCTCACAGAGTCACAGAGAGGCTGCAGTTGGAGGGGACTTGAGGAGGTCATCTGCTCCTGGCCCAGGCACAGCCACCTAGAGCTGGTTGCCCAGGACTGTGGACGTGCCTGTAATATTTCTGCATTTTCAGTGTTATTCCACCTGAGACTGCATTCCTTATATTCATCACGCAGTTAATTGCAAGCAAATACCCAAGCTGATTGTAGAGGTATCTACAATCACACTATAGATATAACACGACTCTGGAACAGCAAAGATGGTCTCTTGGAGCTTGTACTCTGCTGAGCTGATGTGCCCCAGACAAAACTTGTGTGTCTTTCTGAGGAGAAGGTAAGAATGAGCAGGGAGTGAGAACCTGACCTGCAATCTTTTTGGTAAAAAAAACACTAAGAATATTTCACATGCATTTTGCAGCAGCTGATCAACTTTTGCCTTTGCCCATGCTTGCACTAAACCTGTGTTCCCACTAGGTTTGGAAGTGACAATTGCTCTAATCTTTGGGGATAGGCTTAATTTTTTTATTAAGTAAAAAACCCCATTTTTCAATTTGGAAGTATCACAGTCTCATTTTTTGGAGACATGCTTTTATTCCCATTCTGATGAAAACATGCTCCCTTACCTGCAGACAAGGAAAAGAAGCAGGATTTAATGGAGTTTGTGGTAAATCTCACTGATATAATGATGTAATGTTAACGATATAGTGATATGTTAATAAAAGTTTCATTATTGTACAGCAGCAGATGGTAAAGTAAACACAGCATGAACAGGTCATAACTTCTTTGGGAGCTGCGCCCACAGAGCCAAGATTTCAGTTTCAGTTGAGTGATGAACACCTTTTAGACAAGGTCTTCCATGCACACACATGCTAATAAGCACATCTTTTGTATTTATAAGGAATACATACAAATATGGAGGAAGCAGAACACAGCTGCAGGGCAATCAAAATAGTGGCAATATGCTGTTAATCTTAATGACATTACTCACTTCCTTCTGACCCAATGAATTGCAGCATGAACTTGAACTATTTGACCTCAAGATTAGCTCAGCTGGCCAAGGCAGGGTGCTAACGTAACCAAGGCTGGGTTTTCAGTCCTCATATGGGCCATTCACTTAAGAGTTGCACTTGATCCTTGTGAGTCCCTTTTAACTATGAATATTCTGTGATCTATCTCTTAGAATTTACTTCACAGCTTTAATTGCCTCTGAATTTTGCTTTAACGCATATCTGTATTTCTATAGAAAAATATAAGTACACATATTTTATAAGATTTTACATATATTTAAGATATACTTACTTAAATTAAAAATTTGATATATCTAAAAATGTTTATCCTTGTAAATGTAATCTCATTATTATATACAGCCTCATTAAACATGATTATTAATTTAATAGTCATAGAAGTGATTAAAAAAATTACCTTTTGAAGAACTGTAGTTGATAGCTATGAGATATAGAAGATAACCCAAGAATTAAAGAAAAAACTTTATTCTGAAATAATATGTAATTTTAAACTACTGTGATATACAATACTACAATGTCACATTATACTACCTTTCAAAATTCTGAAAAAGAAACCAGCCCTTCCTGAATCTCATCATATTTAATTATATGTTTTCAGAGATACTTTCTGTTGCTTAACACCCAAGAGGATTTAAAAATTATGATCTTTTGAATACCTTACTATGACATCCAGAAAATTCTGTGATTTATTTTTAATCATATAGGCTTGTAATTTAAATCAATACACACAAAAAAATAACTATGTAAAAGCAATTGTGTCTAGTTGGACTATAGGTTTAACCTTTTCTACATGAAAGAGAGTACAGAGTTTTAGCCTTCACAATAGTATTCAGTTCACAGTGATAACCATGGGCAGTACTGCATCAGCGAAAGAGCTCACAACACAGCCCTAAGTAACTTATCTTTTTTATCTAGAATTAGACTCATTCTGGATGATAAACCATAGCAATAATGCCATAATGATGTGCAGTTAACCACTACAAACAATTAATTTTTTAATGGCACTTTATTCTGCAATAAGTCTAATTATGACTGTTATAATAAAACAAAACTGAAGATACATTCTTTTGCCTTGCCTTAAAATTTTGGGACTAGATTTTCACCTGGTAATGATAATTTTATTGCTTGTATTCCCTTTTTTCTTCATATTTTTTAGGAAATCAAGTTTACTACAAATTTGTGGAAAGTAAGCTATGGAACAACAACAGAAAAAGAAACATATATATATATATATATA
>WBMY01013574.1:31579-49526 GCA_013397315.1 Donacobius atricapilla | reverse complement strand
TATATATAATCCCTAGTGAGAGGTGACATGGGCAATGCCATGTGTTTCAAAAGCCATCGACTATATGAAAAGCCTTGTAAAATAAATGGTGCTTGAAGTTGCTTTCTGAGCCTTTAGAGTGACCATTTTCAAGAACTGCAGCTCTTTCTGGGTGTTGATTTGTTTTCATTTTTGTTTTGCTGCAGCTGCAGGAGATAATTGCTGCTCTTTAATGAAACCTTAGATGTGCTCATAAATCACCAGTGCACAGAAAATCTCGTAGCAAGTATTATACAAGTCTCAGAAAACCTGTGGGAACTGGGAATTCTATGGAAGCATAAGAAACTGAAATTTTGGAAAACGACAGAGATATCATTTTTGGAAACAGATGTCTTTTATATCATCAGATGAGAACTTCAGCCCTTGCAGTACTGTAGATATCTCACTCCCTTCTTGATCTCTTTGGAGAAATAGCCAAGCTGTTAGTCAGATAGGAGAAGCCCTTCTCAGAACAAAAAAAAAGTGTGATTTTATTCACAGAAGTACCAACGATCCTAAGGGTTTAAGGATCTAATTTTGCCATTGACTGGATGAGCTATGGCTGTCATTGCCCTCACTACAAGATTACTCAGCACCTTATACCGCTGACTTCTGCTGCCGTTTTAGTCTTCAGGTCTTTGGAGCAGATCCATAAACTCTCCCCCTTATTTCAAAATGTTACAACAGGATGTAATTAAGTACAATTAACAAGGAGGTCAAATGGTCATCTGATAAACAGTGGTCCAAACAGGCAGCTTGAAAGGTCAGGGCTGCTAAACCACATAGTATTGATGGGAAAGAATATTATGATTTAAGGGGGAAAAAATTCCAGTGACTAAAACTGAAGAGATTTACATGCTTTCTATATTACATACACAAAGCCATGCACATAGACTGATATGCATGCACACATGACTCAGAGACACAAGACTGTATTCTGAGAACAATAGCTAAGCTAGCCACACTTCCTCTCTTCATTACACCCAAACACAAATCTCAGTTTTGGTGCTTAAATTCCAGTGTCTCTTTTTCATTTTCATTATTTTGTCAACTGTTTATTTTAAGAACAGCAAACTTTTTGCCCTTAGAGAAGAGCCTTTTTTAGCCGTTTCTAAAACAACATTTGAGATCACCATGATGAAATGTAAGGTGTTATGAGGCTTTTAGAAACAAAGTATTTTACAGAACACACAACCAGAGTAAAACAAGGCTTCACAAGAAGAAAGCTATACCAGTGCTCTGCAACTTGAAAGAATGACAATGCACAGAAGAGAAAATGAATGCAGGAGTATTTGCCCATCCTCATTTTATGGACTAGAAAAAAGAGGTACACTGTTTTCATTCTCTATCTGAGACCCTTCAGGATTTTCTTATTAGGTTGCTCTGACATTTCACTCTCTGACTCAGCTGGGGGTGGGAATGACTCACTGCAAAACCTTTGCACTCATTTAATTTTCATGTATGAGGCAGCAAGATAACCTGGTCAGGAGCAGCAGATGAACCTTTGGGATCACTAGCATGTTATGACTTGTAGTTTTTGACAAATATTACAGCTGAGCTAATCGTGGGTACAACCTTCCCAGAGCTATGCTCCTGCTGGATGTCCACCATCATAGATCACCCTAAAGACTACAGCTGTTGTGGGGTTGTACACTGTGCTTGGGCTTCCTCCCATAGCGATATCATCCACTCTACTGTGCTCCCACTCTTTCAATTTCTCAGCTAGTTTATTTGAAAACTGTGCCACCAGAATCCCGTGGCTCTAGGAACCAGATGCCATCAGATATCATCTGCCCACTGCCCCAAAATCAGAGTCCCTGCTCATTAAGTGTCCCTGCTCCTTCTTTTTCTAAGGCCTAGAACAAAACAAACACATATTTTTTCCAGAATTTTGTTCTTTGTTAGAACAGAATTTAACATCTCTACATCCAAAAATGGCACCATTCACAATGGAAAAAGTCCAATAAAATGAGGTTTTGAAATTGTTTTGCAGCATCTTATAGCTGATACCTTATGTGTATTTCCTCTCCATTTTCAAAAAATAAATGTTTTAAATGGATATGCCGATCCAAATTGCTCTTAATTGACAATAATGACTCTGGAATAAGGGTACAGCATACCAGATCATAGGAATTTAACTTAATTAATTAGACTACAGTCAAATACCTGCGAATTAAAACAGCAATAATTTCATCTAATTGACCCAGTCAACAAAGGGATATAATTATAGAATCATTCGAGTTGGAAAATACCTTAAGGTTCTCACGGAGTCTGAATAAGTAATATTGTTAAGCCAAATAAAGATATAAACCTTACAGAAATTTCAGTTGTTCATATTTCTTCCTCATCCTGATTCTCCTTGAAAAAGAGAATTACATGGAATTTTGCTTCTGCTGTCACCGGTTATTAGCTACAGATACATAAGAACCAACACTAGCTGTCCTGGTTAGTTTTCTAGGTTCTAACTCATTAATGATTTTTGCCTCAGTTTGCCTTGAATTACAGTGGGAAAAAAAGTAGAACCACATTTTGGTGAAGTACCACATGACCCTTGTATACCACAAGTGTATTAAGTGGTATAGTAGTGGTTAATAATGCCAGGTTCTTGATCTGTTGCGCCAGAATAATTTCTCAGAAAGCTGGGAGCTACACACTTAAATTCACCTCTTATAGCATCTCTCAATAACTGGGAAATTTCTGAGTGGAGAGCTGAGCTATAAAATCTTTCCTGTTCTACTTATATTACAGTCATATTTTGTATAGAAACAAATTCATAATTTAGAACAAAACACAAACCAGCTCTTGCTTGGTGTACCCCACCCACAAACTTAAATAATGTAGTTGTCAGGGTTGACAAGTTCTGCCTGCTGTAGCATTTCTGTGTTTTATAGGAAATTTTAACCAGGGGTGTTATTTTAAGAGATGAGCAAATGGGGAAACCCCATGGCCTAGCCAATAAATATGAACTTTAGGTGCAATGGAGCGCTCATAAATATGACTCAGAACAAGGGGATTCATTGTTTCTCCTGACCCCTCTTAGCTGCTCCTCTGATCTCAACCTCTGTGTGCGTCATGGCAGCCCTCATCCTTTAACTTGCGGTTTTTAAAAGCAGCTTCTAAGTTATTTATGGCTGCAAATGTTAGTAGCCCGTCTGTGTCCTCCTAGCACACACATACCGAAGGGTGGGGGGAGCTGCATTTTGTTTTGCAAGGATGAAAAGTTTTGCCTGGGAAGCCAAGCACCTGGGGAGGCTGAGGTAGCTGCTCTGCCACAAGGCATTCAGAAGAAAATGCTTCCTTTGCCTTCAAGGCTTACTCGGAGAAGAAACCCACACCTGCACTCATTTTGCCTTTCATTTGTACATTATCTAACTTTATCATGCTCTTTGCTTTTTCTCCATTCTGCATTCACCTTCTCCTTACCATGACAAACTTCCACTTCTGTAATTCTACTGGTATGGGAAATGCTCTCAGTGCTGCAACACCACACCCCATGTGAGGCACTGAGCAGCAGGGCTAAATCTTCCAGCAATTTCTGCAGAGGCGGTTTCTCTGTTGTGAAGCTTTCTCATGCCCAGCAGGTCTGCATCCAGCCCTGCATACTGACTGCTGCCTACTGAGAAGGGGATGTCCTCCTTCTAAAGCCTGTGCTTTGCATTTTTCTGTCACGCCTGCTCTCATTCCTTCCCTCTCCATCTCCTGCTCTATCGCCTGGTCTCACCACTTCTCAGCCTTTAATCCTTTCTACAGCCAAGTGCCACTGACATAAAACTAAAGTTCAGTGACCTTGCCTAGGCAGCAGGGGCTAGGGACAAGGGAAAGGACAAGGAGGAGAGAATAGGGAAAAGTGTGGGAAATAATTACAAAGTCTGGTAGCAGCCAGAGCTCTCCTGAAGCCCTGGGGAGCCTTTCTTTAGCTGGAGGCTGCAATTGGCACTTCATAAACTCTTCATTCTCAGCTATGTGGAAACACCAGATGACACCTAGAATGATCAGACTGCAATCAATCAATTTTTTTCCAAATTCTATTAGTTTGTGGGCCTATGAAAGCAAGCTGAAAGGAACTGCCATGGCTAAAAGAAAAGAAAAAGGAACTGCCCCTGTCATAATTACCCCCATAACTCAGGCAGTAAGTAGGCAGGTTGCCATGGTAAAATTCTTTGCATCATTTAACATTCAGAGAAAATAATAACAGGAGCACTAACTGTGGGAGATGACATAGATTCAAAAGTTGTCCAGTTATCTAAGAAAACTACCCAGAGTTTAGGGAGAGAACCAAGAGGCTCTCCATCCAACCCATGGCAAGACTCCTCCCCTAATACTCTCCACACAGAGGTGTCTCCACAAGCCTGCCTCTTTCTCTTTCATGGTTAGCCAGAGTCACTGCCAGATTGTGTTTTCTTGGGAAAATATGCACTGTGCAATACATACAATCCCCAAAACCCCACCCAAAGTCTGTGTTTAGTCTGGAAAGGAACACTTTCTAAAGAAGAAGCGGAACTGGGTCAGCCGTTCTTCCCAATGGGAAAAATATTAATAATCATATATATTTTTATATATCCATACATATATATAGCTTTTCACCATGCACGTCTAACCATCTGCTAAATCAGTTTCTCTTCAGTTATCTGCAATTTCTTTCAAACCTGTCGGCAAGGAGAGTCAGACAGTTTTATACCCCAGTTAATGGAGAGCTTGACATTTCTTTGGCTGGGTAGATACAATAATTTACTTGGATTTAAAGTGTTAACTTTGGCAAAAAAATTAATTGACAGTTATAAAAACATTATTTTGTTAGATGATATTTATGGATCACACAAACCTATTTTGAGGTAGAGCTATATAGTTCTTAAGATTCATGTAACTTGAGAGATTTCAAAGGAAATATAAAATATTTCAATATAAAACAACAAATGTAGTGTAATTCAAAAAAGGGATATGGAGAATATTTCTTACTAAAAATTAAAAGCAATCTCTAAAAACCTGCTCTGCCATTGCACAAACATTGGTTAAAACTCTAATGAATTCTAAGTATTGGATGAGGATTTTTAGCTCACGTCATCCTGTGACTAAAGTCCTTTTGTTCTAGAAACAAATAAAATTATTTTGCAAAGAGTTGTCTTAATATTTAATTTGATCACAGAAAATTATTTCATAATTCATAATTACTTCTAATGCCTAATGGTGCTAGGTTACAAGAAATTAATTCCATTCACTGACTGGGTGACAAAACTTTAACAAAGGGAAAAAAAAATCTTAGGATTTCAAGATGCCAAGTGAAGTCTACTTCAGATGAAAATTAAGTGAGACCTGCTTGATCCAATTTGCTCTAAATGTTATGCAGAAGAGTGAAAAATGACACCTTATTGTCTTGGGGTTTCCATTGAATAATTCAATTGAATTGAATAAATTCACAAATGTTTTCTAATTTTTTTCTTAGTATTGATCCAATTCCACAATTAAAGACATGGGGTCTATTTGTTATTTAAAACGATTTTTATCCCTGTAATAGCATCTCTCTGTTTAAGGGAAGATAATAGTGCTCTTTCCGTCACTTCAGCTGAGGCTGTGTCAATATTTTCATTAGAAGCCTGTGTTTATATACTAAAACTGTACCACAGCCAAAGAAATTCACATACAGTTAAAATTAAGACAGCAACATCTGAAATCCTGTGGAAAAGAAAGAAAGTGTGCTCATTCCTAAGCTTTAGGAGAGAAGTTAATGATCCTGAGGCCTTTTTGCGTGTATCCTTCAAACCCCTTCCTCAGCCCCTGGCATTTTATAGCTTAGCACTCCATATTCCTCGCTGATGATATGTTTGCTGTGAGTGGAAGGTTGTAGAAACTGAATTACTTTAATTTAAGAAACGAGCTACTATGTATGCTCAGGGTCTGATTGTAGTAAGGAATCATTTCTTTTTCGCGTGTAACAAAAATATAATTGTACAGGTATTTGGTGTGGATTGATGTGCTGTAGCTTTCTAACGGTAGCTGTAAAATTTGTTCTATGCCATGTTAGCATTCTCTAACGAATACAGTGGGCTATAAATCTTTTGGATTTATGTATTCGTTTAAAGATTCAGATTTTAAAGAAGAATATAATCTTTAAAACAGTGTTCAAAGTTGGGATAGAGAAATATGAACAGTCCTCTGTGCCTCAGACAAAATTTCCATTGATTTCAGTGTCTGGTTTAAGAACTGAACACAATACGTGCAGTTTCAAAATTATTCTAAGATCATTAAATCCTTCACATTGCTTGTGAAGAAGAAAAAATGCCTTTCTGGGGTGTATTGGTTACTTTAAAAATCTCAGTAATTATTGTGTCCTTCTTAGCACATGTACATCGGGGTCACAAATTTTATTGTGATATTCACATTCAAGTTCTTAAAATTAATTTTATATGCTAGAAAATAGGACACAACAGAAAACCACAAAAGCAAATATATATCCCCCATTTCATGGAAAGTTCACGTCAATTAAAAGGAAAATATGAAGAAAGAAAACAGACTTGCTTAGCACATGAAACAATCTGTTAGGAGAAAAATTAAAATGTGTTGTAAAAAAATTAAAATACAGATCCTTTGAATGGCATGAGAAGGAACACCTAAGTATAGCGGATTTAGTGATCACTTTGATGATAATGGAAAAATAAATATTTGAAACATTTAAATGTAGTTTCCAAAAGTGCTGCCATTTTTTCAAGCCTCATCCATGTAGCTTGATTTGATTCAATCCCCCTCTTTTTGTAAGAGGTGAAGAGTGGGAACACTAACATTTATCTTAAAAAAGTCCTTCTCTAACTAAATTTTGAGTGAGCAAAAAGTGAGTTGGACTGCATAAGCATTATTTGCCTGTTCTCTGGGGAACAGAGTATCCTATATATGTCGTTTTGGGAGACCAGCCAAAAAGAAGATGCCAGAACTCTGAACAGTCAGGGCTTTGCAATAAGATAATAAAATATTATAATAGGATAAAAAACCCCACCCAGTCAGGAAAACAAAGTTCTGAATTTGAAGGTGATATAATCAGATCTTTGAAAACCCCGGTGTGTTTAGTGGAGGATTTATTGTTTGACTGCTGGACCAAACCCAGTTAACTCCTCTGTTACACTCATCAATATTTATGGAGAGTTGCCAATGCACACAGTCTTATACAAAACACAGGACAAGACATAGTCTCTGTCCAGTTGCATCTTTCAAGAAAAAAAGAGATGGAAATTCTGAAATAAATCCGATAGAATGAGCAGGTGTTTACAATTTTAACTTCAGGAGAAATAAATGCATTCTTATTTTTCTCTCTGCTTGCTTGACAGAATTTTGATTGCAGTTCCCTTGATAATTATTTTCTATATTTGTTTTTGAAAGTGAGGTATTTGCAGCTCTGACAGGTTGGGGTTTTAATCCAAGTTGGCATATAAATCTAATTTTTTTTTTATTCTTTAATATAGAATTATTTGCTTTTGTCTATTTTTCTTTACTTTTTAATCTTATTCAGTTGTTTCAATTCTTATGCTTTATAATTTCTATCTAATATCTCAGCTACATATTTCTTTTTTCAATATATACATCTTAAATTGTTATAACTGGTACAACTATATACAAAAGTTTCAATTTAAAATATCATGATGATTTATAGAGTTTTATAATTACATATTATGTAATTAATGGTGTGCAAGTATGAACATGGTGAATACTATTTTCAGAGCAGATTTATTTAATGCAAGTTGACTGAGGCTTCAATTTTAAATCCCTTTGAGTTATTACTGTGCTACACCAGCATTTATTGATTTTAAGGTACAGCATTAGCATTCACTTATCACTGTATATTTTTCCCCATTCTCCACTAAAAGACCTTGCCCTCATCTGTCACAATCTCATACTGCATAAATCAAATAAAATGGTTACTGTTTCCATGATTTATTTCATTTTTATGTTAATTATACTGAAACATAGGTTTGTTTAATAAAAATGTTGAGGCTAATCTATATTGGTCATCAATATTTTTTACGCATTTTACACTGTGGAATGTGTGATATACCACAAAATCCAACTTGTATGGAAAGGTATTTAAAGTGAATTAGGATTTAAACTAACTTAGAGCTGAGGCACATTTTAACTTTACAGATGTCAAATTAAACCTGATATTTACACAGTATTTTGTCATAAGTTAATGGCATCTGTTAATACTAATCACTAGAAAAATACAGCACCTCAACCCCAGTTTTCATCCTTTTGAAACACAAGATAAGCTTTAGCTTCTCAGAATTACTTTCTGAAGGTAACACTGGTATCCCAACAAAATAAGAAGATAAATATTAGAAAATTCCTAGTCAAGGTAGAACACTCAGTGGAAACCTGAGTTCTTCAAGAGAAGGTTTTGTCTGGGGAAGCACAGTAGGATCAGCCTAGGACGTATCTGACACTGAAACTTCAAAGGCTTCTACTCATGCACTGCAAGAAGTCCTATTGTAATCAAAGACATTTCTGAAATCAAAGGCTAGGTCCATGTAAATAGTCCTCAGGGATGTTGATATGGACCCTGATATATTTACAGGGGGTACTTCTCAGGACACAAGACAAATTTTTGCAGGATCGGTGCCCTGACTAATGCTAAGGAGAAGAGCATTTCCGATTTTTCTGTATAACTTCGCTGTTCTAAATTTGACTGACTCCAGATACTCTGGGTAAATCGAGGCACACAGTGTTAATTTAAAAGTAATACACGAGCAATATATAACTGTTTCCTAATGATAAGGAACACATATTCCGAAACCAGATTCCATTTCTTTCCTAACCTGCTATTTCCAGAGCAAAAACAACAAGCAAAGGCATTTAGAGGTGTGTATATCTGTTACTCTTAAGGAAAAATATCTCAGACTTGAACACCTCCTTGTCAGCCAAATAATTAGTGAAAGTGATTTTATTATTATGGCAAATAAACTCTAGATTGTTACTTTCCTAGAATTTTAGTATTTGGAGTATTAATGTTTACTAAAAACCTGGCAGACATAAAAAGTCTGTGTGTGCTAAAATAATGTGTATGTGTTAAAAGAATGTGTGTGTTAAAATGAAGGTATTTTGGAACACTGTTAAAAAGCTTCTACAGAAAATATTACCCTGGAAAACAAGAGTTCATCAGAATTTGTACCAGCTTGTTATGAAACTTCAAGTTTTCAATTAAATCTCTTGCTATTCAGGTCCAATGAGAAGTGGCTTTTTTAGTCAAATTTATGAGTCCTGCAGCATTTCAAATACTTATAAAAATGCTAATGAATTTCATGAATTATTTGCAGCTTTCTAGTTAAGATTTAAGTTGCGTTTTAGTAAAGAAATCTGTAACTGGGTTTTTTTTTCTACGATGTAACTGGCAAGCATGTTTACTACACTCAGAAGCCAATATAATTTAGTTTTATCAGGTTTTTTATCTGAATTTATATAATTTTCAAAAGCATTCTTTGCTTGCATGTTTCTGGTGTTTAATACTCTACTTGTCATTTAATTTATTTATGACAGAGAAAATAAGAACCATTGTAGATTCTGAGCTCCATAGCAGTATAATAAAACACAGCCTGTTGTTATTAAATAGAAATAACAAAGGAACAGCAACAGATTATCTAAATTCCAGTCATCCAACTGAAAAGATAATAAAATTCTGAAACTCTGACTCCTAACAAAAGAAAAATACCCCACTAAATAACCTAAGATTTTTTTTTTTTATGGTTTAACTTTTTCCCTTTTCGTACCTTTCTAGGCTTAAAAATATGAACAACTGATGTTTGTTCATATGTAAGCTTTAAGGAAAACACTGAGGGAAATAACTGAGCAATAGGCATAAGTGTTTGATTTTTAGAGATTTAAAAAAAAAAAAAAAAAAAGGAGTTAGTTGGCCTTAGGCTAGAATTTTCATTACATCAATGAAAGAAAGAAAACAGAAGCCAGCAGAGGGAAGTTATAGAAACTGACTTTATATAAACAGTGAGAAAAATCTTTTTCCATGGCCACCTACAATGTAGCTACTTTACCATCCGTATGATTTTTCTTTTACCAGTGGCACAGCAGCCTCAGCCCCATCCTGCTGTTTTAGAGCAGGTTACATTTCGGCCGAGAGGTTTGCCCTTCACAAAATCAGGCTAACAGTTTGTCAGAGAGACCAAAAACAAAAAATATTTCCACGTACCTAAATTGACAAAGCTCATGACCATGTCAGCATCATTCAGAAAGTTGGTGTCGTGCAGGCTGGCTAAGGGAGGATTCTGTGTGGTCAGGGGGGTCATGCGAGATAATTGTATTCTCCGCGAATATCCATTTGGAGAGGCAGGGTATCCTTTTCGTATCCCTCTGCTCTCCCCTGCTATTGATCCCTTTAGTGTATACTCCAGCTCCTCAGAATCCTCTTCATTTGTCATGGCATTATACAGGTCCAGCATGAAAAGGGGTGCAGAAGAAGCCTGCTTTCCTGGTGAAAATGGTCTGGGTCTGTGAGGTAAACCCAGGATAGAGAGAATCTCTCTCTGAATCTCCCTTCTCTCATGGTTCCGCAGCCTCCTGTAAATAAAACTTGAATGGACATGATTGTCTCCTAAACCTCCCTGTGCATGACCCACCAGAACCCAGCAATTCCAGAGCAAGCCCACGAAAGCTTTGAGCGCAGTTAGGTTCATCTTTGAAAACAAAAAGAGCAAGTTAAAAAAAAAAAAAAAAAAGGCAAAAACAACAACTTTTCTCCTACTTGTTCTGAGTTCCTATGAGGTCTGCTTTCCCAGTAGCTGAAAAACAAAATTTACCTATTCTTCACGTCAATGTCATCTCTAAAAGTAACATCGTAACATCTTTGGTGATTCCTCTCCCCCCACCCTGTTTAAATATTATGGAATGTGTCAGGTTGCAGTTATTTCTAAGAAAGCTGAAATTCAGACTTCCAGTTTTCCACTGTTGTTACCGTTTTTTCTGCATTTATGGAGCAGAAGACCAGTATTTTGTCAGCTGACCTAGGCATTCCTATATAAACCTTAGATAACCAGGTCTTTGGTGGGGAGCTGTATTAGAAAGAGATGTTCTTCTGACACACTGTAGTTCCCAGAGTTATCTTCCCTTGTTATTCTGAGTTCTTCGTACACCTTGCGCTCTTCCCAAGATAAAATCCTGAGTCACAGATTTGTCTTGATCTGTACCTTGGTGGTGTAACACATATTTGTCCAGCAGCCTGGAGATAATTTTAACATCTTTTGAATCGCTTGAGTGTAAAGTAATTCTAAAGCATGTACTAATCAAATTAATGTGTTTCCATGAGTTTACTTGCAAAAAATAACCTTCTGTAAATCCATTCAACCCTTTTCAGCTTCTGAACTGTTATTTCCAACTGTAGCAGGCACAAATATAACAGCTCTCTTCAAGAGAGATCTAAAGACTAATGTAAGCACAACCCTGCTGGGAAAGAAGAGGCTTCTCATTGTAATTTGAAACGGGTATAGCAAAAAAGTCCTTAACCCTTCTCTTGCCAGATAGAGCTTTAAACCTCTCCCCAGTCTCTCCAGTTTATAGAAATATACCTAATTTTGGCTATTGGCTGTTTTTTTCCTAACAGCTTGCATAATCAATTTTAACTTTAGCAATTTTAGGGTATATAGATGGTGTGATATGGAAGCTCTTGTGAGGCTCCTTACGAGTCTATGGTTTAGTAAACCTGAGTAGGAAATTCTCAGACTAAAATAGCGTCTCACCAATTCAAGAATAGTTTATGTTGTAGACAAATTTAGCAAGCAAAGGTGACCTTTTTAATAAACTCTGTTGGAAATTTTGTCAGTGAGGCTTGATTCACTCTTTTCTAAAAATGTTGGGAATGCAATCTGAATGAAAACAAATTTATTCAGCAAGCAGGATTTCAAATTGTGCACAGCCAATGTTGTAATTATGGTTATAGTCACAACTTCCCTAAACTGTAATTTGCAATGATAATTTATTCAAAGGACATTTTTACTCATAAATTGCTATACTTCTCTTCCCAGTAAATATGAAAAGCTAAGATTTAATCCCACAGCCTGTTATTAACTGAAGAAGGAAAAAGTTTAACTGAAGAAATAAGAATATTAAACAGATTTTATAGCTGCTGCCTGTGAAGTTAGGGTTCAGTGTAGAATTTTTTGACAGCCAGTAACTGGTATTTTCCTCTCTCTAAAACAAAATCACTGTGTTAAATTTCATACTGCTCAGATTATTGGTGGTCATTTTCCTTGCTGCTAAATTTGCCTTAAGCTTTCAGGAGACTTTACTTTGATGAAGGGTAGTAAAAAGGGGTTTTGTCAACATGAAATTAGGGGAAAAAAATAGGTATATAAAATCCATCCCTTTGGGTTTTCCTTTACATGACACCTACTCAGCACATCACACAGTCCTTGAGTAAACTTGGGAGTGTGACAGCAAGTATAGTCACACCCTAAGAAGCCAGGAACAATTTTTCTAGTATATTAAGCACAAACAAGCTTTACAGTATAGTCCAGCCATCACCTAAATACCGCTGATTCTCTCTCATAAATCAGCAGAAGTAATGAGCAACGCTTCTCCCAAGAAAGGATTTATCTCATGCTAGACCTGCTGAACTGGCACTAAAATTAGGAAGATATTTAGCAAAAGCTTTGGTCTTTTTAGAAGAGTAATCACAATAAGAATACATTTTCTTTTCCTCACTAAGGAGTTCTTTCAAAATCTATTTCTTAAAGGAAAAGTATTATTTCCTGATTTTTCTTTTTTTCATTTGTTTGGCTCAGTCAGTTGCAATGATATATGAGACTTTACCATACATATGTCTCTTCTGAATTTGTCCATCACATATCCCTGCAACGAGATTTTTTTCTTCTTTTCCAGTAATATATTTCCTTTTTTTCCTAAGCATCCCAAAGCCATTGGATTGATTGCTCAGAAGATTTAAGTCCTCAGCCCATCAGTATGTCCAGCAATAGAAATTTCCTATATTATGTCACTAGTGTCTGAAGTTCCACATTAATTAATATTTTTCATTTAAAAAGTCAAAAATACCTTTAAATGAGGATATTTTTATGTGGAAAAAAAAGTTTCCAGACAGAAACTAAATAACACATCAAAACCAGTAATCATATGTTTGATGAAAAGAGCTCCCATTATTTTTTGATAGAGCCACAGCCAAACAAGTAACATAAATGCAAAGCATTTATTTTACAGTAACGTGCACTACACTGAGGCACCAAATGTCTCAGACTAGAACACCAAAATAATTTTTAAAATGTTGTTATTAATATAATGTCCTTTTGCATAATCCTATATTCCAAGAACACTCATTCTTAGCATGGGTATTTCATACAGGGCAGACACAAGTCTAAAACTGAAAGTCTTTGCTAATAAAGGGAAAGGTGTCTGTAGTTGTGAATAGACCCCATTTTGCATTTCCAATATGAAACAATGAACTTCTAAAGAAAAAATACCATGTACAATTTCAACATGTCAAGATATACACAGATAGACTTCTTTCTTCCCCAGATGCTAAACCTGGTAGTGACAAAAGAAATCACCTGAACAGCCCTTACCCAGACCTTTAAAAATAAAAGAAAGACCAAAATGACTCCAGAAGTGAGATTAGGAATAGATATCTGACAGAGGAGCACCTGGAGAGCAGGGACTCAGAGGCAGGAGGAAAGCAGCAGAGCACCGTGCAGGCACCTTGGCAGAACAAGATAGGAAGCAGCTGCATGAATTTCTTAAACAATGTGGCATGTATACACATGATGAGTGAATTCAGAGATCATTACGTTTGTACTAATCTGAACAATGTTAGAGAAAATATCGTAAGGGAAATAATGAAACCTGGGAATCCAGATCTTGCCAATTTTGCATTCCAATGGATCATCATTCACTATAATGGTGAAAAAAGTTATAGCTACCCAGCAGACCACTGCAATCATTAAAGGTAGAAGTGGTTTTGTGGGCAATGCCCACTACTCAAAAATATACAAAAAACAGTGGATGGCTACTCAATGCAGAATCCCTTTGGTTCTCAATGTCACATCAACAGAGGATGATTTCCCCACAGCAATGATTCTCTGCAACTGTTTGGGAAATTAGGCTAAAATGCAGACCCTGTTCAGGACATTTACAGTCTAAATCTGAAACCTGTGCATGAACACAAAATGATTCTGACGGCCCTTTCACCCCTTAATGACCAGCTGAATTTGACATTCAGATTAATATAATGCATAAACAGATGATCCAGCATTAAAAATGCCTAGGTCTGTTCTTGATACCTTCCTGCAAAGCTATTGCTGCAAAAGTTCCATGGAGAAAGACTCCTATAAAAAGGTTTCATGAGAGCAGATTTCCACTCCCCCACCCCACCCCCAGCAAAAAGAAAGCACATAGTCTGGACATCTCCTGGGGGAGAAATGTGACACAGACACCATAATTTGGCAAACCTGTTACACTACCTGTATCCAACTCAGATTTACACAGATGGTATGGACTGCATAAGTTGTACATTTGAGACTTTGGACATAACTGTGCATACATCCAAATGTTCCAAATGTCCAATCAAAAAGCTTGTATGACAACTTTCACTCAGTATTTTATTTTATTGAGTTGGATGTTGCATGATAGATGTATTTTTACCCTGCTAACATAAGAATGAAGCACAAATGTATTTTTCTGCATCACTGAAAGACATGTCTTCTAATGCAATGATAATTCCAATTTTAATGGGCACAGTGTGAAAACTGGTAGAATTAGCTGCAGAAATTGGCAGCTGAGACATAAATTAAGTATGTTTGTAAACCCCTTTTATTCAGAGTATTATTTATTTATAGAGAGAGTACTTCCATTTTATGCTACAGCAAGAGGAGTGCATTGCAAAATAACAGTTACTATGTGGAAGTGTTCAATACTTAGATTATAGCATTATTTATTCTGTTATCAACCAGTTTCCTGTAGCAAGTGAGTTTTTTATCCAGGTATTCAAAAGCACAGGCAAAATCACAAATCAGCCTAGGAGGTAAGTCATCAAGCATTTTATAGATGGCATTTAACAGAACACTTTGTTTAAAATTTACAGAAAGGCTTCCAGCTTTAAATACAATAATTTGTGAAGTCTCTACTATTCACAGTACATACACAGTGTTGTAAAACTATCACCACAGAATACTCTGCCGCTTTAAAATTATACTTTTCTTTAACAATAAGAATATTGAGGAAAATAATTTTGCAATCTGTCTGAGGACTTTTTCCAAACTTACTGTATTCAAGGACTGGGAAATAAAAAATACATACACTTCAAAAACAAGAACAAAAAAATATACAATGAATAATATGATTCAACATCACAGTGCTATCATTTGCATAATTTAAAAGCCCAAAGAGCTCCCAGAAATCCTCTTTGGTTTACAATAAGCCCCTAATTGTCTTAAAGAAAAAAAAAAGGAACTGCTCTGTAGCAAATACAAAACACTTGGACAAGAGCAACAACATTTGTAAGTAGTAAAGCATTTTTAAAGAAGATTATTCTTGGCTCAGCTTGTAGAAGGGTTTTATTGTGCCCCAGCTGCAGACTGGTACCTGCTGGTCTCCTTGTTCTCTGGCTGCAGCACGGCTAGAAGTACCTTGTGCTGTTCCCAGGCTGGCTGAAGCTCTTTTCCAGGAAACTTCTTCTGCCTCTTGTTGAAGTTCTTTTATTTTTTAACTAAAGATTCATACAGAAATTAATTTCTAAATGGATGCCTTCTAGGTAGCTGCACTGCACTATTGTTCATATCGTGAAATACTCTACCTATATGGGAATTATTTCTTCGCTTAAGCATTTTGCTACTTTGTTCCATAGCCGTGGCTTTAGCACCTCTACTGGCAATGGGATAGCGCAGCAGTCTCTTAATCTCTCTCTAAATTACTTTTGGGGGGTTTATACCATTTTCTTGTGCTTTGTTTTATACACACTTTCCCTCTTTTCCCAATACTTTCTCCTATTATGTCTCTCGACATTTAGTCTGCTACTTGAAAGTGCTGCCTTTGATCCCACATGGACTTTCTTTTCAGCTCTCTAAACTTTTAATCTCTCTTCCCCCACCATCTCCATTTTCACATTTCTTCTTTCCCTCTCCATGTATCTGTAGACAGATGTTATTTTGTTCTTTTAAAATTACTTCCTTTGTTTAGCAAAGTTTCCCCTTTTGTAAGAGATCAGCTGGCCTCTCAGGCAGTAAAAAAGGAGCTGCTGCTCCAGTACTTTCAATTGAAAGCGATCACTACCGTGAATCACACAGTCCTTGAGAGACTAGTAATCTCCTGCTGTTGGAGGAGGACTGTGAAAGAAAAAGAGGTGCATGGTACAACTGCTAGACTATGAACACCCAAAAATCTTTGGTATGTGCTAACTGATCTTTCTACATAGAATTGTAGATTAATTTAGATTGGAAAAGACATCTAAGATGATCAAGTCTAATCACTAACCCAGCACTGCAAGTCCACCACTCAACTATGTCCTGAAGTGCCACATCTATGTCTTTTAAATACCTCTGGGGATGGTGTCTCAGCCATTTCCCTGGGACAGCTTGTTTCACTGATTGACAATCCATTCTGTGAAGAAATTTTTCATCTGAACTTCCCCTAGTGCAACTTGTAGTCACTTCCCCTTGTCTTGTTGCTTGTTTCTTGGGAGAAGAGATAGACCCCCACATCGTTAACCCCTCCTCTCAAGTAGTTGAAGACAGCAATAAGGTCCTCCCCTGAGCATCCTCTTCCCCAGGCTAAGCGACCCCAACTCCCTCAGATGCTCCTCATAAGATTTGTGCTCCAGGACTTTCGCCAGCTTCATTGGCCTTCTCTGGACTTGCTCCTGTCTGGGCCAGAACTGGACCCAGCACTTCAGGTGTGGCCTCAGCAGTGCTGAGTACAGGGGGACAATCCCTGCCATGGTCCTGCTGGCCACACTAGTGCTGATACAGGCCAGGATGTCACTGCCCTCCTTGGCCACCTGGGCACACTCTAGCACATTTGCAGCCAAATGTAAACTAGCATCCCCAGGTTTTCTGCTGTGCAGATTTCCAGCCACTCAGCCCCCAGCTGGTAGTTCTGCTTGGGGTTCTTGTGACCCAAATGTAGGACTCAACACTTGGCCATGTTGAACCTCATAAAATTGTCTTTGACCCATTGATCCAGCCCATCCAAACATCCTTTCTTACAATCCAGCATCTTAACACATCTGCCCAACTTGGTTTCATCCACAAACTGATTGAGGTGTACTTGATTCCCTGGTCTAGATCATTAATAAAGATTTTTAAAAGGGTTGGTCAAATCCCTTATGCCTGAGGATAAGGGATTTGGACCACTAGTGACCAGTTATCAAATGGGTGTAGCACCATTCAGCACCACTCTATGGGCCCAGCTACCCAGTTCTTAATCCAGCAAAAAATGGATTGTTATCCAAGATGTGGGTCTATTTAATTAGCCAACATGCTATAGCATTGTGGTGGCAATGGTAAACACAAATCAAGAAAATCTGTAAAATAAAATACTGTTTTCCTGAATTTCTGTCATTCGACCATACTCTATTCTAGCATGTAATGCCTTCCTCTTGCAAAATTATTACAATTGGCCATGGCTGATGAAATTTATTTGATTAACTATGGGTAACCATTGCCAGTATTGTATTGGTTTGGCATGAATGGTAGAAAAACCAATCAGTGATCTGCTCTGGAACTGACAGCCAAGTTGGCCAATCAGGTAAAAAGTGTACACCCCTGGGACACACCGCTTAAATACAGGAATCTTGGGAGATTCCTCCCCTTTCTACAGGCGCGGCCATAAGGTAACGTCCCGGCCGGGCCAGGGCGGCCGGGCTGGGAGGGCCCGGGCCCAGGGCCCCGCCAGCCCCGGGAGTCAGGCTGGGGGGCGGCCGTGCCAAGGCTGGCCCTGCGGGAGC
>WBMY01013574.1:10414-31547 GCA_013397315.1 Donacobius atricapilla | reverse complement strand
GATTTTTACTGAGTGGACATTTGAATTAGAAACTATAATATTTGAATTTTTCTGAAATGGATGTTGAAGTAGAAATTGCGCAGTGGTCCTATTGAGATGTCTTGAAGCCTTGTCACCAGTGAAGAATAAGAAGTCCTTTATTGTGAAGCTGTGCATCTTTAAAAGGTGAAACCCCATTATTTAAGTCCACAGCCCTTATGCAGCCATAGGAAAGGCTACATTCGGGAAACTCAGGGATGCAGTGTCTGGCGGGCTGCATTTGTGGGAGCTGGAAGCCACAAACAGACTGTGTCTTTTGTGGAAAGTTACCAGAAGAATCAGGAGAGACTTGTCTCTCTCAAAAGACTGAATGAAAGACTATTTTATTAAGTGCTACTGACTTAAGAGTTCTCATGTTTTGTCTCTTTACATTGTTTCATAGAAAAGTAGATTGTTGCTAGGGAGGAGGGGGGTGTCTCTAAAAAGGTTTCGTGGTTGTTTTCTTTTGTTTACCCTTTAGCGTATGTTAATAAATCTAACTGTTTCTATTTTTAAGTTGAGCCTGTTTTGCCTTTCTTTTAATCCTATTCCACTAAAATGAAAGTTAGATCCCCACACTACGTTTCACAAAACAAATTTGGCGAATGTGATAACCACTACAAGTATTTAGTATAGCAGTCTGTTCAAACCAGAGTTTGTTAAGCTGGCAAAGCAAAGGAATAAAGTGAAAAATCAGCTTTTGTTGTTAGTCCATAAAACCCATTTGTTCCTCTCAGATGTTAGTTATGGTTGATTGAGAAAAACTGAAATACTGGAGAAACTATATACATGAAACCTGCAGTAAATTTGCTGCAAAATCTTTACATTGAAGTTGAAAGATTATTGTAGCTACTAAACTTTCCTTTATGTAGCCAGAGGTCTGAAAACATGACCTGCATGAAGTTAAATAGCATAATCCAAGTCTCTTTTAAAGTAGGCTTAGGCAAGAGGAACATGATTTACATTGCAACCCTTGCATCTGAAACTACACTGTAATCTAAACATGGAAGAGACTCGTGAGCAGTCCTTAGTTTCTGCTTTTTTAGCTTTACTACTGCCAGTGTTTGTTCCTTAACATTTAGACCCTTAAATTGGAAAAAATGGTATTTCCTGAAGGAATGCTAGCTAAGCCATGCAAATTATGAAACAGCTACAGATGCTGACAGAGACTGCAGGACAGTGTTTTCCTTCAGGAAGTGGACTCACCATGATATTTTCGTAAGTTTTGCTCTCTGTTGTTCAGCATTAATCATCAAAAAATATATTTGCATCTCTAGAAACCAGCGCTGAATCACAAAAAAACCCCTGAGTCTTGTTCATGAATAGCTTAGATTAGGATGATGCATATAATAAAATACTTACCCATAGCCCAAGCATGTGGGTGTACCTTCTCATCGTGATTTCTCAGAGCAGATGCCCAATATTTTCTGTGCTTTTTTTCTCATTTTTATCACCTTTTAGTGAGAAAATATACACTGGGACAAGTCAATGAGAATTTTCTATGCCTTTTAGGCATTTTGGATATTTTCTGTGTGGTCCTGTGAGCACTGCTAGAAAAACCAGATGCAATGGTCTGGTGGAAAAGCTTCCACCTTTGAGATATTGTTGCCTTCTGGCTCCGACATCTTCCTTTGGCATGAGAAGGGTGCTAGAAAGGGAAGGTCAGCCTCATGGCAGAAGCATTTTGCAACAATTCATTCTGAGGCCCAAGGTTAACTAACTTCTCATTTCTTCATTGTAATTCAAAGCTAATCAGTCTTCATTATTTCTGTAAAGCTTTGTGAAGATTGTTTTCTTATATTTATGGACATTTATAGAACTAAAATTCACTGCTTTTAAGCAATGACTGTTCCTGTTAATGCAGACAAAAAAATAAAATATGTTTATACTACAGAATAGTCAGAGAGCCTCAAAGCCATAAAACTTTGGCTTATTTAGTGCTCTCCTAAAAAGCATAAAGATGACCAAACAGATTATTTGTATTAAATTAAAAAAAAAAGAGAGAGAGAGAGAGAAACAAACCTTTTCAGTCTAAGAATTTTGTTTCCAAGTTCAATCTAAAATCATGTTTTACGGCTACATTATAAATTGCTTAAAAATGGGGTTTATAATGGAAATGGTGACAAACTTAACTATGGCAGCACTAGCAGGCGCCAGCATAATTACAGTCTTCTCAAGACATAACTTATTACAGGCTACACAGCAGAGCCAGTATTTTGTATTTTAATTAAGAAACCTGGATTTTGTTTGTAATAATTGACTGTTATGCTGCCCGTCTTGCCAGGACACTCTTTTACAAGAGACTCTTGCCTCTAGTAGTCTTTCTTTGTTAAATATTTAAATACATTTTATATTTTTGACGAGAAGATTGCATGCATTTTATAGGTCATTATTAACTGTCTTTTGATGGCTTCAGTTGTTCTATATTTTTTTAATGCAGACCTTTGTTCCTCTCATCTGTGACCAAAAAAGGTTTACAGTTTAGGTCTTTGAGAAGGATAATACTGTAATATCTGTGTTATCTGCCTCAATCTGTACCATGCAGGCCTTCCATAAGAAAGCATTTTCTTTGGCAATGTTCTCCTAGTGCCCTAGGCAGGTACTACTGACCTTGTTATCCAGAGATACCAAAACAATTAGAGTGTCTCTCTGCTGTCCCGACATGGGCACCATGTCAGCTCCCACCATGTGAGACAGAGAAGTTCAGTTCCTGGCACTGAGCTATATATCCTACTTGTTACAAGCTCCCTGTACGTTGCTGAAACTAAAATAGATGGCACATAGTGGTCTGAGAAACACCAGCTGTTTGTCAGTGTGGGGGGAGCCAGCCAGGTACTGGGGCAATGCCACACGGGTTGCTGCCACCTCTCAACACCTCAGATCCCCAGTGGCCTCTGCTGGCCACGCTCCCCCACCTGCCTTGCCCTCATCCCTTACCTCTGCAGCAGTTGCTGCTACAAACATACTCCCTCCGTTTTTCAGCTTTGCCTTAGTTTCCTGATTTCTTTCAGTTGTTCTTCTTGTTGCAGGAGTGTGTCCTCCGCAGCCAACACTGACAAATGGCAGCAGCTCTGTACATGCCTGGTCCACAAGCACTAGGTATCTAATTTTGACAGTAGGTAATTAGATGTTTGGAGAAGAACCTTGATATACACAAAATTAAGTAGATCCTACCGGCCCATGTGCAATTTAATATGCTGTAGCTGAACAGGCACATGTACAAATGAGATCTATAGAAGCACATAGCATTTTTAACTGGAAACAACATATAAATTGAAACAGTTCAGAACAAATAGAATATTTTCTCAAACTTTTTTTTTTTCCTATGCCCGACTGGCACTGAGTACAGCAGACTCAGCTAAAATCATTGTTCACAGTCCCTTTTTTTTCTCTGTTTGGCCTCAGAATAATGCTGTTCTAACTAACACTATTCAGTCATTTTCCCCCAGGACTGTCTATCAACCAGAGAGATTATCAAAGTTAATTATGTCACTTCCCCTCCTTTCTCCAACACACTTGCAGACTAGGAAAAGAGACAAAGGAGTCAGCCTTACCAACAGATCTCTCTCTGCTTCCTCCTGCAGAAGTTTGCCTCCTGCCAAGAGGACCTTCAACAAGACTTTGCTCCTTTTGGATCTTCCAAGTGGAGCACAGGAAAAAGAGCATAGGATATAATCTACCACTACATGGTACAGGAGGAAAAAAAAAAAAATCTAGAAAATAGTGGTGTTGTCTTGTGATTTTCTTTTGGATCCTGAAGCACTTATCAGTATTACATTACCAAAGACTTATCATTATGGCCAGATGTCTAAAAATGGAAAAAAAGAGTTTTTATATCTATTTTATGTCCTTGGAGAACAAATCCAAAGTGAAGAGTAAGTGAAGGAAGAAATAGACAGCAAGAAAATCCATAGAAAACACAAAGAAATTATATCACTGGCCTTTCTCAAATGTCTATATCTGAGAAATCAAATATCTTAAAAATTCACCAGCTATTATTAGGTGGCATTGATTCCAACTGTGTGAGGGGAAAAAAGCAGTAAAATATGTTTCAATGATAGTGCTCAGTCAGAAGAACTGATGAGCAAGCAATAATCTGTGGGATGACTAGAAAGGATGAAGCTGGAGCCTAGAAACCCCACGTCTAGCCACGGTCCAGTGAGGTCCCTAAGAAAAAGAAAGTCTATTTGATGCACTGGTGGATCATTTTCTGACATGCCCCCTGCTTTTAATCATGAGAAAGATGGAAGGCTGTAAGGTGAGATGTCAAGCAAGTTCCAGTTCAGCTGATGCTATGCAAGGGAAGGAGCAACCTTGTCCAGGGAAGTTGTCCAGCGAGAGAGGCACCCAGCATCTTCCAAGCAGGGTAACAGAGCTGAGAGCAAGGAATCAGGGTGGGGTATGACCACCAGACTTTAGAGAATATTGAGATTTGAGTACTGCTAATGAAGCACTATTGCAGTAAGTGCTAATGTAGGTTCAGTTCCATAATTTTTTCTCTGCTTGGTCATATATTAAAACACCTTTTCATCTGATTCTCCAAATACAGCTCAAGCAATATTTCATCATACAGGAAATGAGAGGGACCAACAAACTGACTGCATGTGACAATGGAAAAAGAAAAAAATCCCAGCCCCATGATCTGCCCCATGATCTGACTCCTTTATCCAAACTGACTAGATGGATTGCCTTGACATCACATTTATCAATTCCACATGTTTTATGGGGAAACTTTTTCTAATTCCCAGAAAGGGATGCCTACAAAGGTGAGGTGGAAGCAGAAATGAGTAGAATCCATCTCCTAGGAGTATGTATTTGACTGCAGCACTTTGTTATTTTGTGTCATAGAATGGAAGTTAATACAACTTTTTAAAAGCAGTAAAAATTCTTGAAAAAATGCATGTATTTCAGAAACAAAACTTCCAGAAAAAAACATGTGCCAGAAAAAGCAAATAGGGTATAATTGTGTCTTCTCTGGTCAAGAGGAAGACAGCTAGACAGAGAAGTTCTTGAACACCAACAGATTTTCCTCTGGAAGCATCTTGTAATATGAACCTGAGTTATTGTCAAGATTTAGGGTACTCAAGAAGAAGAGAGATAATTAAAAATACTATTAGGAGTCATTACTAGAAAACCAGAATTAGATGTCAGTCTCCCAAGAATGATACACAAACAGGAAATTAAGGAACCTAAATCTTTGCCACCAGATATCAAAACCAGAAAAAATACAGTAAGTAAAATTTTTAAAAAAAGGATTTTTATTGAAAATATATACTATTTTTACAGGATTTGTCAAAACAGAGTTTTCTGTACAAAATGTATAAGAGCTAAGAGCAAAAGTTTCATTTTGTTTACCTGATAGGAAACCTCTATCTCACGTTATGTGTAAATAGAAGGGTCATTTAACTTGAGAGCTCAGCAGGAGCTGAGCAATAGGATTATGCGCTGTCATTAACAGTTATGAATCCCTTTTCAGGTTCTGCAGTCATCTTCCATTTGTTCTCTGAATGCAGTGTGGAGCATGACTCCTTCTCAGCTGGAATTGTTCTGGCAACTTCTGTCATAACATTGGAATGATAGGAAATGTTGGCCAAATCATGCAGGCTTTAGTCAGGCAGTGCACCTAATTAAGTCAGTGAGAGATTTTCCCTTCCCTTGAACGGTGGAAATGAGTCTGTTTTCTTTATTAACTCACAGAACATGAGTCTTACCTTTTGTTTGTCTGCTTTTATGCAGTACTGAAGGATAACATGAAGACTATCTGGCTATTTAATGCAATAACAGTCCTGTTCACAGTGTACCAACTCCATCCTTCATAGGGGAGCAGTTGGTTATAAAGGTGTGTGCTACGGCACATGTGTAAACTCATTCTGAGCAGCAGCAAAATGTGCTCTGGCCCCATTCCAGCATAGCACTCAATCATTTGCTTATCAGTTGAAAGGATAACTCAAATACTCCAAATTATGAACACACTTTTATGCCTTGTTCCATCACACCCAGAATGTTTGCACTATTTGTGTGGATTAATATTAACCAGAGACTGAAAGAGATGAAATGAGGGAGAGAGGTTTAGAGCAAACTGACATTCCAAGCACCACAACACACAACTGCAATATTTTAATCCTACTAATACTTTTCAAATGGTTTTGTACAACCACCTGCTGATGAGATCTCTGATTATAAACTTAAGTCTCTGGTCTTCAGGAATACTAATTCTTTAAGAAATTACCTTGGTTTTAAGTCCTCCCAAATGATTCCACTTGCGTTTAAACTGGTGTGTCATCAGTATTTCAGTTTCCTGGGATGAATACTGAAAATGTCCTAAAGTCTTTGTTTTTCATAAAACTATTTCTCTTACCTGCTACAGATGACACAACACCCATATAATCAGGACCTCTTGCAGGTAGCCCCAGCTGTCTGTGGTTGATGTCTGAGTGAGGCTACCAATAGTGCTACCAATCAGATTCCAGTCTGGCACAGCCTCTTTTCCACAGCCACCTTTCTCTTTCTGAACCATGGGCATGCCCTAATTTTACCCATTGATTTATTTGCAATGAAGTAATACTCAGAGAAATATTTATGTGATAAAGTAGTAAAGAAATGACTGTCTTCTATAGATGACATAAAATATTACTTTAAATTACTTTGTTATTTGATAAAAGGTAATAAAAGAAATGCATCAAACCAGAAAATTCCAGTCATTAAAACTTAAAAGACAGTGGCTACAGACAGTTACAGATGAACAAATGCATACCCAAACAAGTTAATGAAAAATACTTGGAAAATACTTAGAATATTAGAGAGCCAAAAGTCTGTCGAAAGCAAAAGTAGGAGAGAAAAAAAAGGGAGGGATTCCTGAAGATATTATATTTTATAGAAATTTCTTCATTGTAGCTCAAGAAAATGCATGGAAATTGTCCAGTGTAAGTTTCTAAGGAAGAAACAAAAATCAGAGTTGATGTTATGGACCAATGCTTTGTGGTTACCATCATGCTGCAAATGTGTCATCTTTAGGTTACAAGCCAATATTTATGTACACCTTTGAAAAAAAATAATTAGCAGGTCTCCACAGTCCCTTTTAATGGTGGTATGAAGCTGATACCATTGGGAGTGGTTCAGTCCCATGCTCACTAGGCGTATTTAACAAAAGAATCAAGAGTAAAAGCACCGATATCCACACACAACTCAATGAATGAGAAGTGAAAAAATAACAGTTCACTTTTACATGACATTTATGCTTGTGAGTGAAGTTTGCACAGACACTCGCATTTACACTTATTATTTCACCTCCAATCTACAGCAGTGTGAACTACCTGCCATTTTATTTAGCTTATTACTACCTGAATAAAATATTTTACATTGCCCATTAATTAAATCTCCTCTTATTTCCCATGAGATGGCTTGAACATCTGGAAACTGGTCTCTGTTATTTTTCATCTTAGCTTCACTGTTCCAGTGTCCACTTTGGTTTGAGAGAAACAAGCCAGTTCCCTGTTGGTGACTATTAGGGAACTTTGTAGGACAGACAGCCATTTGTCATAGGGCCACCATCTCTCTTGAGGTGGCTGGGACTTATATCCATCCTGCCTAATGGCAAGCATAAGGGTAGGCTCTTCACAGTCAAAAGAGAGGAATGGGTCTAGCCAGGATGCATTTCATTCCTTGGGCATCCTCATCCTTCTCAAGAAGTTACAAGCCTCTAGAATTCTGTAGTCTGTAATTCTCCCCACAGGACAGCACTGCTCCTCAAACACTCCAGCTTTTCTGTTTATCAGGAGCTAGGTGTGTGAATTATTCAGTAAAGATAGTTGTACTTGAATTTCTATCATGGGATTTTTCCATAAATATAGAGAAAAAAGAATTGACAAAATATACCACATCAACAACTGGTGGTAGCAAAAAGCATCTATCTGACCTTATCCAATACAGGTAGAGGTCATTTTCAACACACGTGTGCCATTCACTGTTTACTGTGTAAGTACCAATGCATTGCTCCTAGTTGAAATAACTGTGATACACTTACAAACTTGGTATGTCTAGAAGACAGAATAATCCTGAAAATTAACAATAGCTCATAAAAGTCATTGACATTTTGCTTAAGTTAATTGTGGAAACTATTTATTAAATATCTCACTTATCTCTAATACATCAAATATCTAAAATGTATAAATAATGAATTTTAAATCTGTCAGAATATGGGTAAAATATACTATATGATAAATATTATTCATTGCCACTAATAAATTTTCTTAAGCAATCTTAATTCTGTTTGCTGGTTTATGCTAAAGTAATATATGGCAAGCACTGGGGTTTCACGTAGAGCTTCATGTTTTATCATAAGAGAACTCATGTTTTTGGAGAAACACAGATTTACAATCAAGGAGACAGGTATATGACAATCTTGATAGAGAAAGTGGTCATACTGTGGGCATATTTAATAAAGAAATAAATCGAACATTAAAATAATTCTCTGAGGAAACTTACTTCATTTGAAGGGAAAAATAAAGGTTCACCAGTAACCATAGTGAGTTCATATTATTGCCTTTGTTTTTATAAGTTGTTGCCATGACTTTATTGACTTTTGGGCTAGATTGGACTTAAAACACAACAGATGGCTACAATTATGTGTCTGTAACTCTTTTTTAGAATAACTAAACAGAGCACAATAAAATAAACAGGCTTATATTCCAAAGAGACTCACACAGTTTAAGAGAGCTATACATGGTTATTAAAAATAAAATCAAAACATTGTAGACTCTATATACAATAGCAATAAGGCATAAATGAGAAGTTAGTTTCACAATGTGCTATATTCCATAGGCACATGATTCATACCTATAATTTAATTCCTTTGTCTAGCAATTTCAGGAATAAAATGATATCACTTTATAATTTTGTGATTATTTGGGGTCCAATTGTGCATTCCTTTCAACAGCACAGCTTCCACTGAATTTTGTCTCAACAAGAAGTGCTATCTTGGGCTTTTCGTAGGGTAGCTTTTAAGTACGCAGAGCTTAATTTTAGTATTTTTATCTAGAATGAGTCTTTAAGAAGACTTTGAATCAATTGTTTCCTAAAAAGAAATTTATTTTTTACCTCATGGTATCTCAGTTTGTGCAGCAGCCCTAGTAAAGGGCGAAAAGAGACTTTAATAAGGGGAACTGAAAAAGTCATGGAAATTTTTTGTGACCAAACAACACCCCATTGAATCAAAAATACAATATTGTTGTGCTTTTAAGGCTGTGTTGTGTAACATAGATAAACACAAGCTATTTTGAAGAGCATAAATGGCCTCAACTGTTGCAAAAAGGATATATTTTAATGGAATATCAGCTTAACATTTAAACATTCTAGCATTGTTCTTTGCTATTTTATTTTTTAAATGAGGCTGTTAATTTATTTCTTCTCTATAATTGTTCAAGTTATTAAGGTATTTTAAACACATATGTGTCTAAAAAGACTTGGGTATTATTAGCAGTGTCCTGGTCATGCTTTGCCTGGGTCAGCCAGCAAAGAAATATTCATGGCCTGGGAATGAGCCTTTCTGCTCCTGTCACACCCCAGGCTGCTAAATCCAACTCCTCCAGCACATCCCCATGTTTTTTTCCCATCTATGACTGAAGCAGAAACTCGGGTTTTTTCAGAAATCACTGGTGTGTCCAGTGACTACATGACCATACCTGCAAGACTGATGTCAAGCTGAAGTTTTGCAAGTCAAGTCAAACAGCTTTTCCCTCATCAACAGCATGGTCTACCTAAACTTCAGACAAATGCAGAGCAATAGTGACTTGAGTAGGTCAGTCTCAAGAACCCATTTATGTTATTTTTTAATTCTCCTATGAAAAGTAACTATAACTTGCCCAATAAGACTACTGTGGATGTCTGGATCCATTAGTGGTGCAATGTCTTCCTTTCTGTAGGCTTCTGTTACTCTAAGCTCATCCCTGAACATATTTAGCATCTTTTCAAAGCCACATATAAAAACTTTGAATAGACT
This sequence comes from Donacobius atricapilla, assembly GCA_013397315.1. Taxonomy (NCBI): domain Eukaryota; kingdom Metazoa; phylum Chordata; class Aves; order Passeriformes; family Mimidae; genus Donacobius; species Donacobius atricapilla. The sequence continues at coordinate 21,532 of WBMY01013574.1, read as the reverse complement.
ACAATGAAGTTTTTGACATAATGGTAGCAGCTCACTGAAGGATCAAGAGTTTGTAGTAACATACCTCCTTGTCTAAGCAGACAGGAAAGTAGTTTCTTAATTTCAGTCCAATTGGCTCAACAGTTCATATTGATCTTTTCATCTTTTGTTTCTCATACCTGCTGTACACAGCTTCCATGGGACACTTTTTGCTTTGAAAAGTGACATTTTTTCACTACTTATCAAGAGCAAAGTGAATTTTTAAAGTCAGAATTATCTAAGCTGTGAAAGTAAAGGTGACAAGCACGAGAAACTTAGACAGCATAATAAAAGCATAATAAATCATAAGATACAACCAAGATGTCCAGTTCAGCAAAGCCCTTCAGCATATGCGAACCTTGAAACACATGCAAAAATTCACTGAGACCAATTCCTCTTAAGCACTTTATTGGATCAAGGATAAATTCTAGAATACAGTAAGTAACAAACACCGGCAATGGACATGCCACATGTTTAAAGTTTTATTTATAAGCATTTACTAAAACTCTGTATACAAAACAAGGTAATTTTGTCTTCATGATGTCCACAACTAATTATCCTGATGGTATCACTAAAGCATTTGATGTTATACCCCAATTTTAGGTAGAGTAAAATAGCTGATAAAGCTAAACACAGACAACTTATTCAGTCAGGCTGTATATATATTCAAAAATGCCAAGGAAAATGGGAAAACCAAATTCGCTGTACCACTGACACTTGATTCAGAAGTGTCATGGAAAAATGCAAAAGGCAAGAGGCACTAGTACTGTTTAAGGTTGGGTAGACCAAGAATGACTGATTAAGTGTAATCACCAATGCACACTTTAAATTTATAATTTTACTGTCACGTTGTTGGTATGGCTCATAAAAAAGGCTTTAATGACAGACATTCACATACACTGTATGTACATAGTAATTTTCTGTAATTGCTATTCCTTGAATTATGAAGACATATAGCTTTTCCTTAGTTTGGTTGATTTTTCAGTTTAATTCTGATTTCCAACGTGTCAAACATATTCTGTTCCTTAGTTCAACAGTTCCTTTAAAGTCATCTCTTCACTTTTACTCTGGTTAGTTAAATGTTTCCTAAGAATCTTTATAAGAGGTTGAGGTCTAAATGAAAAAAACATGGAGGATGCCGTATGAATAGGAAAACTCTAGTTCAGTTCCTTCAAACCAAATCCACCAGCTTCTGTTGAAATCGTGAACTCACCACTTTATGAAAGATTACACTTGTGAACCCCAACACTCCCCAGAAGCTTCATTTTATAAGATTTGATGAAGGATGAAACAGCAGTCTCCAGATTTGTTTAATAGGTGAAGAGATAGGACCACACCAAAGTGTAAATGGGAATTTCCAGGTTGCTGCAAAGAGTTTTTCAGTCTTGCAGCACTATTTATATGAGATTTCTTTCTCCTACAAGAAAACTGATGGGGGAGTTTTCTACAACTTGTTCAAACACTTCATGGAAAGGAGATTAGTTTGGCTTTAATTTAACCAACTAAATTGAGTGTTATTACTGGAAACAGCTCTAAGCTTTTCAATTCCCCTAATGAGGTCCAAACTTCTATGGATGCTATCACCTGAGACTACTGTAATATTTTATTTGGATTTAAATCTTTAACTTGGCAGCACTGCTGTGTCTCCGTGGACACCTCTCATTTTAGTTTTATATTCTCCCAGGTGGTTGATTACTTATCCCCGTAACAGGATTCCTTTTCATATTGAGGAAGCTCTGACCTCCATTCCAGCACTGTACTGAAATTTTAGCAGACATGGGATGTTGGGGGGTTTTTTGTTTTGTTTTGTTTCACTATCAAGACCAAACAACCCATTATATTGGATTTATTTGACAGATATTTCAAGGCACTTCAATTTGCTGAGTTTCTTTGATTCTTAATGTTGTTTGGAACTAATCTCTTCTGCTAACATGAAAGCAAACTAAGAGCCAAGACTTTTATGGGAGACAGGAAACGTATATTTAAAGTAGGGCTGTGTTATCTTTTACAGCTATAACAAAGGGAATATAGACCCAAATATACCCCCAAGTGACATACTTGATTTTTTAGCTGGTTTTAAGTGTAAGTATTCTTGGAATATTTATATGTTATCAGCAAGAGCATTAAAATCTGCTTAGAACCACAAACCCAAAGTAGCATTACTGTCTGCTAACCTGCCTAGAACTGTAATGAATGCCTGATTGGTTGGAAATGTTATTTCACAGAAGGAATTTTCCTTTTTTGAACACTTGTCCTCTGTTTTATAGAAAAAAAATAGAAAACTAGGAAAAACAAAACCAACACCTAGGCAATCTTTTCAAGAAATTATTTATATATATTAAAATAACTTCTCATACATAAGAAAGAGTATTTCTTGACATGAATGTCATTCCGTGCGACAGACCTCACTGAAATATTTCCCTTAAGCAATGCAGAGAAATAGCATTATACGGTACAGATAATCTTCTTCCAATCTAGGAATAAAATATGTTTATTTAGCCAAATTTGTCTCTATGAGATGTTGAGGTTAGGCTGACTTCTACACAGTGTTGTTAAGATATTTATGCAATACTTGTTTCTTGAGATGCATGATTTGTGAAGTAGTAGGTAGCAGTAGGTTTGAAAATGGTAGCAGAGAAAGCAAGGCTGGGCTCACTTAAGAAATACAGTTGACAGCACAATGTTTCTACAAGAGACTTGAGTGAAGGGAAACAAGTTTGACAATGTTTATGTTTTCTACCTGATAAAAGGATTAAGAAACAACAGCATAAAACCAAAATCCAAAACAAAGGGCAATTTCCAACACATTACAAAATAATTTGCTTGTAGGAGCATATCATTTCAGTTAGTAAAAGTAATACAATGGACATCCCAAACTACACAATACAAGGAAGGGCATGCTTCAAAAAATAATTTGTGTTTTGCTATTTCACATGCAATCCAAGAATTTTGAATTTTCAGGGTAGTGTGAGGGTACATATATCATTCTGTGACAGATAGTTCTTGCAAGAACACGGTCTCTTTCTAAGGCTCAAAAGAAGCTAGAGAGAAAACAGCATAGTTATATTCCAGCCGTATATCATTATCTTTTTGCCTGATGCCAAAAATACTGAGGTGCCTTCAGATATTGTCAGGATTTCTCTTTCATCAAACAAAACATTGTACCTGAAACAAATTTATGCTCAGAACATTCATTCTTTTACGCTCAGTCAGTCCAATTTTCCTTCTGCAGAACTGCATAACCAGTTCTCTCACTGGAGTCATCAGATCAGATTCATCCAGATTAGAAATATATACATACATCTGAGCTGGGTTACCCTACCCACTGGCAGCAGACTTTGAGACAGAACATGTATTGTACCTAAGAAAGCCTACACAGGGAGCAGCACGCAGCGGCTGACAGAGATGCATGAAATGGGGAATGAAGAATCCAGCCTGATCCTTTCCTGTCTCTGGCCATAGTCCCATGGCTGGAGGGCAGCGTGCTCTCTCATTCTGTGGGGGTGCTGTGTGCCCTCCCTGGCAGACCTGGGATGTGGAAACACATTTCCTGAACACATTCACCCAGTAAAACCACGGAGATTATACGACCTATGGGCAAGAAAGATTTTGCAAAGGCCTGTGACAGACTTTCCCATGAGTAACAAAAGTCACATTCTGATTCCAAAATGTCTTTCCTTACCAATTCTTCCTCACTAGAATTTCAAATCCTTTACTCCAGAGCACCAGACAGCAAGACTCATTCAAAGAAAAGATCTCAGATTTTATTTTTAAAAAACATGGAACAGATAATCTATTTTCCTGGGCCTTCTCAGCCCAAATTTTTCAAAAATTTCAGCCTGAGGCACAGCCAGGATACAAAATAGTACCCTGAAAAAGCTGTTACAGTACAGATAATCATTAGGGGATGAAAAACGGGGGATGGGGATTAGAACTTGTGGGAATCCATTCTGGAGAAGACGGGCTATGTGCTGGCCACACAGTGGACATCAACATCAAGTCCTAGAAAGTAGGAGGAGGCCTAGATGAGAGACATCCAGCCATCTTAGCGTGAGAAGCAAAGGACTGTGGGACTGATTATATAAAGAAGAGTGATGTAACGATCCCTGATTGGTTAGAACCCTTCTAGAATGTTCCATCTAAGGCTATATATGCTTGTACTCACCCTGAGTTTGGGGTCCTCTGGAGTCCTATATAAACCTGCACCCGTCTTCTGTAGCAGCTATAGGAGTTCAGCTTGTGTTTTGTGTTGTGCCCTTGTTTGAACACCTTTTATATCTTCTTATATTAAACTTTATGTTTCTAGTCCTCCAGTTGCCGTCCCTTTATTATATATGCCATGCAACCAGCCCATGGTCAAGGCTCCAAGTCGGTGAGTTCTTCCGCGCTCCCTCAGACCCACGAAGGCGTTGTCGGCCGTGTCCCGGCCGCTGCAAGCCAGGCCTAGAAGGGAAGACCAGCGGCCAGACTGCGACAAGAACTGGCAATATGAAAAGCATGGGTGACTCAACTAGTCTCAATAATGAATACTTTACATAATATCTAGGATATTTTTTTAAGTCACAAGGACAAGTTAATGAACTAAGAGTTAGTTAAAGCAAACTGAGGTCCAAGTATTTTTCTGTTTGGAAACTTGCTACTGACACTCAGTAGTTAATCTGTTCCATGGATATAAACCAATAAAATAAGTTTAGCTGGAGTTAAGGTCTTTTACATCCTTTTGCTTTCCATTGACCTTTTCAGAATACATTCTACCACCTTCAGCCTGAGAGGTAGCTGGGTTTGTCAGTATTTCCAGACTGTAGACAATATTGAAGCCAAATTTGGATGAAAAACATTCACAGTAAACAATTGCATTATCAGCAGTGTATTTAGCCTGATGCTGAGAGAAACATTTAAGGAAAAATAAGTCAAAGCACAGATCCATATTTACATAAATGCATGTATACAAGAGATTTCTATATCTATGTATATGTGCAGTGCAATTTGCTGAATTACTCAATGAAGATTCCAGCTGTTGGAGCTGCAAATGCTCTAGGAAGAGCTGGCAAAACAAGAATTATTGTCTTGTCATGGTGCTGTACCTAAGCAATGGTAAACTGAATAGCCACACAAATGTTGGCCAAAACTATTACAAGGTAAGAACTTATCAACTGGAGATGTTACCCAATACAAAGCACTTAAAATACAAATATTATATTACATAGAGTCTCAAAACATGGTACATATTATAATGGAAACATTGTATACAATAGTATTTGCATTAGTTTCATTGCACTTTTGCAGCTTCATTTAGGTTTTTTTTAATACAAAAATTTCTATAAGCATTTCTGATTTCAATGCCACATAAACAATGAGAAATTTTGCAATCAAACACTTGCAATTTAAATTTACTTATTTACTTACTTTTTACTTACTAATTTACTTATTACTTCCTTTATTTGTAGAGAGAGAGTGGGACTCTATATTCAAAGGAATCTGGATAATGTATGACCAGGTAAATTTGTAATAAATTAAATCTCTTTGTGGGCAAAACATAGTATACAAGTCCAGTAATTCTGTATGTTGTTCAAATTGCTAAATATTCTGGTCCAAAGTATCTCCTGCCATCTAGTGGGAAAAGCGCCACACAGGCTGTCTTCAGACTCACTGCTTCCACGCCGCTTGGAAAAGCCGCAGACTCGCACTGACTGGAATAACAAGTACAACTGCTTTAGCACAAAATCTGGCTCACTTCAGAAATCTTCTTTGAGGTAAGTACCCACCCAGAAAATTTTTCATTAATATTGGATTCTATAAATGCAAAATTTAAACATTGGATGGGTTTATTGCCATAGCTTTATCACTTGAAGTACGTCAGAGTATAATTAAAGTTAGGCATATCAAGTAGGTTCCAAGGACCAAAGCATCATAATGTCAGGCAATCTGAAAGAGGAATCCAAAATAATAGCTTCACTTTCAACTAAAAGCCTGAGATGGTTTGCTTTCAAAATGCAAAGGATTAAAAGACAGTGTACCTGTATACTGGTTAGAGCCTCCCAAATAATGGTACAGTGCTTTCAAAAGCTCTCCCAGTTTCTTGCAGATGATTGCATACAGTTAATTCAACCTAAGAAATTAATTACTCCAGTATATAATGAGATGAGAGTTTTACAACCTTTAGTCCAAACAAAGCCAGAAGATAACATAATTGTAGCATACCTAAGAATTTGTTTTCCTCTTAGCTGGTCTTCACAGAATCACAGATTCAATTAGGTTGGAAAAGACCTCTGAGATCATTGAGCCCAATCTATGGCTGAACACCATCTTGTCAACTAGACAATGGCACTGAGTGCGCATCCTGTCTTAGACATTTCCAGAGAAAAGGCTCCTCTCTTCCAATACCTAATCACCCTTTCCACAAAGAAATTCTTCCCAATATCCAATTTAAACATCCCCTGGCACAGTATAAGGCTGTGTCCTCTGGTCCTCTCACTGGTTCCCTAGGAGAAAAGGTCAACCAATCCAAGGGATTTCATATCTCAGATACACAAATCAGGACTGTCAGTCCTAAGAGACAATATATTCTTGTATTTACATTCACAGTCACAATCTTGACCTTAAAGTGTAGCCTGGAAAGCTGTATTGGGGACTTTCGCTGGAGAAAAGTGACAGGAACCCAATAGACCTCCTGCAACATTCCTCCACATTGCCACAGTGAAGCAATAAAGGAAATTACAGCTCGAGTCACTAAAGACTGTCCACAGAGAAGGGCCAATGCTAGATTCAGGAGCTCTGAATTCAGCAGAGGAGTTGTTCTGATTCACGTCAGAATGAAGATGAAGAATCACAGGTCAGGCCTATCTAAACCAGAGATTTTATCTTCATTGTGCCACTGACTAGAGACATGTTATTTCTCTGAACACTGCGAGGTGTTATCTCTCACTGACACCAGAAATGGGCCAAATTCCGTCCACAAGGCCACACCTGCAGGATGAAGGTGTAAGAGACCCTGCCTGGTGTCACAGCAACAACCATTAGGAAAGAGTTTGTATGGCAGGCTGGCCCTAACCCTCATACATGCTTCCGTGTTTATTCCCCTGAGGTAGTTGGACCAGGGACAGAATAGAACAAACTGGAGTGAAAAAGCCCATGGATTGAGATGAAAACAGGGAGACCAATTACCAAGCACTGTCCTGGGCAAAACAGATTCAACCTAGAGAATTCAATGTCAATTAAAATAACCATTTAATATCTGATCCAGAAAATGTGGGGGAAAAGCAAAAATAAAAAGAGGGAAAAAACAGTCATCATCCTCTCCCAGTCTCAGCTCCTCTTCAGGCACCTCTCCTCCCAACAGCTGGTCCCCATGTCTCTTATTCCCTCCAGTCCTGTCTTCTCTCTCCCCATCTCCCTATCCTACTGGATGTTCCACGGTGTTTTCTCCCTTCTTGAATACCTTCTCCCATGGTGCCCCTGCCCTGCCGTGGCTCAGCTGCACCCTGCGGTGGGCAGTCAGATCCGGCTGGAACCGGCTGTGTCTGGCTGGAACCAGCTGTGTCTGGCTGGAACCAGCTGTGTCCGGCTGGAACTGGCTGTGTCCGGATGGAACCAGCTGTGTCTGGCTGGGGCAGCCCCAGCCTCCCCTCACAGAGTTCCACAGCCCTCGCTGGGAGTCTGATACCAATCTAGATTGTAATTAGCTATCTTTTACAATATTGAAAGTAGCAGTTAAGGAAATCATATATACTACATGGGAAGGTTATTGCAGTAAAAATAAAATTAACCCTAGCATGAGGCTAACCATACATGTGTAGGTTGCATTATTTGTTTTTTCCTCAATGGGATCCCTAGTAACTAAAAGCATCAGAGAAATACTTGTTTACTGTTCCTGTCTGGCTCAAACCCACAGGTTTTTAAGTGACACAATGGTCCAAGCGTTAACTCTAAATCTTGCAAACAAATGTAAAAAAAACAACAAAAAATTCAAATATATTGGTGAACTATATTTTTCTGAGTGATAAAACATCTCTGCCTTGTCGTGTATGACAGCAGAATCCAGCTCACTTCTCTATGGCCATCTTGTCAATTCTCTAATTCTGAAACAGGAACAACAAAAACACCTGAACTTAAGTTTTTAAGTCTCTGTGTACCCCACAGCTCTACAGCTCCATGGGAACAATTCTGTTTCAAGTGGCATGCAGGGATGAGGGCAAGCAGGTTCAGTGGAGGCACACCAGAACATAACTTGAGTTAGCATCAAACATCAGATGATTACCCAACTGCCCTGAATGGCAAGGAGAAAGTAGAGATGAAACAAACTGTTCTATATTGACATCTGAACTTCATGTCGCATATTTCTTCTCTCAGAAAATGATCTGGAGAAAAAGGAAGGGACAGCCAAAGTTGCATTAGCTTATGTCTCTAAGCTGCCGTCCTCTCGAAAGTCATACGTATGCTTTCCACTAAGGAGCTTCTCAGTCAATTTACAATTACTGTCATTTACAGATGTAACATTATAGAAAGCACCCAATTTGTTAGTGGACCTTAAAGCTTGTGGACTTGTTCAGAGCATACTAAGAGCCAAAGGTCAGCACAGAAATATTTGGGAGATTCATCTGGCTTGTGAATACCTGCTACAGATGGTAGAGCTCATGCCTGATTTAGAGCAGAGATTCAACTGCCCGTCTCCCACATCCACAGTGAGCACTTACTACTATTTGCTATTTTTCACTGGCAAAAAAACCTAGACATAAGCTACCTATGCAGCTGGCCTGAATTAGGACTTTAACTCAGAAGAAGAAATATAGATGAGGAGAGATCTGGATCTGGCACTAGCACAGCAGATTATGAACAGCACTATAATATTAATGTTACTTAAAGATAGAGATCAAGATGATTTTACAGCTAAAACTGCTAGCAAAACACAAAAGGGAATCCAATTTCAGCATAAAGTCTGTGGAAGAAAATACTACTATTTTAAATATTTTCAGATCCATTAAGGCTTTTATTTGATTAAATGTTCAACCACAAATGAACTGAACTAGCTTGCTGTTCAAGACTAATTACAAATCTTTAGGAGAGAAATACAAATACTATTCTCAAATAACATAATGACAGGCAGAGGCTACAAACATTTTTTTCCCCTGAAAAATAAGTAGGAACAAAAAAGAAAAATAATAACCAAACAAAACAAATAAACAGATAAAAGCCCCCAAAATATTAAAAACAACTAGTTTATTCCATGACCTGTAAATTCTTTCAACTTATGCAGCATGTCACTTCAATTTTCTATTCCCCTGAGAGCACTGTTAAATGTGTTGCAGCTGTGTCTGATATGTTGCAAAGCTTCATAAGTTAAGACTTTTAAAATGTATTAAAATTGACCAAAAAGAAAAGTGTGGAAACAGAAATCAAGACTTCATGGCTTCCCTTAGCTTCTGCCCCAGATGAAAAGGCAGTCAAGGGAGAAAATAAAATGCATCAGTTTATGTCTTGATTAACTTGGTATGATTGCATGGGTATATTGGAAAAAAAGAGATTGCTGTCTCATTTATAAATTATAATGTGATCATAGAATTAGAGATAATGTGGCAAATGATTCTGATGAAACAGAAATAGAGATCTATACTTGATCTTAAAACTGATGTTTTTTTCTTGATTCTTTTCCCTGATCAAACAGCTCTAATTTTTCTTATTTACATTTATAATTAAACAACTCTAATTTGTATCAAGTTTTCCTCCTTATTTTTCCTGACTCACTAGCAATCAGGTTCAAAGCATAGTTTAACAGGGATAAGATAAAGATGTCATAGTAAGATGGGGATCTAAGGAGTCTTCCTTCTTACATCAGAAAGTGCAAACTATCGCTGTGTTCCCACACTTGTGTGACCATATCTTTATATCCTCATACAGAGCTGGGACTAGTTTCCCTTGAAGTATTAATTATGCCAAAAGAGAACTTTAAAAATCAAGACAACTTTAGCTTTCTGCAGCATGTGCCAAAACATTTCTCCGTGTTGAAAATGGCCATCTTTTTAAGGGTCAGGTTTCTACCATGAGTTCTAATTTGACTACAGCAAACAATTTCAGGATAAACAACAGGCAGAATTTTAAAATGCAATCCACTAGAAGTTTACCTTAGACAATTATTTTTTCTAAAGGGGTTGCAATAACTATTTTGTAGTTTTTTATCTATGCAGTGCTTACTCCAGCATACACATAATAAATAGTAATAACCACTAAAAGCAAGAGCATAAACTGACCTCTAAGCTCCACAGGATTCAGACTGAACAAGAACTGGTCATAACTGTATTTTTAATTACATTCACTTTTTAATTACCATTTAATCAAAGAAATGTCTTTTATAATACTACCCACATCCTCTTAAGCAATCAGTGATTTTTTTTTTATATACAACCTTACCAAAAGGGTCACAATGAAAGTAAGCCATTAAGTTATCACAGATAAGTCTGGAAGTAATTATGTAAAGCCAAACAAATCCTGACAGATGAATTAAACAAATCAGGGTTCATTGTTAGAAGAACTAGAGCCTGACCCAGTAACCTCATGTGTTTGTTCCTCAAATTCCATGAAAAGAGAAAAAGAGGTCCTCAGAAACCCAAGATAAGAAAGATTAGTACTAAACATGTTTATTAGCATGGCAGTCTTTCATGACCAATGAGAGCTGGACTCCATTGTAGTAGACAGACCTTGTAGAGACCCAGAGCAGCATGTATAGTGCCGTTGTTAGAAAGTCACTCAATTAGTTTACCTTAAATTTATCCAAACTTGGAATCTACTGTCAAAAAAAAAAGGGTGACTTTTGAAAACTTCATTAGAATAATTTAAAAAACTCTTTACATGGAAATTCAGAACCAATCTTAAAATTATCCTTGTGGGTCCCTTCCTACTGAGAATATTCTTTGATTCTGTGACTGCGCCATTTCTCATTAAACTGGATGCAATTGGGGTTTGGAGAGCTATGAGTTTTTGCTTGCTTTGAAGAGACTTTAGAATTTTATTTACTCTTCAAAAAAATGTATGTATGTAAGCAAGGCATCTTTTTTTTTTTTTTTTTTTTTTTTTTTTTTTTTTTTTTTTTTCTTTACAACTTTAAAC
>WBMY01013574.1:0-10403 GCA_013397315.1 Donacobius atricapilla | reverse complement strand
TTTTTTTTTTTTGATTGCTAACACTTTTAACCGGAAAATAATTTTTTTATGCCTACCATGTGACAAACATAATATTTGAGGAGTCATTTTTACTAGCTTTCATAATACCATAATCACTCTTGGTCAATGATTATGGAAGATCTGAAGTCATATACTAAAAAAGCTTATACAAACTCAGAGTTGCTTATTGTGAGACCAAGTGAAAGTATCGACTAAAAATCTGCAGTTTAATCAATCTAGAAATTAGGACTCAAACTTTTGCTTAATTTAAATCAGTGAAACATGCCCTAAAATCTGTCTGGGATGAAGGTCTGCTTTTGGTTTTCTAAACTTCCTTTTGCACAGGGTACAAGCAGTAAAGATGCTGCACCTCAGTGCAGTGCCTCTCTTACTAATATAAGCACAATTTATTTTTCTAGGATTATGTTTTACTTCCTCTCTTAGCTTAGAGATAAAACAAGATAGATATTTCAGCCACTGGGAACCAAAGCCCCTACATGTAAGTAATCTCCATAACAATTTAAATGTATCATTTCCATAGTGTGAATTCACAAGTGTTCAGAAATCCTTTACAAAACAATTGCATTGGAAATACAATAATTTTTAGTTCATTCAGGTCAACAGGTTGATTTCAGAAAGTTAGAATCAAATGATGGAAGTTTTGTGCCCAAGGACATTGGATTTTAAATAGTAAAACTGATAAAGAAATTTGAAATTTTGTACACCAGATGGCAATGTATTCTTAAAAATGGTTAAATGAAATGTTTCACGGAGATGATTGCTGCTTATTACTGAGTACTTAACCTGGAAATAACCAGAAGACTTTGATCCAACTGCTCTGATGTGTAGATTCCACCTGACTCTTCACCTGAAACTCTCAGCAAAGGTCTTTTTTCTAAAGGGTGGATTTTCCACTTCCTATTTCAAAGGGTAATTTTTAGTGTTATATACTCCAATTAGTCCAAGTTGAGATTTCAGGTTTATATGAACACCTGTATTTTAGGTACTTTTCTTTGGAGAACTTCTAAAATGAAAATATCTAATGAAAAAGGATACTCAGAACAAAATGCTGTAGCAAAAGGGCATTAGTGTTAGGCTGCAAGTCAGCAAGTCTACAGGGGTTCATCTGACAACATTAAGCTTTGTACTAAACCTTGTAATCTCTAATTTTTCAAAGAAGGGTACCTAGCAATATTCAACAGAAGAAGAGGTCAAGACCTATGTGAAAACTTAAAAATTCCCTTCTATCCGAAAAATTTTTAAAAATCTAAGATGTATTTCTTAGTTTTTTTTCTTCCCAGCAGTAACCCAGCTAACAGCTAAACCACCCTGGAACAAGCTTTGAGTGACGATTGTGTGTCTAACAATCCTGGAAAGAGAGGCTGAATCCTAAAAATCAAATTAATAATTTAGCAGACTTGCATAATAATTGAAACTTTCTCACAGAAATTCCTTTCTTCATCTCCATGCAGTGACCTGGTTTTAGCATTGTTCTTCCTGTGGAGAAGAAAACTGAAGTCTTGAAACACAGGGATGAGAACTACACCATTCCCCAGGAAGGGAAATCCAAACAAATGTTTGTTCGAGCAACTAAAATTTCACCATCTCCAGACACAAACATTTCCTTTACAGTTCATGTGATCTTTGTCTCACAGTAGCAGTGACTTATGTGTCATCAGACAGCCAGTGTGGATCCAGGCTTTTTTCTCCAGATTCTTGATCAGACCTTATTTTTCTACAGTTATGGCTGGGAAACTCCCTGATTGTCTCTTTTAAGAGACAATCTTTTATCTTTTAGTCACGCAGGTTGAAGTCAGTATTAATCCTGCTTATTTCAACAACCCCATTTCATTGAAATGACAGGTTCCTCTCTTTGTCTTTTTACCAGCTTCCCCTAGCTAGACCATAACCCTGCTTGCCACAGATTTGTTTGTCTCTATCAGTCCTATTCCAGGCAAAAGCAGAAATCCTGCTTTTTCCTTAGGGGATTACTGCTCAAAGCATCTTGTGTCTCAGGTGTTATCCTGATTCACAGCACATTCCAGACTTTCATTAAGAATCTTCCTGATTTATACCATGAATAGCTTTACTGGTACTTCAGCTTCCTAAGGTACTCATGGCTTTACGGCTATTTCAAGTCCACCTAAAATTACACCTTTCCTGCTAAGAAAGACTTTTCAGGGTAATATGTCCAAAAATTCTTTGTCCACTCAAGAGTACAATGGAAAATTGTGGGTCATATACGTTTGTCTTAACTTTTGAAACCAAAATCATGGGGGTGTACATGAAGTTAGGAGCAAAATATCTCTTTGGGTTTTGTGGAACAAGACAAGAAAGACTCTCTGAGGCTCTCAAAAATTTTAGGTGACGTTAATTTCCTTCTAAAACTGTTTTAATAGTAATCAGTATCTGCCTATCTAAGAGTAGATATTTACCTCTTTTCCAAAGTCCCTGAGAGATAGGTATAACCTGAAGGCAGATAGTCATGGCTATGGAGACAAAAAGATCCAGTAGTTAAATCCTTTGCAGAGGATTGTGAATTTTTCATTCACTTGGAAGATCATACAATGAACAAACCTCCCCCAGCAAAAATTTTTTAAAAAATTAAAACCTTACCAGCAGCTGAAGCACTCAGCTATTTGGAGTTTGTCTGAAAGTGTCCAAATATATGAAATAGAAGCTCTATGTGTCACTTGCACTTGTGATTTGGTGGCTGACCTCTGCCCACAGCAGTACACATAGACACACGTACACCACCTATTTGGGGTAACTCCCCATTTTGTTGTGGGGTTTTGCTCTCCAGGCTTCCCATACTGTTTGCAAGCTATCCTGCTCCTGACATGCTGACCAACCAAGCCCCTTTGTTCCTCAGGAGCTTTGTGGAAGAGTACAAGAGAGCCCAGGGATGCTGCAACAGACTGCCTGTGTGGGATCTCAGCAGTTCTTTTTGCATGTTATACTTCCAGGTCATGTGAAACTGCAACAAATAAAATAATAATAAAGCAAATTCTGCTAAGAATGACAAGGCGCCTTTCAAAATGTGCAGATACCCTTCAAATATAATAATTTTGAGACTAATCTAAATCAGGATTGATTGTGTATTTAAACTCATCTTCCTTTCAGAAGCACTTGATTCCAGGATTAATATACCAGGAACTGTCTTTAATGCTGTGATGTATCTCTCTGAAGTTATGACACATTTGTAGTAGGAACAGCTTAGGGAAAAAAAACAACCAACCACACACCTTTAAAATGAAGAGCTATGCACAAAAATAGCTACTATTCAAAATTTTAAAAGCCCCAAACGAGCAAAAAAAACCCCAAACAAAAACAAAACACGAACACCCAAACCCTAGCCCCCAAGCAAAAAAGCAAAATCTTACATTTTCAAAAGCAGGTTCGTTTGCCTCCATTTTTACAATATATTAGCAAATACAGAATTTTTGTCTTTTCTCAAAAAAGTTTATTTATTCTTTTGTTTCTTTCTCAAAATAGCACTCTCATTTATTAAAAATTTGGGCTCAGAAACTGAGCCGCAAATGATGCCATCTAAGTTTTGCTAACCCAAGTGCTAATTCCTCTTGCTTACTTGGTCAATAAAGAAATGACCAGGTTTCACTGATATGAAGAATAACGTCTTACAATCATTGGCATAAAAATGCGTTTACAAAATAAATTTTATGTTCCTGGACAGTGGAAACTATATATTGGTTTCAGCTAATGTATCCATATGTTGACCATATGGCTACATGTTTTAAACCTGTCCTGAACACTTATAAGTATTTTCCAATAAATCCTCTGTGTTATTTTACCCTCTCTGCTCTTCCTAATACAAGGATTTCTTGATTTTATTTAAAAAACAGATATTTGTGAAGTGTCAGTTAAAATATTTGAAGACTATACTGCACCCCACTGTGAATTGTAGCTCATCTATCCTGACCACTGTATTTTAAAGATGATTTGTAAGCACAGTTCTAGAGCCCCTGTGCAAGCCAGGCTGTAAACAACTATTTTATTACCGAATATTTTGCCAAGAATAAAATTGCTAGTTTTGTTTGAAAGAAAAGAAGAAAACTTCTTACTGGAAATGCACATAAAACTTAAGCTAAATGGTACTGACTGAATTTATTGCACTCTGACCACCTAAATTTGCACGAATTGGTAGGTTCAAATGCCTGAAAAGTATCTAGAAGGAAGAGCAAATCCTCATTAATGGAATTCAACAGTCCATGTGAATGCTGTAGTTTCCCTCTATTTAATTTCTACACTATTCTCAGCTCCCTCGGCACCTGCAAAAAGAGTTCACAACTCTTGCCTGAAGTGACACCTGCAAGGAGGAAATTCATATCACCAGGCTTTAAGCTAATAGGGAGACACATACACCTCCAAAGGGCAATATGAATAGGAGCAATGAGTAACTTCCTTTAGTAGTGTCTCTTTTTGGCATAGGAGTTGAATTTAAGTGTTTCTCTCTGAAGATCCTCTCTTCTTTTAGAATTTTCTATATATGGGAAGACAGAGAGACTATTGTATATCACAGGGAGATATCTACAATTTGACAACAGAGAACATGCAATATGTCTCCCTCTCAAAATATATTCTATAGATTATATTGCATTTTCATGGCTTCAGCTGAAGACACTTTCACTGGTTAGTGATATTATGACAGTCTTTGTCATCTGAACATGCAACAGTATCTCATTTTCCTTTGTGAGAAGGTGTTTCTTTAGCCACCTTTTGTTTCTATTGCTTGTTAAATAAGTGTTCCATTTAATGAAAATTAAAGAAAAGAGCATATTATAGTGCAACCAGGTATGTTCTCATAACAATTTCATTTTAGTATTCAAAACCCCTGTGAAAAAAGTGACTGTCACCTATAGAAATATTAGTTCTTGAATCTTCCTCTTAAAAGTGTGGTATTGTATTACAAATGCAATTTCAAACAGTATACATCTTGATATAATCCAAAATTAATTCACAGAGGATCTATTCTTGTCCTAACTTTTGGGATATTGCTGACACAAATAAGAGGATCTGGCTGCACAAAATTTTTCCTTCTTTTTAGGCACTGGTCTCTTTAAGCAAAATTGGGTTAGAGTACCCTATACCCTTATTTTGCTGCATAAGTAAAAAGCCAAAGTTCTAAACAATTATTGACTTTATCTGGGAAAACATTTACTAACAAATAAAACTTTGTTAGAAATAAATGTATTGATCCTGCTGCTCAGGGGCTTGGTTGGACAGTGACATACCTCAAGAGAGCTGCTAGCTCTGAGCTTTTGGCCAGAAAAAAATGACCCTGACACAGTAAATATGTCATGTGGGTTAGACAACAACATTATCTATGTTGCAAACAAAAGTGTTAAGTGCATAATATATTAACTGTATGTTGCTAAACAGAGAGCAATGGAAACTTGCGTCTAACCATGTATGGTAAATTGGAGTTTATATTTCAGGTCATTTGCAAAGTACGGGGAGAGGAAGAGCCTACAATAAACACTTGTCCAGTTTGTTAAACATCATCAGTAAATGACCCAGCAGTGCAATTCCTGTTTAAGGGCGTAGTGTTCTTATGTACAGTCTCATGACAGAGCAAAGTCAAATAAACCAGGGGCCTCTACACAATTCTCTCGTGTCCTGTCACTCTTCTCACTGATGTCCACATACAGCCACATTGGCCCACTGCTGGGAACACCTATTGTCCAGGGTGTGATTGCTTCCAAGTGCAGTAAAGAAAACAGTGTTATCACTCAGCAGAGAATGCACTTTGCCCATAACAAGTATTTAAGAATCAACAAGAGGAAGTACTTTTTCACACAACACATAATTACGTTTTGGAACTCATTGCCACAGGATGTTGTTACGGCCAAAGCATAAATGGACTTAAAGAAGAGATTAGACAAATTCATGGAGAAAGGGTCCACCAGTGGCTATTAAAATATGATGGTCCAGATGCTGCCTCCAATTCAGGAAATCCCTAAGCCATTGATTGCCAAAAGCTGAAGGACATATAACAGCAGACAATGTTCAGTACTGATGTGTTATTCTTGTATGGATATTCAGCAAAAAACATTAAAAATAAAATAAGAAATATGCCATACTATCAATTCTACCCTGCCTACAAACTTCTGATCTCAAGGTAACCAAAATTTAAGGAAATTTGAGAAAGGACTCATGAAGTTGGTGGAAATAGGCAGATCATTGGAAGAGAGATTTTTTTAATGCCTCAAAGCTGCAGTGCCAGCTTTGCTTTTATTAAATATTTACCCAAGACAAATATGTGGGAGGTCCAAAAGCATTCAAAGTCTGTTCACAAAGCTATGTGCTATTATAATGCATAAATACTACACAGCCTATCAAAATAGTTGCAACTGAATGAGAGCTGTAGTAAAATATAATGAATATTTAACACTCAACACAGACTTACGGTCACATAAAAACCCCTAACTAATTCAAAACCCAGAGTCAACCCAGCTGCTGAAATGCAATCAATACATGCAATGAAATAAAACAAGAAGAAAAAACAACCCTAGAAACAATAAGAAACAAATTTGTTTACATTTGATAGTAAAAATGTATATTTTACGTTGCTATTCATTTGCAGTCACATACCATAAAGTCACATCTGCACCAAATGTTCTACTCCCTCCCTTTGAACTCCTTTGAAATACTTCCTTGGTCTTTTTAAAGGAGTGTAAAAGTGGCTTCAGACAACCTATTCAAGATCTGTTTTGTTTCTTATCAAGATTTCCTTCTAGATTATTAAGAGGGCCTCAAAATTTAGCTAAACAAAATAATCATGTTGGAAAAAAATTAATGATTCATTTGAAAAAAAAAAACCCATGCTTCTTGGCAAAAAGGAAAGGAAATTAATAGAAGGCAAGGGCAATAACTGAAGTACTTGCTTGTAGAAACAAGCCTGAATGAATGTCAACACTGATTCCTTATAGTCAGCACACGATATGATTTGTATTAACTCTTTGTGTGTTATACTGTATATATGGTAGAACACTCCCAAGCAAACCATTTCACAAAGTCAGTGCTGGTTCATGACTTAACCTTTTATCCAGCAAAACATCTTCCTGGCATTCCTGAGAGAGCTACAGAGTCCATAAAAGACAGAAATGAAAATCTGTCTCGTTAGAAGTTACTGCCCTTTGGGGAAATCCTAAATCTGAATGCAAAGCATCAGTATAGGAAGACTACAATGCTTGGCCAGGAAACAGGCATGCCTATGGGATTGCTCTTTGGATTGACTCTGGCTTCAGTATATTTATTTCTGAATCTCAAAATTTCTAGCCGATAACAGTCCAAAACCACAATTTCATCTTTTAATATTACATCAGAAGTGTTTTATATACTGTCCGACTTACAGTACCTTGTAAATGGAAATAAATCAATATGAGCACCCTGACAGCCAAACTTACTGCAAATGGCTCAATCCTAAAGCTTTTGCTTGTAGTTTTACTCAGTTCACTAAGGCAGTTGAGTATGTTTAAGTGTGAATGCTCAGAACACCCTGGGGAAGATGAAGACTAGATAATTGTTTCCAACATATCACTTAAATGTTGTGAGCTGTTCCCAATTGTCCACAGAGAAGTCACTAATTCATGCCTTCTCCTTGCAGAGAGGTAAGGAGCTTGGATAATAACATGACATTCAGGGAATACAGAATGCTAAGACTTGCTTGACATAGTAAATTTTTAAATTCTTATACGAAGTAATGAAAATTACATCTGCAATTGTCTGTGTCAGACAATTAATTTGTCAATAGAAAGGAAACTCCTTTAGTGGAAGCTATTTTGGTTTCCTGAAACTATTTTGGGAAAATAACCATTCCAGTGCCTTGAGGGCTGAGTGAGTGCCTCACTGCCTGTGTCTAAGGCTGCAGACAGCTGCAAAGCTGTGCACTGCAAAGCTTCCATCCCTACCCAGATAGTGAGAAGGAAATATTTTTATTAAACCTCAAGTCCATTCAATCCTCAATATTCAGCAATGGCAGTACTTAGGGGAAACCAATAACTAAGATGAATATCTGTAAAGATATTCCCATATCACTTTACATTGATTTCAAAAGAATTTTCAGCTAAAGTAAAAGCCTATCAATTTCCAGTTTTCCAGCAGTAATATAACTGTGTGATGTAAGCCCATTGGAGTCTACTGGAGTCTTTCCAACTGCTTTAATATGTCTGGGGATGAAATATATCAGCTGAACTGACTAGGTAGTAACACTGGGGCAGATTGCCTAGGACTCCAGATGAGCTTCCTGTCAGTTCCCACAACTCTTCCCCCAAACAGCTCTTCCCCCAAACAGCTTTTCTTAATTTTCAGTATTAGGAAACAGCAATAGCCATGCTCTACTGACTTCAGATAAGGCAGTAAAGCTCTGACTACTGTGTATACACTGTGAGTTGGAGGCTTCCTTCTGATAAATGTTTGAAGGATAGAAGCTAATTATTTTCCAGAAACTTAGGTTGAGTATAGATGAAACCATAGTCAAATAGTTAAATACATAAGTCAAAAAGTAAATGTGATTTACATGATCCTCTCAAATAAGACATCTTTCTAAAACAAATGAAAACATTTTCATTCTTTTTCATTAATACAAATTATTCAATTCACTTGTCCTCACACAGGCATCCAATGCAATTTGGGATACGCAGAAGCCAATGTGCAGTCTTGGAAGCAGAGGAGCATTCTTCCTTTCTAAATAAATAATGCATTTAATATAATCTAATTCTGAACTACAAAGCACAAATGTCAGAGTAAAGTTTAACTAACACTATCATAAATAGGTAATCTCATCACAAGTAATATTAATTTAATAGAGACACTCCTGAGATACATGTTGGAGAAATAATGAATCTCTACTTTTCAGAATAATGGTGCTGAACTCGAAAGAGAATTTCAATTGATGTGATTTGTCTCATTGCTGGGCTTACCTGGCCAAGTATTAAATTTTACCCCAGTAGTCTCTGTGTCCATATAAAACAGCAGACCAGGTAATGCCTTCAACGATTACAATACATTTTCATTGCACCCTCAAGGAATCTTCAGTTAATTACTGAGGGCTCAGCTGAGGCAAAATCATCTAGTGTACAGATCAGGTGTGAATAAGTGAATAACAAGTAAAGTCTTCTGGAAAAAAAATGTAAGTTATGAAATTTTTCAGCCTGATAGGCTTCATACAAATATTCAAGCCTGTATGTACCCCTATCTGCCTCTGTAAACTTTTTTTCAAAATTTGTCCCAATAAGAGTAAAAGCTGTTGAATTTTAGGCTACAAAAAGCTTAGCTCTATTTTGTAAGGAAATGGTTATTTCAAAATGTTTTAATAGTTTATGTCAACTGTGCTTTCAGTCACCTTTTTCAGTTGACATCCCAAGGATTGACTTTAAATAAACATCATAGAATATGATTGAAAGTGTTTATTAATTACAATCCCAAAGCCTAGAAATCCAATTATCTAAGACATTAAGTTATTAGGGAGCATTCAAAGGAAGGCCACGGGGATGGTGAAGGACCCTGAGGGGAAGCTGTATGAGGAGCAGCTGAGGGCACTTGGTCTGTTCAGCCTGGAGAAAAGGAGATTGAGGGGAGACCTCACTGCAGTTACAACTTCCTTGTAAGGGGTAGAGGAGGGGAAGGCGCTTATCTCTTGTCTGTGGTGACCAGTGACAGGACTCAAGGAAATAACATGGAGCTGAGTCAGGGAAGGATTATGTTGGCTATCAGGAAAAGGTTCTTCACCCAGAGGTAGGTTGGACACTGGAACAGGCTCCCCATGGAAGTGGTCACAGCACCTGACATATTTCAACAAGTGTTTGGACAATACTTTCAAGCACATGGTGTGAATTCATATAGGATATAAAACTAGAAATAAAACTCATACAAATCTACTGAATTTTGAATGAATGAAAGTAAGTTTTAGAAAACTATTTTCCCAAACTATAAGTTATTTTAAGGTTTGAACCTAGTCTGGTTTCCAGAATACTTAAAGCTTGGCCTCATCTTGCTGGAATATGACCGAGAACCAAAAGATTGGCAAAACCTAGGGAACTTGACCTTAGAATGTAACAAGATCGAAAGCCCAAGGAAGTTCATGCTGACAAAGTTGCAGTGTACTGCACCGAGACAGTGACTGCTTCCTCCTTGCCCTTGTTCTTGCTTTCTTTTACAGATAATAACTTGTATACACTTGAAAATCATTAATGGTGAAAGACTGCTGAATACTATAATAAAATATAATGTTTAATCAAAACAGGGTAAAAGCATTCATTTGACAAAAACAGGGTTTATTGCAGTTATGATTATTTTGATTACAAACAAAAGTTTGGAAATTGAAGGAAACACAGCACACCTAGGATCTCAGTTACTTTCCTGCACTTCACAGAATCACAGAA
>WBMY01013534.1:65128-75128 GCA_013397315.1 Donacobius atricapilla | reverse complement strand
ACATTGTAACCTAGGACAACACATTACACAGTGCTTTTCACAGTTTCTGGTGTAAGATCCTTACACTATTTCATATTTGTGCTGGATGCAGCACAACAGATTACCAAGCCACAACAGTCAGAAAGAAGCAAATCCATCCTAAACACACCTTGAAACTTGTTAGATTATGCTCCAAGTTCCCTCTGTCCCTACCTACTGTAGGCCAAGATT
Organism: Donacobius atricapilla; assembly: GCA_013397315.1. Taxonomy (NCBI): domain Eukaryota; kingdom Metazoa; phylum Chordata; class Aves; order Passeriformes; family Mimidae; genus Donacobius; species Donacobius atricapilla. The sequence continues at coordinate 74,918 of WBMY01013534.1, read as the reverse complement.
CTCTTTTGTTTTGTACACAGATGCTACAAATACAGTTGCAGAGGATAAATTTTAACTCTTTAGTGCACAAAGGCAATGTGGGAAAGAAAAGCAGAGCAAATAAGAGAGAAGAGGCAACTTGTTAGAAAAGAGCACCCCTTCACAAATAGCTCTTGCTTCCTCACAGAAAGTGGACTAGATTTCCATTTGAACAACCAGAAGCTTGGGTGCATGTGATTTTTATTTATTTATTTATTTATTTTAATCTGGTGCCCAGTGTTCATCTATTGCCTAAGATTTCATTTGCATGGCCCAACTACCTAAATGCCAAAGTTTATCTCTGCTGCTTTTGTGCCTGCTTACTCAGGTTAACTTGGCACTGGGCTTTCCATGCCTCAAAGAGTCAAACTGGGAAGTTTTGTGTCACTTTGTTTCTGTGAAAAGCAGTGATGAGAATCCCTGCCAAGAGTCCCTGCTATCACTGCCCTCAGAGCACAGTAGCTATCAGCCTCATAACTGCCTACAGATTTTAGCTGAGGATCCAACAGCTGCCCTGCAACACAAACACCTCAAACATATTGTAAAACTTGACAGAAATTCCCCTCTAACATTCAGAAACAGCAGTAGCACCAAATTCACTCACACAAACAAGAACAAGACACCGAAGCACTATATGGAATTAATGCTGCTGAGCACTCCAGAGCGCTGCCCACAGAGAAAGGCAAGTGTTTAAACACTGCTGGACTTTGTGTGCTGGCTGCATTACCAACACAACAACTTCTCATGCTTTGGGTGAGGTAACCAACACATAAGAAGAGAAAAAAACCCCAACCAAACCAACATGTAATGAAGTTACTGAAGCCACAGCCACAATCTCTTTTGTAAAAAAAAAAAATTCTCACAGCCTATCTTTTGCTCGGAAAGACAAACTATGTCTGTAGATAAGTATTCCCTTATCTACAGCTATTAAACTATAGTGAACGATTAAATTATTTGTACCCTTTAAGTAATTTTCACATATTTTAATTGCTGTTCATGTTTATTTGCTGGTTCATGATCCAGTCTACTACAGCTACTGAAAATGCTATAGGTTTTTTATGCCTTCCTGCCTGGGCTAGGGAGAAAAGAATAAGACACAAATAAAAATCTGACAAGCTGGAGCAAATGATCTTCACAACCCACTAATTCATTCAAGGTCTGCTTACAGCACAGAACAGTTCTCAAATTCAGTGTTAACAAAAAAACCCAACCAAACAAAACACTACACCACAAAGACACAGGAGCTTCCAGTGAGGGTAAAAATTATTTACTTTTTATTATGCACTTAAGTCACAGTATCTGTTCTGAGATCATTACACCAGGTAACAAATTATTTTATCTCAAAGTATTTTACAAGTGTCCATCTATACATTGAAGGAGAAGGTGATAACCAAAGAACACAAAAACTGTATTTTCAGAGCAAAAATAAAGCCAGTGACCAACATTCTTTTCATTCATTTTAATCATCAGTTGCACAAAACACCATTTTAAAAAATGCAAAAACCATCATAGTAAGTGAATGAAATCAAAGAAGATGTGCATGTCAACATTTTCCTGGCAGTCCTGATCTGATGCCAGGAGTAAAATGCAACCATAATCTAATAAGACCAATTGAAATTATTTTAGAAATTCTAGATCTAGGCCATTTTCAATGTCTTGCATCACTTTGGCAAAAAAAAAAGTCTTTAAGGAAAAACAATCATTTAATGCAATTTCTATTGATAGAACAGAATACATTAAAAAAAAAAAACAACAGCTACTGATCAGAACATATTGAAATGAAGACAGACCTGGTGTGCCAGTAGAATTTTAGTTGAAAGCTATGTACTTCAAGACATTATTCAAGTCAAAACTCAAGGAAAACTTGAGGGTAAAGAACAGCTGTTAAAGTTTTAACTGTGTCCAAAAGCAGTTTACACAGCACATACATTCGCTCTTTTTGTAGGATTATTTGCAAGGCTGTAGCTCTGAGATTTCTCCTTCAGGAATAAATTATTTATTATGATACAGTGCACAGAACATGGTGAAATATTTCCTCACTACTCAGAAGACAGACACACTGCAAAGTCCATGTCTCTGAAAATGAGAAATGGAGACGACAGCCTCCTTGCATCTTCATTAGCTGGATGCCTTCTCCTCTTTGGCAGCAGAGGCCTCCACAGAGGCAGCTTCCAAATCTTTGCTGGACTTCTCATCATTTTCATCCTCTTGAGGGTAAAGATCTGGGTATTTTTGCATGCATTCCTGCATGGCACGGAATTGGTCCACACAGTCTGATCCCTTTATTTCTTCTGAGCTATAGTGGAAACAAGAAAAGGCTGACTTGAACTGCTCCCCACAGGGACCACTAGCCATTCCACCCAGACATGGGCAATTCCAATTGATATCTCCATTGGGCAATATCAATCCTGAACAAACAAGAGAGAAGAAAAGTTAATGTTTCTTCCAAACATTGATTTCACTCAGGAACAGCTGCTGGGCTGCAGGTGTGAACTCAAGCACTTAAAAAGCCATCTTAGTTCTGTAGCTTCAAGGCTGATAAACACCTTTCACTTCCCAGCCAGTCTGTTTGTCCCTCTGATCTGTATAATACTTTAATGGGCACAAGTGTGATTAGTTCTCTATCCATCTCTGAATTAAGTCCGTTCTCCCTGGACTACAGATCACTGAGAATATTCTAAGGGAACTGCAAAACACACAGAAGTCAATCCATTTGCCAGACTCAGTCATGGGAACAAGCAAGCATTATAATCATGCCATACAAATAATAGGAATATAATCCAGTCTTAAGCCTAGAAATCTTTTAAATGAAATCAAATGGATCAATTTTTCTTCTTATTTTAAAAAAACTCTGAAATAATAACCCACAACTTTCCTCTTCCAAATTTCAACTGCAACACTAAAATTGCAAAAACAAAAATCAGTGTATTTGTAAAGCACAGATTAAGTCACATGCCACAGAACACAAGGAACAGTGAGAGCAAGCCTGCCTGTCTGGTTGTCAGAAATCAAATTGTACTTCAGAACACAACTGAAAGGAGTTAATTATCACTTCAGACTCTCAACTGGAACAGCTGTAAACCTCTGCTCTGGAACAGTTAAAGTCATGACAGAAATACTTCACTGATGGACTGGCGAGGTGAAGACTTAAGGGAATAAGCTCTTCTAGATGGCAACTGATTTACATAGTGAAGGTCAAATAGCAAGCTGAAGAAATCCTTTCCTCTGATATTCAATATAACAGACTAGGTCCTGTGGTCTTCTACAGTCTCTAATGCATTTCTCCAAGGCATTAAATATATCTCCATTTCCTTTCTTTACCTGGTATGAACATATACAAGTATGTTCATCTATGAAGAACAAGAAAACTAATTTGCTATGATCCAAGCTGGCTTCTTCAACATTTGAACAGTTTGCTCTCCTCCTCCTCTTTTGCAGACTTTTCTAACTTCATCTCCAGGATGAGTTTCCACAGAAGCTGACAGCACATGCATAAATCTTAATTTTAAGCACTTTCCATTTAGGAAGTGGGTATGAAAATACCACTGGCAGACAAAAAAGTTGAATTAATTCTGATTCAAGCATAAAATTATATTTAAGACCTGATACAACTTCACATTACCTAAAATACTGTCACAGAATTCAATAAACTAATTTCTTGTCTTTGTTCTGTGTGATCACGGAGTTCCTGACATATATTTCACTTCAAGGTGAAATTCTTGGACACCAGGCTGCAATATCACGAGTCTTGACTGTACAGCAAAAGCAGCTCAATCATTTATTGCTATATTGAAAGCAGTATTTTACTGTGATTCATCAGTGTTGTGCTTTAACTCAGCCAATGCAGTTCAGCAGAAAATTACATTGGGTCAGTCAAACTTCAGCACTGATCAGACTCTTTCTCATTACAGAAAATAACAGTGTCCTTAGCATGACTCAGTCAACTACAGTAATAATGTAATTTTCCATGGACTATGCATTATTTGGTAAGATGGTTTTGCAAAATATCTCTAATATTCACTGTACTGATAAGATACACCTAATCCAGTGCATCACAACATCTCCAGCTGCCTGGAGGAGAAGCAGGACTTCTGAGACAAGAAAATGGGTGGCTGGTGCCAGAGTCCTCATTGCCAAGGACAACATAAAGCACAAAAATGTTACACATACGGTGTAGAAATACGATTTGCTTTATAAACTAGATTTTGAAGTCCTATACTCCTCCTCACTAACATCAACCAGTCATTTTAAGGTCATTTTTCTAGTACTTAAAAAAAAAAACCCACACACATTTTGAAATGTTCCTGAAGACACTAGAGTAATAAAATTACTTGTAAAATAATTCTCTTAAAATAGATTGGTCCTTTTAGAACCGGACCTGCATTGTAAACATGCAAGCCTTAATGACAGTGTGAGTTATACCATAGACAATACATTCTGTGGTATCATAAGATCACTGACCTACATCTATTTTATCACTGAAATAGCATCAGTTTCAGAAGTCCTGCGCACAGAAACCATGCTTTAGAAAAACAAAACAAAAACACAGATGAATAAAGCAGGAATTTCCTCATTCATAATCACAGCAGAATTCACATATCAATGAGTAAGTCCATCAGCAAGCTTAGAACACAATTAAATCAAAAACAGATTTCATCCATTGCTCTTCCTGAGTTGCGAGCCCGCAACAGATAAGATTACTATTTTTATTAAAATCGAATTAAAACTTCTTTCAAATGCAGCCTGAACCTCACTGATCCAGTGGTTCATAATCTACTTGAACCTGCACTCGTGGAAGAGAAATCAACCCTGTTTACATCACTGCAGACCAACATTTGTGTGAGCAACTGATTGCTGACATCACACACCCTAATGTCTCGGGCCCATGGCATCTCCTCATGTCACGGAGAAAGGCAGGCCCATCTGTGCCAGCACTTGTCTTTGGACGCGCTGCTATAAACTCCCACTGTTGTTCTGAGGAGAGCTTCTTCCCTGTTATATGACAAATACCCCAACAACAAGTTTATCTGCCAGGGATTCACAGTGTAAAATGACAGGAAGCAGGATTGAGAGGGACATCATCAGTCATAGAAACAGTCCTGTACATCTGGTCATGTCACCAAGTTTTTTCTTAAAAGAATGTGGGGTTTTGCTTCATCTGTGCCCTGTAGAAACCACTTTAAAACTGTCTCTAAAATAAGATGACAGGAACAAGTCTGGAAAAACAGAAGGGAAAGACCAGCAACAATCTGTGTTTGAGGTCCAATTCCATAAGTACTTTTATCCAACTTTCCCATCACAGCTGTTACACTAATAAAAGTCACTTTGCATGCATAAAACTCATCAGTGCCTTCTTCATATAAGCTTCATAAAATAAAAGATTATTCTAAGTGATGGCAGCCAAGATGTCAGTGAAAACCAGGAATCTTTCATGTTCAAATTCCACCATCTGCAACACACGGGACTAGAAAGCAGCTTTACAGTAACAATACTTTTTCAAAACCACTGCAAATGATTTCTTTATTTGTTTCCATCAGCCACAGCTGTCTAAAGGCATAGACAGTGAACTGTGATCTTCACTGCAGTATGAAATCCTAACCTGAACTTACTCCAGTTTGTCTGCCTTTCCATTTCAAGCGGCTTTTCTTCTTTCAATGTTTTCAGCTTGAAGTGTCATCAACATTTTGCCCACCAAAATCTCCCAGCTTATACAACAACAAAATATTGACAGAAATAAGAACAGTATACAACTGGTTTTTATCCCAAGGGAAACAGAACACATGTTTTCCTGACCAATCTTTTTCTGACTCAAGTAGCCTGCTCAAAGATTAATGTCTATTAATGCCTGGGACAAAGTAAGAACTAACAAAAATTAACAAATACCAAACTAGATGTTTATCTCAAGTATGAAAAAGGCCCCCAAAAAAACCAAAATCTCAAGCCCAAGTTTCAGGTGTATTAGAAAACAAAACAGATTATGGTAGGTCTGTATAATGTATCTATTCTTTCCCAGATATGACTGGTCTCTTTGGCACAGCAGAAAACATGAAAAGAGTCCTTATAGTTAATTATAGTTCAAAGAAATTGGAACACTGGAAACCAAGTCTTCTATTCCAAGCAGAAACTAAATTAGAAAAGCCTTCATGTTACATTAGGTACAGCAAAACCCTTCCCAATTTTCTTTTAAATGAAAGCCATGCAAGGCAAAGTTTCAGCATTTCAACAATCTCAAAACCATTTTACCCATGTCTTTCCTGCCCATAAGCTTCACTCCCTTTAGGTGAAGATACATTCTGTGATATGTTCATTTTCCCTCTTCTGATCTAATGCATTGTAGCCCTGGGTCCTTCAACCAGTTTTTCAGACTTTAAAACAAGGCAGTAATTTAACACATACTAAGAAGAAAACTCAACAAACTAACAAAGACAACCACACAACAAGAAATCCCTACCCAAACTTATTGACAGTACTTAAACATAGTTTATAGTTTCTCATTTTGAATCCCATGGACACACACTGTCACTGTAAGGTGACATAAAAAGCTCCTGGCTTTCCCTCTTTCTTCTCTGATTTACTGTTGAGGAAGAAAGTGACCTAATATTCTGTAAATGCAGGATGGCTACGAAACAGACCCCATCACCCGTCCTCCTCACCACAGCCTTTCCATGTCCAGCAAGATACACTTAAGAGCAATCACCTGATATGGCATTTAAACAAAAATAAAGCGGTTCTTTTAATTTTGACTAGTTTATTACCCAAATGTATGTCACACCAGGTCATCAACAGACTTACCAGTGCAGGTGAGAAAAACTTTCAGCTATATAACTGACTACATACAGTTGTAATGAAGCCAAAATAGGCAGATAAGTGGAATAACATTTCAACACAAATCTATGTACGAAAAAAGTTAATTTTAATGACATAGGAAGGTGTGGTTCAAATTACACTATACACCATATCAGCTAACAAAGAGACCCTGTGAGCTCCAGCTGCTAAACTGCTTAAATGCTGCCCTCTAAAGGTCTCAGAGTCATCTTAGGAAGCATAACTTACACTTTCTAACTAAATTTCAAAGAATCTGAAGAATTTACTTCAGCCTCAGTGGAGCTGAAACCAATGAAATCACTTCACACAAATTGAAGAGGCCAAAAGACCTGTAAACATAGAGCCAATTAGAAAAAAATTAACCTAAACTCACATTTTCAAGATAATTATTAACCCAGGGCAAAATTTATTAAATCATCGTGATTGGAAGATTATCTCCTTTGCCCATTATTTAAAATATGCTCTGTACAACCAGAATATTTTAAGTCTCGGTCTCAGAAATACTCAGCTCTCTTAAATCAATATTTGCAGGATAGATATACTTCATACAAGAACTGTAATCTTCATGAAAACTTTTATCTTTTCAAGGCAAGATGATTACAGTTGAAAACTATAATTTGACTTACCTGTCATGTGCCACCATAAGATACTGATTATATTGCTAACAGTATAGTATACATTAGCCAGGTATTAATTTATATTAAATCAGATATTCAGAGATCATCAAATTAGGCAATTTCAACTGCACAAAACCAGGTGAGCAACACACATCAGTGACTGTGATATGCAACTCACTCCAGCTTCTCTGAAAATTGCATGCTGTTACTTAAAACAGAGCAAAACCAGTCATAATTTTCACTTGATTAGGCTCTAACTTTCTTAATAAAAGGAAAAGGTATCCCTGCATATCCCTGGCTACTTAACCAAAACTAAAAGCCATCAATTTATTATTTGAATAGGACACTAAGAAAAATCATTACAAGTATAGAAAAAGAAATACTGGAAGAAAGCATGTCATTAGTGATGTCCTAATCTGGCAGTTAAAACTGCCAAGAGTTTGGGTAGTTACTGCATAACCAGCTGCCCTCAGTCTTTAAATATGCTTAAGTTTTTCTAATTAACACAGGGTTTGTTTTCTGTTGGATTTATATATGGTGTAACAACATCCCTTACTTCCATTCTTCTGCTCACTACTGACCTTGCTCTTCGTAAGGGTCATCTGGGTCATCTGCAACCAACTCAGCACTGCTCGGTGTCTCATGGTCCTCCTTGGTTGCAAATATTATTCTGTCTTTTCCTACCATGGAGGAGACAAGCAAAAGTTCAGAGAAATCCGAGACAAAAAGAGTCATTTACAAAACTGCTGAACACCACAAAGTAATGAGATATTCAATATGATGCACTAATGTTAATAGAGAATGAACTGTTGTACTTAACAATCACTTTCAATTAGAACAGTTACTAGTTCAGAGGAACACATACACACTGAAATTCTGTTATTCTAAAGCTCCAATTTTCATAGCAATGTCCTGTAATGGCTGCAGATCACAGTACAGTTCACTGAACTGCTAAGTTAAAAAGCTGCTTCAAAACAAACTCAAATTACTGCAATACTAGGACGAAAACAGAAGAAGGGTTTACAATTTTAAAAAAAGGAGTGAAAAAAACTCTAACAAATAACAGTAAAGTGTTTAATAGGAACTTATTAATAACAGTGCTCTTTGCTAAAGACTAGTGTAATATTTTATACTAATCATCTGAATTAAAAACCAAAGATAGCTGTCACCATATAGAACTAACTGCATTGAAAAGTGCTGTGAACATTACAAGGGATGGAAATCCAATGGTGCAAATTTTCTGCTCTTGATCTCCTGCTCTAAAACATTCTGTAGCGGGGTCGGGGGAGGCTTGGCTGTAAACTTCCCTAACAACCCTGCAAAGCTCTAACACACATTCTGAGGCATGCACAAGCAGAGAACAGCTAGCTGAAACTCTTCTGAACAAACAACTAAGTATTCTGTGAGTGGGAAAAATGGTAAATTCCACCAGAATTCTCCAAATTCATAAAGGCCACTACAGTAACTTGGCATATTAGAAATTAGAATCTCCTGGCCCCTAAGTGTGACCTCAGCCAGCAGATGTTCAGTAACTTACCTTCGCTCAGTAACCATGCATTTAAACATGTCTAAAGAACAGATAAACTTAACACTTTTTAAAAAGAATGGAAAGTTTTCTGACAACTCTGCATTGTACTCCAGCAAACTTTACAGTGTGGAATGTTTGGTCATTTCTTATATAAAAGGAGCTAGAAACACATGAACTCTAACCCGTCACTGCAATTTTGTAAGGTTCCATAAAGCAACTTACAGATCTTGCAAAATTAAACAAAGCACAGCATAAAGCATAAAAGAGGTCCATAGGTTATGATTACCTCAATACAGTTTATAGTCTGTGTCCAAGTTTGTAACTTTTAAGTGGCATTTAGAACTACTGGCACCTTTTTTTTTCCAGTCAGAAACTTCACATTCAGCCACTTTGCATTACTTAGGACAACAAGAATATTTATTTATATATACGTAGATATAGATACACATCTAGATATTTATCCATGTATCTCCCACTTTAAGAAGAGGGCAAGCCTCATAAGTGCCACCACAACACGATACAGACACAGAAAAGCTCTCACTCTACTCACCCTGTCTATTGACCTTAAAAAGTCAAAACCCCACGCCCCTGGGCACCAGCTAGGCTGGGCTAAATGCAACCCCTGCGGGCAAAAGGCGCTCCTTGCTGCCCTGCCGCACGCCTCAGCCGCTCGGCCACCCGCGCTCCCTGCGGGGCACGTCCGGCCGCTGCCGGCCCGCACCGTCCCCACACGCCCGGCGCCGCCTCATGGCCTCGCCGCCCTTCCCGCCCTCCGGGAGGAGAAAGGGCGGCGGCGGGAGGC
>WBMY01013534.1:33185-64711 GCA_013397315.1 Donacobius atricapilla | reverse complement strand
CTGTCCCGGTCACGGCCCGCCGGGCGCCTCCAGATGAGCCAGATGAGAGGGAAGATGTGTGCTAATAGCTTTTCAAGTAATTTATGGGTGAAGGTATGGGTGTTAATGTCTCTGCTTTGAAACGGGTCTTAATGTCTCTGCTGACTTTGGGCAGCGGGTTGCAGACCCGAGACAGCTTGTCTCCTGAAGCAGAAAGTGGGTTCTGCAGAAGCCTGAGTTTCTGAACTTTGGGGTAAAACAGTAGGTTCAAGGCGGGGGGGGGGATATGTGGAAGGCTGTTTGGGAAGGCTGTACCTTCCTAGTGCCTCAGCCAACGGGAAAGGAATAGGGCAGCGCGCGGCCCGGAGTTTCGGATGGAGGGAGGCTGCGCCCTCCGAAACCGAGAGACAGAAAACCCCGCGGGCGTGTGCCCCAGTGGACTCTCTCCCTTTATTTGAATAAAGTTGCAGGACTCCTCTGCCTCCTTTATGGACACTGGCGTTTTATAGCGTGATTTTCCGTACAGAGAGAAGTGCCATGCCCTGCCTTTGCTGTGTGCGTGTGCTGAAGTTGGATTTGGTAACTTCCCACAAGCTGCGTACGCGCGGATAAACCCGTGGGCTCTCATGTTAGTCCTGTGCCTTGTTTTAAGTTATTATTACCCTGGATATAATTATTTTAGAGTGTGCAGGCACTCTTTTTACTGGTGAGGTGAATCATAATTTGTTATTTATAGCAGTATTTTAGCTGGCCAGGAATTCTGGGCTGTTACTCAATTTGTCATGGCCTGAATGCAGGGTGTGGACTCCAAATACAGACCTTGGAGGCAGACCGAAGAAAGCTTGAACATGTAGAACCGCTATAATAGAAACTGGGTATTTTTTTTCCATCAGGCTGGAGTTTTATTTACTGAATGTGTTTCTGGTATCAAAAGTGTGATAAGGCATTTAGTAAGTGTGGGAAAGTTTTGGTCCGAGGCAAGAGGTTCTGCTCTGTAGGATAGCAGTGCTAACACAGCTAAAAGACTTGTTTTGAAACTGAATGCTTTCCCCTTTCACACCAATATTGCACTTTTGGTTTATTTTCAACAGTTCTCTGATACAGGCAGCCGAAAAGAACATGTTAAAATCACAAGTGAGCACAAACCAGGGTTCCTGGAGCGGCTCAGTGAGACTTCTGCAGGCATGTTGATTGGACTTGTGACATTTCTTCTGGCTTTCTACCTTCTTTTTACCAATGAAGTAAGTGCAGTACTGTCAGTGTTTGTACACTGCTTTATTACTTGATCCATAAGAAGAGGAGATTTTGTCTGGAGACCTGGTGGTTATGCTCAGGATATAACAGAAAAGTGAAGTCACAGGCCACAGGTAGTATTTCTCTGGAACTAGGCGTAGTAGAGACAGTAGCAGTGTGTGATGAGAGATAAGATCCAAAGCTTGTAAACTGATGATGAAACAGCCTGTGGTAAGAAGGTTGCATGAGCCAGTTACATTCCAGCCTTCTCTCTTTTTTTTTTTTGAGGTAACAAAAGGTCCTAATTGCTAGTGTTGTTATAATTACTTTAAAGAAATTCATACCTCATGTTGCAAAATTGGGGATGTTATTTATTCATTTTTTCTCAGTGTCATTTTTTGAGGTTAGACTAAAAAAACAACAAAAAAGGTAAGCCAGTAATCTTAACACCCTGCCATTGAAAACATGCTTGTTTTGGCAGTTTTGGAGTGGAGAGCAGAATTCTGTGGATTTTCACTTAGAAACATCCTTTCATACCTCTACAAGAGGGAAAGTAACAGCTCCAAATTTTGATGACTTTGCAAAAGAAAAGCACATCAGGATATGATGCTAAGACAGGGAAAACTTCTGCCAAGGAGTCAATGTAGTTGTGTGGGAAAAATGAACCATAATTTGTATAATTTTTGCAATTACTCAGGAATGATGAACAAGGTAAGAGGTGAAGAGCAGTGAGTTTGGACCCTTGTAGGAAGAATTTGTGTCTGTTTGAGAACCTTAGTCAGTGTTAATGGTCCTGCTCTCTGGGTGAAAAGTACTGCCCCAAACTGGCTGAGTCACAGAAAATGGAGAAGTACAAGTGTGTTTCACAAATATGCCTTGGGCTGAATATACAAGCATCCCTTGTAGTCATCAGTTCACTTGTCTGCCAACCTTTTTCACAAAATAGTGCTGTGATGTTGATTCTCCACAATTTAATTTGTTTTCTTCATTGCAGGGACGAGCTTTAAGGACAGCCAAGTCTCTCAATGAGGGGCTTTCTCTTGTGGTCCCTCTTGACAGCATCCACAGTATCTCTCAGCAGAACGAGGGGAGACTGGTGCACTTGGCCGGAGCTCTGAGTACATCTAAAGTAAATAAAATAGTACCTTGGAGATATGAGTGTTTCAAGCTTGGAGGGAAGGAAAAGTCTTTGCCAATTAAAGTTTTGTTTGGTATCCAGTAAGAGACACATGGCTTTTCTCCTCCTCTAAGCGTTGCCAGCTACCATTTAAGCTCTGGTTCTTGGCCTGGAATCAGGGAGATGCTGAATGTCCTTGCACTCCCTTCTCCAAGCCAATGCCAGGTCTAGCTGTATTTACCCTCAAGCTGCTTTTTGTGGATAATTTCAGTTGACATTTGTGCAGGGAATCTGTTGTGTGTTCATGATACTGTTAAGTCTTCAGGCTCTTGCAGCACAGGAGCTCTGCAAGTTCTGACTTTCCAATAGTGGTGACATTTTCTACAGTCCACCCATGTTGCAGACGTTAACACAGCACCTTCCAGCAAAACAGAATCTCCTGGTTTAAACACTGAGAGCTGTAAACCCATAATCAGCAGTTCTGGTTTCATTCTTCACTATGGCAATAAGTTTTTATAATGATTCTTCAGGTCAGATTTGCCAGAGACATTCCTTTTTGTCTTTTCATAACATTTATACCGTGCTCACCTGTGTGTAAGATAGTGCTGTCTGTACAGTGAGGTATGGAAATGGGTTCAGTAGTAAAAGTACAGTGTTTGAGGTTTTGAGGTACAGCATTTAGACTGACTTGTATTTTCTTTAATTTTTGCACAGCCTTTGTTTGACCCCAGCTATGGGCTCTCCATCCAAGCTGTCAAACTTAAACGTAACGTGGAAATGTACCAGTGGGTAGAATATGAAGATTCTCAGTAAGTGAAATTAATCTTTAAAAGTAGTTTATGAGGCTGTTGTGTTACCAGGATCATATCACATTTTTTTTCTTTCCTTATACCTAAGGAAAAAAAAAACCATAAAAAACTTTATAGCAAGAGAATTCTAGAGCTCTTGGATTTTTTTTTCCTTTAGAGAATCACTTTAATTTCCTTGAGAGATGTTAACTGCTCTGTTAATTGCTGCAACCCAAATAGGGAAAACATTTTTGCTATTGCTAATAATTGCACTGATGGTACTATGAATGTTATTAGCTGTTACGTAGGTGTGGCTGCACAGAATTCATGTCCTAAATGTCTTTCATGGCAAATAAAAAAAAAAAGGATCAAAGGTTATGAAGGTGTGAAAAATAATTTCTCAGTTTTAGCGTGCTTATGGTGCAGCATCTGTTAGAGACTTGATTTGGGCCGGCTTGTCTCACTGTATTTAGTTCTGGTTGTTCCTCATCAGTTTAGTCATCAACTCCTTCTTCAAAACATGGGCATAAAAATGTTGTGGCTGTTGAGCATTTGTGTTGTTTTCTCCTGGTACAGAAAATCTCTTGTCTTCAGAACAGGTAGTTCAGAGAAGAGTTAGGTTCTGTATAAAGGTACATTTGTGTTGCCAGAGAATCTGTCTGTGCATTTCATTGGTGAAGTGTATTCTCCCCTGAGCAGGGGTGTGTGTGCACTGTTCTGGTTCTCATCCCAGCCCTTTTTCTCTGCAGGGAATATGAGGAGAATGGTGAGATTAAGAAAGAGACAAAGTATTCATACAGTAAGTTGATCGACAGAAAGTCCCTTGCCTTTTACGCATGTAACTTTGGACTTCTGTGTGTGTGAGTGTATTTTGATTTTTGTTGTAAAACCTGTATTTTCTTCTTGGGAAAGAAAGGAAAGGAATGTGAAGAAATAAACAAAAATTCTCTTTCCTAAACAAATGACAGAACTTCCCTTTCCTGAGGCAACTGAGGTGAAAGGAGATGTGCTGTCAGCAAGCAAGAGCTACAGAAAATCTGCGTCTTGTTTTGAAACCCCTGAAAGTTCAGAGGAACATCCAGGGATAGGATGCCCCAGAAATAGGGCCCATAAGGTCCTCAATGACCAGAGATGGGAGTGTGTTCAAAGCTACACCTGAGATTACACTTCAGACATGGAGTTATTTGGAATATGTCAGCTGTGAGCAGAAGAGAATAGACAGGGAAAAGCATGGTAGCTCCAGCCTGTAAGGGAGCTGGTTGGGAACCTGTTTAGATGTTGATATCAGCCAGTGAAAACCACCAGCACCTTCTGATGTGCACTATGGCTTTTGCCAAGTGCTTTTTTGGCAGGAGCAGAACTGGGTGTGTTATTCTGATCTACTCAGTGGCAGAAAAGTACTCTGAGTCATCATGTATTTGGAGATTGGTCTCTGTGCTTCATTTACCTCTGATCAAAGCACATGTATGTGTACCGTGGGCGTGCAGCAGTTTCTGGGTGTGATCATACAAAAATACTCAGCTGAGTGAAGCGTGGGGACCCTGTATCATGGAGGTACTTAAGGGGCAAAGCTGGTGATTGTGAGTCATGAAAAATAGGCTCACAGTGACAGGGAACAAAAAGAAATGCCATCTAAAACAACAGCTGTCCTCTCAAGATTGATGGATTCTGTCCCATAAATGTCTGTGTATGCCAGGCGTGGACCCACACAGCTGCTTGATTACTCTCCCCTCAGCAGGACTGGGGAAGAAATTGGGAAAGACAGGAGTGACGGACAGGTTGAAAGAAAGATAGGGAGATGGCTTTCCAATTGCCATCATGGGTAATACAGACTCACCTTAAGGAAAGTTTATTGTCAATAAAAATAAATGTTTAATTACTGACTTGTGTGTTGGTGAAACACATTTGGACTCAACCTTTCCCAGGCTGAAGTTCACTCTAGACTGCTCTTCCGTTGCCCCCTGCTCCACACAAGGAGCAGGGGACAAAGGGAGAGGAGTCCGGAGTGCCAAGTCTTGGCCTGCCTGTGCCAAGCATTGCTGAGAAAATCCACTCCAGAGGGGGTTTGTGGCATATACTGGTATCCCAGCCAGGATTCCCAGTGTGCCGAGAGGTAGGACATGATCCTGCAGCACATGGAGCTGAGTCTTTGCTCCGGGAGCAGAGGCTGGTTCTGAGTTATTGGTTCCTAATGTTGGCTTCAGTGTATTTATGTTTCTATAAAAAATACTTGCAATAAAATACCTCTAGGAGGAAGTTTCTCAATTATATGGTCAGAAATTCCATGTTTGAGGACAAAAAGAACATGTTCCCAAAGAGTGGAGCCAGGAATCAAAGCCTGATCGTGGAAGATGCCAACAGCAAAGCTGAGCAAAGTTGAGTTACAATTTTCTCCCAAAATTACCTTTTTTCACCCTAAATCCTGCCATTCCCTGTTAAGATGCTAGGAGCATGGAACCAAGTATCAGTGCAGACTATCACAGACATTAATGTAGATGGTATTACTAGAAGTGTAGCCTAGAACTGATTGATTGAGAGGTGTCTTCAGTAACTGAGATCTGAGTGTCTTTTACTCAACCTTCTTGTCGTTCTGTTTAGATACAGAGTGGAAATCAGAAGTTGTGAACAGCAGAAACTTTGATCGAGAAATTGGACACAAAAACCCGAGGTGAGGTACCATCTGGCACAGTCCCTCTGAATTCTGTCACTGGATCTGAGCAAAGATGAAAGCTAAATGACTGATTTCATAACAGAGTGCAGTTAGATGGAAACTGCTGTTCTTTTGGTAGTTGGGAGGACAAAGGCATAAAGAAATTGGAGCAGCTCAGAGCAGTGGTGCTTTAACTTACTTTAATGGCTCCAACTGTATGCAGTCTGGTCTCTTGATGGATTTGTTTTCACATCAGGACAGTCTTTTGGCTCTTTGAGTTTCTCCTGATGTTTGCCATAGTACCTTTTCTGTGCATTATATACTGCAAATCAAGAATTTGATCACAATTCTGGGACTAATCAGGGACTCTCTCTGTTCCTCAGTGCCATGGCTGTGGAGTCTTTCACTGCTGTTTCTCCTAATGTCCAGGTTGGCAGCTTTGTTCTTTCCAAGGGTAAGGATTGTTTTGTCCTGGCTTCATTTCTGCTGTTGCATCAGCAATGGACTTAGGTTCTTTCCACAATAGCTGTCATGTCAAGTGATAATCAGGAAACCAGCCAGCAAATTGGCTGTTCCAGGTTAGACACTGAGCCTCAGCTTGATGTTGTATTCTGCTTAGGTCTCGTGGATAAAATTGATGATTTCAAGCAGTTGAGTTTGTCACACCTGGAGGATCCCCATGCTGATGTTACCCGCAGAGGAGATTACTTCTATCACAGTGACAACCCCAGGAGTCCAGAAGTAAGATGGGAAAGATAAACTAAAGCAGTGATTACTTGTCTGTGAAAAAGGAATTGGGGTATGTCCCATTTCTATTTAATGTATAGAATATGGAGTGCAGACCATCACATAGGATGACTCCCTTAGTGCAGCCCTTCAGAATGAGTGCTTCTCTTGGAGAAAGCTTCCAATCCCATTTCTTTGTTTTCTCGAGTCTGCTGTGCTTTTAAATAGAAAGAGATGGTGCTGGGAGGTGGGTTCCACCTCTGCCTCACTGTATTAAGGAGTACAATCAAACAGCTTGTTGTCAGATTGTGCTGCCTGCCCTGTTTTGCCAAAGAAGGAATGATGAGTGATGAACAAAGCATATCATGTGCTCCTGCAGCTTAATCAGAGGGGATATTACAAAACAGCATTTGAGCTCTCCTCTTTCAGCTGCCAGCTAGCCCTGAAAAAAGGACAGCTTGGAAATCATTCTGGCTATCTCTTGGCTTGACATAAATGTTCAGAAAAAGTGTTGATAAATAAAGGATGTTCCTGTGCTGAGTTGTCTTTCCTGTGTAAAACTATCTTTCTTAACTTCCAATCTTGTTTTGTTTGTAGGTAGGAGACCTTCGTGTCTCTTTCTTCTATGCAGGTTTGAGTGCAAATGATCCCCATCTGGGCACTGCTGCTAAGGTGAGTCTTCTGATGTTTCTGTATTTTGCAAGCTCTGTTCCCAACTCAGTAACCAGTAAATGTTTTTCCCTCTCTTCCAAGGTGACTGTGATTGCTCGGCAGCGAGGTGATCAGCTGGTTCCGTATCATACCAAGTCTGGAGATGTTCTGGAGATTCTGTACCCTGGGGATCTCTCTGTGGAGGTGAGATACTACACTTCTAGTGAAAGGTTAAAACTCGAGGTGGTAGTGCAGAAGCAGCAGAAGAGGAAGCTCTTACTCTCCTTTCGACCTGTTCTAGAGGAGGAGATACTCATATAAACATTGGCTTTTCTGTCTCCTTCTTGGACAACAGTTTGTAGCCTGTGTTTGTTTCCAGGTTTCTGCACATTCTGCCTGTTTGTTTTAAAGATTGTTTCTGTACCTTCTCATTTTGTTTTTATTTGCTCCTTGGTTGTTTCCCACTTACACATGCAAGCACATGCTTTTGAACCAGTCACATGAAAAAATAGTAAAAAATCAACATTTAATTAAATAAACCATAAGAGTTATTCTTTCTTCAGCGCCTCATAAGAGGAGTTTAGGCTTGTTTGAAATGTTTATTACTATTCTGGCTGAGAAAGAACCTTCAGGCAGAGTATTATGCTTCAATAAATCCTGCATGCTCCAGCAATTTGGTGATTCATTTACTCCTTTTAGTATGTTTGTTTTCATTAATGATTGTTTCATGCCCTGCTGCAAAGAAAAGCATATGTCAAGAGTTTACAGGTGCTCCCAGAAGCAGTTAAAAAGGCTTTGTTTTGACTTGAAAGAGTAGCAGTAGAATGAACCGTCTGCTATAAGCTCTGAATCTTCGTTAGATAGAATTTTGTTTCGCTGAAAATTAACTGGTTACAAATAAATAATCATTGAGTACTTGTATGTGCAAGTAATCAGTCTTACACATCTTGTACCATTTAGTGCTTTCTAATGTCCCAGCCATCTTCACGTGAACATTTTGTTGAGCCAGAGGGTCACACACCCCATTTTGAAAAAATCTTTCTCAGAATTCTTGCAGAGATGCTTTGCTTTGCCTGATGAAATGCACTCATCTTTTAGCTTTTCTTCCCTGTATCCAGCTTGCTCTCCTTCACACACCTTTCCCTCAGCCATCAATGGACGTTGTTGCCTTTTCTCTCTTCCTTCAGAGTGAAGTCAGACTCTTCCTTCTTTATTAGTTACTTATTAGTGTCTTATTTTCCACAGTAATGTTGAATGTATCCAATTACAGCAAAACCTATGTGCTTTCTGCCTGTGGGTAGTGTTGAATGGTGCTTTTTAGGTTGTTTTAACTAAGAAGTGCCAGTTTCCCCCATGCTGCACTGTTCAATCTATTGCAGTGCACTACCATACTGCACAGACCCTGCAAAATGAGCTGCAGTGTATCTTCTGCAAGAGAAATTGTACTCCTAAAATGCTCTTGGCTCTGATTTGCTCATCATATACTGGAATTAAGAGGATCTTGAAAAAGAGCAAGAAACAGGCTGCATGTGATGGTGTTTGCTTTCAGGAGGTGTTTCAGAAGGAGCATGAGAGTAACACCATGAAGACCTGGGCCCTCCGTGCAGCTGGCTGGCTCTCAATGTTTGTGGGCATCAGCCTGATGACCCGAATCTTTTACACATTAGGTACGTTTTTCATAGAAAGTTAAAATGATCTAGAAATAAGATCATAACGTCTAAAGAGTTAATTCATTTGGAGACCAGGTGAAATCTGGTTTGAACACAGATTTGATTTGATCTGAAGTCACTATAGGCAACTGCAGGTAAACAGGATGCCAAAACCAACTGGTTGCTTTGTGAACATTAAAAAACCCCTACAAATACCTTATGCCAGTCTCAGAAGATCCCAGCCCAGTACTTACCAAAATAAAAAGCTGAAGCACACATTGGGTGGTTCTTTCAAATCTAACTCAAGGTGCTGCAATACAATTGCTTTTTGCACCCACATACAACTGGTCCCCCCAACAGGTCCTAATCAACAATTTTGTGTCTGGTTATTCTACACTGTTGTAAACAAACAGTGAAGAAAGTTTTTGTTTATTTTTTTAGTATAGAAAAATGCTGGAGTTAAAACAGAAAAACCAGACAACACCTTAAACTTGCATAAACTTCAGACATGAAAGATACCATTCAGTTTGTAGCTGTGAACTTTTTTTCTGATTTATTTATCCAAATACATGCTGTTTCAAGATTTATTGTTGCCAGAAAGAAGTTTCTGTGCTGGCAGCTTGTATCAGTTGCCTTAGACTTGTTCCATAGCTGCAGGGCTAACTGTCTCCTCTGCATGTCAAGCCTTGGACAGATCTTCAGACTCCATTTTGGATTCCTTTCTGTGTAAAGACATGAGGATAGCATTGCCTTATATGTTTCGTTATTGCTTAATGATCAAATGTCTTGATGATGCTCTGCTGAAATGCCTAATCCAGTACTCTAAATAAATAGTTTGAGTCTGTCTTGTGATTGCAGTCATTAGGGTGCAGATCCTAGGCATGAATCTGACTTTTTTTTTAAACTGTCACCTTGCCAACTACTTCATGCTGTGTTTAATTCTCTCTGCAGTGGACTGGTTTCCTGTTGTGAGGGACCTGGTTAATGTTGGCTTGAAGGCGTTTGCCCTGTGCGTGGCCAGCTCGCTGTCCCTGCTGACCATCTCTGCGGGCTGGCTCTTCTACCGCCCACTCTGGGCCCTGCTCCTCGCGCTGCTCTCCGTAGTCCCCATCATGGTGGCCAGATCCCGTGTTCCGCCCAAGAAGCAGCAGTGACCGGGAGGTGGTCAGGTCTTGAACTGAGTCCTGGTTAGAACCTTCCCAAGTGCATTTCTGCCCAGCTCCTGCAGCAAGCTGACAGCAAATCACAGCTCAGCAGTGAGCACTGAAAGCTGGGGAGGGGGCTTGAACATGGTTATTGGAACACGTTATCCCTAGGACTATAGGATGCTGTTTGTGGGACGTCAGTGACACCAGCCTTGGGGAAAAAAGCATTTTGGGTGTGTGTATTGATGATAAGTTAATGAGCAAGCAGATTTGTACCTCTTACTGCTTAGTAATTCCCCCTGGTTTGAGAACTGGCAAGTGCTTGCTGGGTGGGGCACCTTGTGTGTTTTGGAGAAAGTGGCAGCTGCATCCCATGGACCCTGGTTAGATGTACTTAGGAAATGTGTGTGCCTGCCTGTCTCTGACAAACCCTCCCTCTGCTGCTTTTTCTCGTTTGCACAGTCAGGAACACTCCCTTGGCTGATGTGTTTGGCAGTGTATATGTTCAAAGGGAAAACAGTTTAGATGAATCACACACAAAACAAATGTAAACCCTCTGCTTTTGGATGAGGATTTTCAAAGTCATTGATGTAATGAGTGGCCTGGTTAGCAGTACTCCGAGGTTGGGCAGATTTATCAGGACACATTGATTTCCCCTAGGTTTTAAAAGTGTCTGAAGTTGTTCTTGGTTAAGCATACAAAATGATAGCCTGGACTATAGCCCTGCAGAACTGTTTCAAAATTTTCACTTCGAATTGCACTTAAAGAGATACTCAAGAGGTCATTCACCTGTAAATATAAAACCTACTGCCTTGAAACAACATTGACTTTTATAACTGAATGTGTAGTCTTTAAAATAGTCGGGGGTTTTTTGCTCTGTATGCTGTTCCTTTCTTTACTTTCACTTAGTAAGGACAATAAACATACACTCCGTGAGATTGAGTAATGGAAACATTTTTGAAACATTTTTGCCTGATTAGTTTTCATGTATTTTAGTAGCCTAAATTGTTAGTTTTGTATCATGTTAATGGAAAGCCTTGTAGTGTTGTGATGGCTGTGTTTATCTGCTGTAACCAGTACTTAAGGTTAGAGACACCCTTAAGTCTCTCCACCAAGCTAGAGTCTGGCTTCCAGATTGGCCTCCCTACACTATTTTGGGGGGTTTTGTATTTTGGGGAGTTTTGTAAGTATACACAGTTCAGTAGAAAAATAATGTTTTCAATTATGAAGTCTATTTATGTCCATCAGAGGAGTGTTCTCTACTAAAGGAACTTGACTTGAACATACATAGGAGCAAATGGTTGCTAGAAATGATACTGAAATAGAAATCTGAGTTAGAAATCATAAATGCTTTAAGAATTTGTAATTACTTTTTTAGTCCTAATTACTTTCATTCGTTTGGTATTTGAATATTGTCAGTTCGGTCTCACAGCTCTGTCCTGCTGGTGGAAGCAGGAGCAGTGACAGGGTGGGTACAGGAGAGGGCCTTGTGCCTGCACTGGTACATGGCAGTGGTGCTGCAGTCTTCCTGCTGCTCAGCAGCACCAGCTCCTGCTGTCAGGAATTGTGCTCCACAGGGCAGAGAAACTGCGTTTGAACTGCTGCTGTTTTGCCCATGATGCAGAACACTAACCACCATTACTTATTGGAAATGAAGTAACAATTTCCTACAGAAGTGCTGAGCTTTTGTATATTTAATAAAACACAGTTTTCAAAAGATTGGTCTGTAGGCTTTTTTATTGAAATCAAGTATTGTGTGTTTTATATCCAGGAATAATGTCCAGGTAGGTGGAGGGTTAGTTTGTAGCTTCCACAAGAACTAGTTTCCTATTATTGGGTTTCGTTTGTCCTGCAAATATTTCCCTGTTTTGGGAAGCTGCTCTCTGGTCTGTGTACTGCTGCCAGCCGACCATGGGTTTACTCCCCATTACAGACCAAAGAAATCAGTCACTTCCTTGCCTATCTAAGATTATTTGAAAAATATGATGGTTCAACCTGACAGCTGCAGCCTCTTGTATTTTGAGGAGACTGTGGTTACCTGTGCATTCTGAAAACAGACAACATATTCTTTTTGTCAAACTTTATTTTGATCTACAAATACAGTACAAAAATAGATTTTTTTTTCTGAATATAATTACATGAAAGCCATTTTCTTACATTTCATTCTCTGTGACATATCCAGCAATGACTAAATTGTTTTCCCCTCCATTTTTGAAGAGACTGTGTCAGTGGAATTTAGATACATAATACTGCCAATGACAGATCAGTATTTCTACTACAAAAGTGCAGGAAAAGCTTATGTAGATTTAACATTACTCTCTCAACAGTTTTTTAATGCTAGGGTACCGGGTAACAACAATTCTGTGGCTTTAGTGAATTTTGTTCCAGCAGTGAGATTTAGCCAGTTTCACATGTTTTGCTCCAGCACAGGATCTTGATAAGCAACAGAAGCAAATATGTATATATTCAAATTGCTTAAGAAAGCATATTGAACCTTAAGGTTGTAATAAGGACATACCTTCTCCAAGACTTCCACAGCACAAGATTTCTGAGAGGAAGATGGTAGGCTGAAAAGCCAAACTTACATCACAAAATGCAAGTATTCTTTAGAAAGTATTAATTCCTCCATATTCTGATTGTGGGGTTTTTTTTACACCTTAAAGGAAGTGTTTCCCCTTGAGACAGAAAGGCCAGAACTCTACCTCACCACTGATTTGGGTAAGCTATGGATCAAAGCAGGCATCAGCATTCCTTTGGCCACCTCTCTGCAGACAGGTAAAACAGCAGGATGCTTTAGTTCTGAGCAAGCAGGGAAAAATGAAAACAAGAAAAATGAGAAGAGACTGCTGATGACAGGAGTGCCTCAGGAAACTCAGCTATTAGTGCTGCGTGAATACAAAAGAGAGCAAAAACCTCAACAAAGCAAAGTGATCTTGGAAGGTGCAGCTCTTCTCCCAAGCCCAAGGACAAAAGGAAGAATCTAACTGATACCTAAGGAAACTGGATACTGAATTAGGTTGGTCCCTGACAGCTCAGAAACACTAGTGCACAGGAAGACCCTAAGGCCCTAACTGGTAAAGGATACATTTATTGTGACTCTTTTTCCTGCATCTGAAAACAGCAAAGAAAAGCTTGGCATCACAATTTCTCAAAAGGGAACAACTGAGCTGCTTCTCCTCTCTTTTCTCGCTTGCTCTTTTTGGTTGTTTTCTCTTCTTGTTTCTCTAGCTGGCGATTTTGGGGCCAGTAAATGGCCGTGTTCTCCACTGTGCTCTCTGAGCTCGGAGCACCTTCTTCATCAGAAGAGAATCCCCCTCCTTTCTCTGTCTCAGGCGCTGAGGGCTCAGTCTGAAAAAAACAAGTATGAAAATCAGAAAGTCACTTTAGGAATCAATTGTAACTGCTCCTTTCTAAAAGGGCTTGTCTTTGGTTGCAGTGACACTGAGTGACCTTACAGAAATTGGTTGTTCTGCTTTGGGCTTCTCACTCAAAGTCCTTCTATTTCTGAACACCAAACATTCTTGCAACAGAAGCATTTTTGACAATGGAAGAATAAAACAAGCCTGTTTTAAAAAGATCAGGCTTTTCACCTTTCTCCTTGCAGAAAAAATTGAGAACTAAAACATCTAACTGAAAGTACCCCACTCTCATCCTGTTAGCTACATGCTTGCCTTGGAGGAATAAATTTAGGAAGGGGTATGACAAAACAGAAAATAGTAATAAAATTAAAAACACTCATGCCTTGTTAAACAGTAAAAAAAATCTTCGATGAACATGACCAACACTGAACTTCTGGCACAGTTTTTTTGACTAGCTGAAGAGTTTTGAGGAACTACACTGGAAATTTCATTAAAATAATCTCCAGAAAAAGAAATGACTACTAGAAATGCAGGATACCTTGATGGAGTAGCGTTTCTTCAGTCTCTCTCTGATGAGAAGTCCTTTTGTCAGCAGCTTCCAATTCCCTAGAGCTCTTTTCTCACGCTTCTGTGGGGATTGTTATGGGAATGAGAAAAATTTACTACTGTGAGTTTCAATGTATTTATGCATATGAGAAAAGAAAGCTTTAAGCTTTTTAAATTGTCATCAAAAAAGCCTCATGCTTGTTGTTTACACAGCCTGCCCTGTTTGACTGCCCAGTTTCAATGAAATTTACTTTGTGAATATAACAGTAAGGAAGCTGCAAAAATAATTCTCACCTCCTTCTCCTTCTTTTCTATTTCTGCTTGTTCATTCTCCCAGGCAGCAACAAGGACCTCTTTATATTCCTCACACACCACATACCCATCAGTACTAGGAAGGAGAACACAATCCTCTGTCGGTTACAAGAAGAAAAAAGAAAGGGAGCAAATGCCTGGTGACCCAGCCCAAAAGCGACAGAATACTGACAGAACTGTCTGTCTCAAAGGATCAAAGTGTGTAACTGGTCACAGGCTCCCCTTAACTCAAGATATACAAATTCTGCAGGACATCAACATCTGACAAATGCAACAAAGCAGCTTTTACATACACTGGGTGTGAGTAGCCTCCATGAAAATCAAATCCAGTGATGGCTTGAGCACAGTCAATGTTCAATTTCCGTGCCACTCTGTTCAGGTTCGGAAGTTTCAGCTGCACGCAGCCAACAGGTAACATGGATGGCAAGAAGAGATAGACATTTCCATATTCATTCCGAGGAACCTGTTATGGCAAGAATAAAGAGAGACAGTGATAATTCCGCTTTCTGAAGAGAGGTGAAAATACCTGCTGCAACTCAGCGGCTCTCCCCTCTGGACCTGCTACATTCCACTCCAGTATTCAATTAATATTCACATGACAAGATGATTTCAGCAGCATGATTATCTCCTAGCTATGTCCTCTGCCTGAGCTTTGTTACTTAGGCTGTAATGCAGAGAATTAATTAACAAGGCAAAACATGAGCTAGGAAGATCAGATCAACAAAATTTTGACTTTAGCAGTCTGCATTCACTACCTGTACTTGTGAAAGAAAGGCTTCAGCGGAGATTTGACTATTTCCTCCTGTGAACATTTACCTCTGAACTCTTAATCCTGAATCCAGATATTACTGACTAATCTCACATCTGAAACATGCACCTTCTGGAAAAATAAAGCCCAGAGCTCCACATAAACCACTTCTTTTGGCACCAGCCCTCTGCCTTCCCAGCTACCTTTCCATCCACTGCGATGGGAGGCTGATACTCCTCTGTCTGCCAGCGGCCAAACAGCGCCAGGTCCTCCCGGTCCCGGTTCGCCGGCTCTGCCAGGCGCGCCTTCCTCGCCCGGTTGGAAAATCCTTTCACCATCTGCAAATACAACAACCAGGCCTGTACCATCACAAGAAGCTGACAGCGGTTTCAGGTTTTCCTAGGACACTGAAGGAGAAGGTTCTGGGAGAGCAGAAATGCTATTTCCTAGCTTCAATAACTGTTGCCTATAAATGACAACCCATGGTACCTGTATGCAACAGGCAGAGATCCACTGGGATGAACACCGGGATGCCTTTGGAGCAGGTGAAAAGGGAGCAGTTCTGCCAGACACCCTCGGGGTGGGAAAAAAGCAAAGCTGGGCTTTGGCAGCATGTAGGAACTATGGGCACTGCAGGTGGGACACTACAGCTACCACAAACCATGCAACCAAATGTGAAATCGACATCTACTGATCTACTGACAAGAGAGAAGACAAAAACCAAAACTGAACTGAGTTTGGGCTTTAGAGGGCAGATGGATTGCACAGGAGAAAGCTGAACCCTCTCACCTTGTAAGGCACTTCTCCAACCCTCACCACTCGAGCTTGCTTCAGCCAAGTGTCCCTGGAGTGCAGTGTGTGTATGCAGTCTCTGGAAGGCCAGAAAGAAGCAAATGTAAGAGTTTTCAAGTCATCCATAACAGCTCCACAATAAATTTATCACATTAGAAATAATAAAAAAAGCTGTATCTTAGTGATACACAAATGCTGTCAGAGTAGCTAAATGCCTCACCTGTTTATGCATGTGGTCTGAGACTACTGCTGATACCATCATGCAAATTAGCTACCTAATTTGTTATGAAGATCACAGATGCAGGTGCACAACTCACCTGGAGTAGACAGCCTCTCCCCTGCAGTACCCCAGGATCGCAGCTGACTCAGGATAGATGGCCTGGTATTTCAAGAGGTGCCTCTTCAGTGCATAGAGTGGGTGGTTTTTGTACTCTCCAATTGCTGTTGGTAGAGGCTGATCTTGGAGCTTCACTTGAAACTGTAATTATACATTAAAGAGTAATTTCACAGGTTTTTCCCTACCCTTTGTAAGAAAATAAGAACGACTATGAGATGAACCAAAGAAAAAAAACACCAGAAACTTATCAGATGAGCCAACAGACCAAAACATTCTTGCTGTAAATAAGTACTCAGATGTGTACCCTGACCTATGTATTTTAAAATCTCTCTCCAAGAAGAGTAATGCTAAAAACAACACAAGCCTCACTAGTAAGTTTCCAGCACAAGCTGTGCAGTACTTCTGCTATGGATTCCTGCCTGAACAACCTCCATCATTTAATATTTAAATTTATCACTGTATATTTTTTTTAAAACATGTTCAATCTCAACATTACAAGTTCAAATACAAACCTCCTTCCTCATGGAAAGAGATTTTTAATGCTTTTTGCCTGAATGAGAATCCAGGGACTGGACTCCTGGCACTACACGTACTACAACCTACTGCCATTTACCTCATTTTCTTCCTTCTTGTCCCTCTCCACACAGGGACTTTCATACGGCTGCAGCGTCTCTTCCCACCACTCCGGGTCCACACGGCTCTTTCTTGTTGAGGTCATCCATGCTGGATCATACCTTTGTGTCACATCCCTGACACTCCCATCGTTGTCAAATCCCACAACGTAGAAAAGCGGCTTTGTGGCATGTGCAAAGCACAGCTGGGGCTGGCCCACGTTGCCATGAACACAGTCTACACAAACCCACTTGTCCTCAGGCTCAAGGAAAACCTCCAGCCACTGGTCTGTGCCCATTGCTTTCCTCACCTCCTGCTGTCCATCATCCTCATCACTAGAAATGATCTTGTTTCTCTTCCTCTGTGCTTGAGGTAAGGCTGGAGCTGTACTTTTTGCTGGCTTAGTCTCAGCTCCATATGGATTTTTTGACAGCCTTGTTTCTGAAGTCTCAGTTTTTGACCTTTTTATAGTTGTCACCTTTGAATTCTGGGAGGCCTGTGAGCTTCTCCGCCTTTTAGGGACAGTTTCAAAATCCTCATCAGAGAGATCACTCTCCTCCTCTGAAACCTCAAAGTCTGAAGCACTGCCCTCATCACTTCCACTCTCTTCCTTGTAACACACTTTGGAAGCCACTCGGCGGCGGCGGTCGTTCTTGGGCCTGACTGGCACATCTTTTTCTGCTGAACCAGTCTCATTACTTGATTCCTTCTGTTCCTGGCTGCATTTAGTCAGCTTTGACTTGTGTGTCCTTTCACTCTGGGCAGTTTTGGGTTTCTTTGGCTCCTTGTTGTTTTCTTTGCTCTCTGAGGATTTCTCATCCTGCTTGGCTGTTTTGCAGGGGCATTTTTTTGCCACAGCTTTGGGTGTTGTGGCAGAACTCGCCTGCCCCTCAGAGGTACTGCTGTGAGACAGCCTCTTGGATGAGCTCTTTCCCTGCAGAGAAACAGGCCAGGTCACTTTTATCACTACAGCTAAGAATATGGTAAAAAAAAAAAGACTGAAATCAGCCCAAGGTTCATGCAGACCAAAGGTTGGCAGGCAGTCAATTCACTTGAAAACTTCAGGCAACTGGCTGGAGAGGTGTATTAATGCAGCAAGAGTTGCCATCTAAGCTCTAAAGAAATGCAAATCCACTGAAATGTTATGAAATCTTTGCTGAAACACAGAAATGAGTGACTTTTTCAAAGAAGAAAATTAAAAATTAAGGGTGTACATTTTCTGCAATGCAGACAGAACCCTGGTTCATGCAGTATGAAATGCACTGCAGACTGTAACAGCCAGAAAGTTTTTTTAATCCTACTAAATCAGTGACCTATTCCTTATTCCACACAAACAATAAAAACTACCTTTGGTCTTGTCTCCTTGAGAGGAATGGGCTGAAAAGACAGCACGAGGCGACACAGCAGCTGTAATGCTCGCAGAATAATTAAAAATATCTGCAAAACAGTTTGAATTGAGTAATTTAATCACAGGAGACATTGAGATAAAAATACAAGAAAATAAAAAGCTACAGAATCACTTAAGTCACTGATCTGCTTTCCCACCAGTTTGTCTATGACCTGACATGCAGCATCCAAACTCACCAACCAACCCTGCACTTTCCAGTCTCTTACATGAACAAGGTCCTCATCATCCTGTGCGGCATAGATGGCAAACCTCCTCTCCAGTGTTGACTGAAGGGGCTCTCCTTTTTCAGCAAAAAGCTCATCATTGACAGTGAAGGTTCCAACAAACCTGAAATACAAGATAACTGCTTATTACCAAGTGTTGTGACTGTATTCTTAAACTTCTGAGTTCACTCCCTCCTCCTCTAAAAAGGAGTGCCCCTCTCATCCTTGTATATAAAATTTAAAAAAAAACACAGAAAATTACTAGTTACAGTTACCCCTCTCCCTGAATCCTAGCTCTACATTCCATGTGAAGCACAATCAGAAGAGAGTCTTACCATTTCACCAAGTTGGAAAGGTACACAAGGCCCATTTGGCCTGCAGGCACTTGGGTGAAGCGGGTGGGGACAATGGACAGACCGATGGCGAGGAGATCTGGCTGGCTGCAGATCCTGTTCCTATAGAAACCATTTGCTAATAAACACAGCAAGTGAACCTGAGAGAGAAAAGTTTAAAAATTGAGTTCACAAGAGATTTTCCTTATTGGAACTACTGTCCGTGGTAAAGACAAGGAATACTTCACTGCTCCTTCTAACAGAGAAAGGTGACAATGAAGCCTCCGAAGCATTCACAGTGCTGTCTTCAGAAGACAGTAAAGCACTGATGTCTTTGCAAGTGTGTCCTGCTCTACACAGTTTAATCCTGACAGAATGAGAAGCTATCCCTCCATGGAGAAATATACATCCTACTCATATGCATTGAGTTACAATTTTACTAATGCAGGCACTGGTGTTTCACAGTTTAGGAGGAACCTTAACATCTGTCAGGACTACAGCCTCTACTTTTCACTTCTAGCTGTGGCCCCATGTTATTTGATTAAAAAATAGTTTCTTTTGATTACAAATCAGTTCAGACACCTTTATGCTCAATTTCTTCTCTGCTATGGTTCTCTGTTCCAAATACCTTATGTGTGTCCTCACGAACCTCCTTGCTGAAACGTTTCATCATTCTCCGAAGGTACATCTCAAACTCAGCTTTTCTTCTTTCTCTGCAGAAGATCACAAAAGAAATGGATGTTGTGGGATTTCTGTGGACCTGCTTTTCTAGATTCCTGAACTGGGTCTGTTAAAAAAAGAGAATCCATCCCACTGTACACCCTTAAGGAAAGGTTTAGTGATTTGCTATGTGAACAGGCTGCTAAGATTTTGCAGTAACACGCCATTCACTCACAGCTCTACTTGAAGAGATCTCCTGTTGTCCCTTCACTGGAAATAGAGACAGCAAAACACAGTGAAGTTACACACTTGATTTTCAAGGAAGCTGAAAAGCCTCCTCCATTCCTGCCAACTACCACTGAAGATTTTTGGTAGGATTGCCAGTATGTAAACTGTTCTTCAGCCGACAGCCCAGCAGCATTCCAACTCAACGGTCTGCATCAAGTGGAGATTTTCACCCAGAACACAGCAAGTCAGTGACAGCCAAGACTTAGGGTTTAACTTCAGACTTTAGCACTCTCCACCACATCCTTGTTCTTACCTCCTCTCTCTTTTCTTCACCTGCTCTGGGGTTTCAATCTCTATCTCGATAGGATTGCTTGGCAGCCCCACAGATGGAAGAACAGCAGCTTCTTCTAACTTATCTGTAGCAGGTTCCTGAAGTTCTGTAAAAAAAAATACTAAATTATAAGTAAGCATGAAACAGATTCCCAGGGACAACTTATGATGGGATAAGAACCTACATTTTCCTACTTAAGTGTTCAAACAACTTTTAAACAGAACACATCCAGTAACTACCAGTATCCAGTAACCACTCCTGGATCTCCCACAACAGTGTGTGCACTAAGTTGTTTCAAATAACTGTGGGATGCTGGTCACCTGCTGTTGAAGAATCATTGTGATATACACGCTCTTAAAAAGTGCTTAACATGAAAATATATGCAATTGTTACCTTCCACATCCTCCCATTCATCTTCACTTTCATCATCATCATCATCATCGTCAGTATTGTCTTCATCAACCTCTTTTTTAACAGGAGAGTCTGTCTTTGACTTCATCTCCTGAGGATGCTTCAGTGAGTCACTGTTAAAATCATGAAAACAGTGATAGCATCAGGAAACGTAAGTGCTTGTTTTTCAAAGACTAAAAATAGGCAAATAAATCAAGCATGACCTCTGCATCAGTAACAGATTGAGTATTTGACAATCAAACCACAGAAAGAAAGAAGATGAAGAAAAGAGTTCTATAGACTTGAATAATAAATTTACCTGTATATTTCCTCTTTGATACAATTCTCTTTATTTCTAGCATTCTTTTTACTTTCTTTTATTTGTGATTTTGCCTCTTCTCGTTTTGAACGTTCGGAGGTGTTTGCCGAGTTGGAAACTTCAGTATCACAATCTTCTTCCTTTTTCCTACTAGGAACTTTTGAGGTTTTTTTTATACTGGGCTTTTTCTCTTCAAAATCATCTGCATGTGACAAAAGAAATGAAGATTAATGTTAGAGGATGGAGTTTTATCTCCATGGCAATCTGTAACAACATCTCCCTAGACTCATTAGAGGCAGCTACAAAAGAACGTGAGCACTCACAATGTTGAGCAAGTCATTGTTTGTTTATAAATAGGCAGAATTTGAACAGTGAGACTTGTGGGAGGAAAATACTTACGTAACTCACAAGAAGTACCTAACGATTCCTATAGTCCTACCGATGGAATCGGCGGAAAACCAAGCATCGTGCTTGCCACTCACAACAACATATTCCCACGTGACGCGGCTCTGGAGAGCGCGGCCGAGATAAAACAACCCTTCACGGGCTCGCCCAGCCTTTGGCAGCGTGCGGGGCCTGCGGCACACACGGGTTTAACGCCCGGGATCAGGGGCACTGATCCCACGGCCGATAACGCGGCCGATAACACGGCCGATAAGGCGGCCGATAACACGGCCGATAACACGGCCGATGACCACCGCCCTCCAGCCCGGCGTGCCCGTCCTTCCCGAGGGCGCGCTGCCCCCGCTGCCCCCGACCGCGCAGCCTGGAGCGGCCCAAGCCGCGGTTCCGACCCGCCACGGCCTCCCTGCCGCACTCACCCTCACCGTCCTCCTCCTGCTGCTCTTTTCGCAGCCCCCCAGCGCGCCTCTTTTTGGCGGCCGCGGGCCGCGGCGATGCTCGGCGCTTTCTGGCCATGGCGCGGCTGGCGGGGGCAGGTCGCGGCCCGGCCCCGCGCCGGGGGAGGGAGCGGGAGGGAAGGGAAGGGAAGGGGCCGGGCCATAAAGTCTCGCGGGCGGGCGCGGGAGGCGGTTTGAAAGATGGCGGATGAGGTGGACCAGGTGAGCGGTGCTCGGCTCTTTCAGGGCTGCCGGGGCAGGCAGCTCGGGCCCCCCGTGAGGCGCAGCCCCCGGGAGCGCTTTCCGTGCCAGGGCACATCCCCGCTCGGCCTCGGAGTTTGTGCCGCTGGCGGGGCGCGGGCAGGGCTCGCAGCGGGCCCGCTGACCCCGGGCGCTGCCGGAGGAGGGAAAGGGGGGAAACCTGCCGAGGGCAATGCCCTTGGCTCCGAAGGATGGGGGTAGCTAGAACGGAGATAAGGGATATATATGAGATATGGAAGATGTGGGATATGGAAGATGTGGGATATGGGCGGAGGTCCTCGCCCTTTTTTAGTTGCTGTCCTCGAAGTGCGCCTTTCTCACAGAAAGGGGCCTCAGGCCAGGTGTGAGCTGAGGTTTCACGCCGGCCTCGGGGCCCGGCCTGNGCTGCTGAGTGGCCCGGCGGGGGCTCGGGGGCGGGGGCGCGCCCGGGTGCCGCCCTGTGCTGGCCCCCTGCCCCCGTGGCTCCGGCTGTTAGCCTGCGCCGTGCCGTAGCACGGACCTGCTGCTGCCTCCCGCGGTGTGCGCTCCCTGCTGCAGTGTAAACTGTGGCTGCCGGTGAGAAAAACAGTTCACAGAGTTATAGAATGGTTTGTGTTTGAAGGGACCCTAAAGATCGCCTAGTTCCAATCTGCCTGTGTGAAGAAAGATTTGCTGCAGACTAAATTGAAATCTTTTGACTCACATTGCTCAGGGCTGGTGAGTATCAGTGGAGTGGTAAATCAGCAGCACTCAGATTCACCAGGATGTGAAGAAATGATTTGAAGTATTTGCATCTGTGTTTTCACTCCTTTGTTTTCTGTGTCTCACAAACACTGAGGAATGGAAAAGTTCACAGGCTTCTTCCGTACAAATAATGCTTTGATTTTGCTTTTTAGCAACAAACAACAAATACTGTAGAAGAGCCACTTGATCTCATCAGACTCAGTCTAGATGAGCGAATCTATGTCAAAATGAGGAATGACAGAGAGCTTAGAGGCAGATTACATGTAAGTAAAACTTTCAGAACATTATCTTGCTCATTCAGCTAAGCACTGGGCAGCCTTTCTTTATGTGCAATAGTCNCTTGGCTCCGAAGGATGGGGGTAGCTATATATATGAGATATGGAAGATGTGGGATATGGAAGATGTGGGATATGGGCGGAGGTCCTCGCCCTTTTTTAGTTGCTGTCCTCGAAGTGCGCCTTTCTCACAGAAAGGGGCCTCAGGCCAGGTGTGAGCTGAGGTTTCACGCCGGCCTCGGGGCNACCTGCTGCTGCCTCCCGCGGTGTGCGCTCCCTGCTGCAGTGTAAACTGTGGCTGCCGGTGAGAAAAACAGTTCACAGAGTTATAGAATGGTTTGTGTTTGAAGGGACCCTAAAGATCGCCTAGTTCCAATCTGCCTGTGTGAAGAAAGATTTGCTGCAGACTAAATTGAAATCTTTTGACTCACATTGCTCAGGGCTGGTGAGTATCAGTGGAGTGGTAAATCAGCAGCACTCAGATTCACCAGGATGTGAAGAAATGATTTGAAGTATTTGCATCTGTGTTTTCACTCCTTTGTTTTCTGTGTCTCACAAACACTGAGGAATGGAAAAGTTCACAGGCTTCTTCCGTACAAATAATGCTTTGATTTTGCTTTTTAGCAACAAACAACAAATACTGTAGAAGAGCCACTTGATCTCATCAGACTCAGTCTAGATGAGCGAATCTATGTCAAAATGAGGAATGACAGAGAGCTTAGAGGCAGATTACATGTAAGTAAAACTTTCAGAACATTATCTTGCTCATTCAGCTAAGCACTGGGCAGCCTTTCTTTATGTGCAATAGTCTGTTAAACAAGTTTACCTGTAATATTCCACTGGTTGTTGAAAAAAATTACTTTTAAAACATGAGTAATTGGATTTCATGGTTGAAAGTGCAGACATTGGTTGGAGAAGGTAGTTTAAGAATTGTCTTAGTTTCTAGAACTGGAATGTGATTGGTGGAAAAATCTAATTTCCTCAGTATTTTGCCAGCTATTAACTACTTCCACAGAAAGCCAAGAGATGTATTTTGTTTTTCTTGTCTCCTGAATAATACTAAGCAACTATAATTTCACTGCTTTTGGCTTCCATTTCTCCATCTGTGAAAAAAGCAGTAATGCAGTAGGCCTCTTCCTATGATGTACCCTGAGGACTCTTCTAGACTGAGGTCATCATTATCAAACAAGAATGCCTTAAGGCACACCCTGGGAGGTGTGATGGGATATGTACTCAGCTGGATTCTCAGATTTTTCGTTCTGTTAAGTCAGTTAGCCTCCCTGAGTGCTGTGCTCTGCTGGGGAAGAGAGCCAGTTGCTCCATGAGTTAACTGGGCCTCAACTCTTTTGGAAACACAGATAATGAGAAATCCATGCAGGACACATGTAGTTTGCAACATGCTTTTATAAGGTTTTTGGAGCATGTGTTTAAGGTTTTGTAGCACTGTAGGAGCTTTCATATCCTTTAAGTTGCCCCCAGGCAATCAATTCCAGGAGGCTGGACTGGCAGCAGTGTGCAGTTGTTAAAGTGTGTCTGTTTCTGAGGTCTTGTAAGTGCTCTCACAAGTGCTTCAGAGCTATTTCCTGCAAATGTTTCAGTAGGTGTAAATGTCATGCCTTCTTTTTCCTGCTGCAGAGTTCTCATTTGTTTATGTTTGTACTGAATTGTAACTAGAATTGATAGTACTTTGTTTTGGTCAAAATCAGACTAAACTATTTATGTCTGAAAGTCTTGCTAAAAATTCTCATTTTAATAAACCCATGTTTGACTTTTGGAAAACATAATAAACTAAACTTAATTCCCACAGGCATATGATCAGCACTTAAATATGATTTTGGGTGATGTGGAAGAAACTGTGACTACAATAGAGATTGATGAGGAAACCTATGAAGAGATTTATAAAGTAAGGACTTAAAAAGGAGTTAATCTATCCTCATAGATTTTTTTTATTTACAACTACACTGTGTTATATTGTTAAAGTAGTTTATTGCTGACTGTTTTTTGAACCAAGCTCTAGCAAGATTTGCACAAACTGTTAAGAAAGTACACAGGATATCCAGAGACCTGGCATGAGTTTTATTGATCGCTTCAGCATGCCAGAACATTGGGTGTTTGCTGGAGTTGTTTCAGGTGTGTTTTTATGATTGAAATTAATGTTTTGTAAATGTAAACTTTTCTTTCCTTCTTCACAGTCTACCAAAAGGAATATTCCAATGCTCTTTGTCAGAGGGGATGGCGTTGTGCTTGTAGCTCCCCCGTTGAGGGTTGGTTGAAGCAACAAAGGACTTAACCTTCTTGGAAAGTTCCAGACTTTTGGGCAGTGGTTCATGTTTCAATCATGTCTCAAAATTCTGTATATGTTTTTTATAGGATTTTTTTGTCGCTTCTTTTGAAAAGGGAAGGGGAACCAGTTTGTCTTGCAAAAAGTACATGTAGTCAATTGACGCAGTGTAAAACCCAACCTGATCTCAGAATTAATGTAAACTGCTGTAAATTGGCTGCCTTGTCACATTCAGTAAAAGAATCCTTAATTTTTTCTATCTTGGCAGTAGCACTGTCTTAATTTGTTGTTTTAAATAAATTTTTGTTTATCTTTAAGATTCCACTTGTCATGTTTTTTGTATTGAGAGTATATGCTCTTCCATAGAGCTAGTGCCTTATGAAGTTACAGTATCAGCCTCGCTGTTAGAGAAAGCAGTGTCTTTAGTGTGTTGTTTTAATTTCTGTCCTTACTAATACCCAAGTCTTGCAGGTTACTGGTTTTGGGGACAACACTACATCAATCTATGGTGCTGTAATTTATGGCTCTGTGTTCAGATTTATGATGCGTATCCTCATTGTAGGGAAATGGTGTTTATATGAATCTTCCACCTAAGATAAAGAAGATTGGCTTCAGTGCAGTATTTTCAGGTATTTTCCTTGTTTCACTGGCTTTGTTAACAGAAGTCACAGTTTGCAAGGCTATAAGTAGAGACGAAGGTTGTTGCTCACATGCCATTGAGTTGCCTGCTGCATTCATTTCCTGCTGTTTGTAGCATGTGTCAGTTCTTGAATACATGAAATTCTGCTGCATGCCTTAAGATGCTCATTAGTTATCTGTAAAGAAGGTGCACTAGAACCTGAACAAAGCTCCTTTTTAAGGAGCCAACCTTGTTTGCAATTTACTTTCCTTGTGTGAAAAAAAAGACACTTCTGCTATAATTATGCTTTAGAGTCATATGAGAGATGTAAGTCTGCACTTCCTACAAAGCCTGACTTTTGACTTAATAAACTTAATTTTCTAGGTTCTCTGTAGGGTTAGCAAAAGCAGCTTGCTCTGACACTTTCTTCTACAGTTACAAATCTTCATAACAGTCCATGCGTAGCTTGAGACAGTGGTGAGGAATGCAAGATCTGCCAATCTTTTTTTTTTTTTTTTTCTCCATTCCCTTTTGTAGTCGGATTTTTGTATTGGAGGACTGACATGATGCTCAAAGTCCTGGCAAATCAGGAACTTCTACTTTGATACATTTTAAAATTCATATCTGTTAATAACTCTTGTAGACCCTGAGAATGACAATGGATGTGAGTCCCACATACCCTTTACTAGAGCCATATTTGCCAGCATAACACCTTTATCTGTATGTACAGTATTTTTATATCACAGGGTATCAGCACAGTGGAAAGAGGTCAGCTCACCTACATAAATCCCTGAAAAAGTCCTTAAAAATTCTCATTCATCACCTGCTTTTTTTTAAGTGAGAGATTATGGTGGTTGGTAGCTCAGTTATTATCTTAATAGATTTCTTGGGTACTTACTGTCTAATTAAAAATATCTGTTATTATTTTGTGTCACTGAAATGGCCAGTAGCATCCTTGATCCTCTGATTTGAAATGAGCAGCCTGGAGTAGGAGCCAGTCTGAGTCTCTCCATGATGAATGTGGATTAAAAAAAAACAAAACCAAACAACAAACCCCCCAAATAAAAAAAAATCCCAAACAAACCAAACCCCAAAACATTTGAAAAGCTTTTTGCAGTTCGATTGCTTTCATGCTGTTCTTTTTGATCATGTTTGCTGTACTAACCATTTGTCAAGATTTCTGTTCCTGGTGAGTTTGAAAAAGTATTTATGTTAATTTTCCTCATGTATTTTCTCAAGGTTTCTCAAATGGCTCTTCATATTGTCTTATGTTTTCTGTCTGCTAGAACTTTTAATATTATTCAACTTCTTGAAACTTGGCTTTTTATTTCTAGTAGATTTTTATAGACAGTAGTAGCTTTCTGGTAAGTTATAGCCTTTGGACTGCATCTTTTTTATTGATGGGAGAATAATTTCTTAGTTTGTCTTTAATGAATTTTTGTTCTGCCTGAAAATATCTCACTCGCAGGAGCTCTTTTTAACACAACTATTACTACACAATTCCCTTTATCAGAAGTGCTGATAGAGTTAAACCTCTGGTGTCCTACTGCTTTTTGTGAGTGTTTGTTATTTTGAAATTTCTGTGTGGGCCTGTGAAATTGATTTTTGGATTTGACTGCGGTACATCACTAGATGGTGCTGCTTTTCTTCAAATTCAAGCTTTGTTGGCTTTGATATATGTAGCCTGTGTCAACAGGCTCTGTACTTGTACAGTTAGTCATTTGTTTTTATTTAGGATGGCACTTGCCGACAGTTTTAAATTAACTCTGCTGCTCACCCATAAGTAAAAATCAAAATATGTTTTGATGTTTATGTAGGCGCAGAGCAAGTCCCCACAAGAGTTAAAGTGAAGCAGTGTATGTGCCTTGCTTTGTCAGAGGTTAAGATGCACAAGGTCCAGGCTGGCAGCTTTCCTCAGAGAAGAATTAGCTCAAGAATTGCACCATATAGAATAAATTGAGGTTGACCACTGTGCTGCTGAGCCCTGCTTGGTGAAGAACAGCCCTTGCGTTGGTTCACAAGGCTGCTGCTGCTGCTGCACCCACTGATTCAAGTGCTGTCCACTACCTTCACTGGAGAACTTCACTGCAGTTCAAATTTAGCAGAGGGGAACAGCCTGCACTTAGGTGTTTCTTTATATTAAACTCCTGAAAAGAAAAATAGTTTATTTCAAGTCACCACCATTGCTGCCTTTTTTTGAACCCGTATAAATAGATTTTGAATCCATCCTACATATTTGGACAAGATATAATTTTGTTCTAGGCCATGTACGTTTGGGGGGGGATGTGTTTTGTTTGGGTTTTTTTAAAGTTGAACGAGGATTACATTACATGTTTCATTCCTGTTCCCTAGCACAGGACAAGGCCAGGATTTGGACAATACAGTTGTAGTAAGCCTTGAGCAGTGCGAGCATTGGCAGGCTGCTGCAGGGATTCAGGCTGGAAAAGCAGGACAGTATTGATCATGTTGGGAGTTCTGCATCAGCATTTTCTCCTCTTGGTGTTTCTGTCGTGTAGATTTCTATAATTTGAAATACTTAAGAGATGGAAGCTTGTAAGCCTTCTTACTAGATTTTCCTTACTAGAACCGTAGGACTGGGAAGGGAGCTGATTCAGTGCAAGATGCCAAATGCTGTGCATTGTTTTTTGAACTGATGATGATGGTGACAAGTACAGAAAACCCCATCAGACTTAGAAAGGTTTAAGGCATTCAGGCCAAGATCATTGATGGGCTGAATACATCATTACTGAGGGTGTAGGACTCCCATGTTTCTAAACAGGAAGCTCCTTTCATATGCTGAACAAAAAGAATGGCAAAGAAAAATAGAAAGTTCTACAGAAAATTAAAGCACAGTGTCCAAGCCAGCCTTTTTGGGGGGAAGAATGGGTGGAAGGAAGAGAATAGATGATGTGGGTTGGAGCGGAAAACAAGAACCACTGACGGAAAAAGATGTAGTCAGACACCCTGTTCATGAGTGATTTTTTTCATTGTTGCCCAAATTAGTTTGAATGGAAGAAAGGCCCACTCCCAAATTTTGGAAACTTGGTCCAAAAAGCCTATTGAGTTATACAATGGCATATGATCAGTTTATGATGTGATTGCCTGCACCAGCAGGGGACGAGGCAGACAGTGCTCACTGTCTGGGTGTGTGGACAAGCTGTTGCAGAAAGCACTGTACAAACCTTAGGAAGAGCTGGGTAATGACTGATCATAAAGAGGGATTTTAGCAAAGTTTTCTGGATGGCACATGGATATTTCCTTCCTCAAGGTGCACATGGAAGGCATCAGGATATTCAAATGTAGGCATATTTTGTGACTTTCTCTTTGGTTTTAATAATGAAAATTGCTTTAGATTTTTTTAGAACCAGTTGTTTAATTAATTTTCTGATAAGGACTTATGTTTTGCACACCTGGGCTGGCTAAACATGGTGCCCTTGGGTCTCAGTCTGTTGGTTCATGTCACCCAAAGCCCATGTCAGTACCTGTAGTAGGTGATGTAGTCCTCGAGCCTGCTTCTTAGTGATTTGAGCAAGGAACTTTCACTAGGGGCTTTAAACTGTTTGGAAAGTTGAAGCCTGAATTTGCTCAACTCTTCTACAATAGTGGATCAATTTTAGCCTCTAAAGGAAACCTTAGTGCTGCAGGTGACTTACTCCCGTTCCTTTCTCACAGCACTCAGCTATGGCACAGCAAAGTTACCATCTTTGTGGGTAAGGGAGGCTGCAAAAGCCTTGCTATCATTAGCACAGTTTATTATGTGATTCATGGTCTAATTGCTGCCTAACAGAGCTCACACTTGTGGCACCTCTGCTACAGCAAATTCATTTGCTCTTCTTGAATCCACTAAAGTGTTGGGCAGTAGAACCTCTAGTCTGATGCACATCATGGCATCAAGTGTGTGTGTCACTGGAGCTTATCACTTAATGCTGATCAGGGTGAAATGCTGTGTAAAACTTTGGCCAAGCAACTCATATAAATCCTTGCCCAGCCTATTCTTTGAACATCACAAGAGCTTTCAGATAAGCAAACTATTTCCATTTAAAAAGAAGAAAGAATGCTACTCTAAATTTATAGTAAAGTATGTAGAATATTAAGGATAAAGCCTGTAGTTTTCTTCATGGAATGCATTATTGAATTCTTCTGGAGCCTTCAAATTTCAGTGGCAGAGAAAATTTGAAACAAGTAGATGATGCTCCAAATCTTGATTTCTTTAAATAACTGCTGCAACAAATGACTTTGTCACTCATCCTTAGCACATAATTGCAATGATTAAGCTGCCTTTTTATGCTGTAAAGGTGACACATTAGCTAGACTGAATTAACCGTTTTCACAGCAGGTAACTGTTCCTGCTTCATCCTGTGCTGTAGGTGGTGTGGCAATGCAGCATGTTGTAATTTGTTCTATAGCACCTATATTTAGTACTTTTTAGAAAAACAGTTGCCTCCCCCAACTGCCCAGATGTTGTGTTCTTGTGGTTAGAAGTTTGAGGAAGAAATGAGATATCAACAGATAACATCTGAGAGCTAATTTGATTAGTTCTACATTTGTAATGCATTCCTCCAAGCTAAATTCTTGTTGACTGATGTGCTGCTTATAAAAGGCAAGAAATCCAAAGCTCCGCTGCAACCCAAGAGGATACACTGAAGTTAAATTGAACAAAATTCTCAACAACTTTCTTATACCAAACCTTCAGATCGTTATTGCTGCCTGTGGGTGTAATTCAAATATTCAGAATTGTTTCCGAATTAATGTGGTCCTATCCATAAAGCACAGTCTCTGTGGAGATTTTCTAATGTAATGGAGACTATTTTCATGTTTAAATGTTAGGCCTTTATATTTTATTTGCCCTGCATTCCTTCCCTGAAAACCAACCTAAACCCAGCAGTGCTGTTTGCTTGCAGCTTCCAGGTTTGCAACATCCTGTGGGTAACACAAGACCTCTGTCCTCTATACTCAATCCTAAAGCCAGCTGCTGGTGCTATTTTTGCTTTCTTAAGGCACTGTGATGTCCATACAATGATTTTTCTCCCCTCTCTTATATGCAGTTTTATGAGTTAAGGAGAAATATTTGACATGTGTTGTTTCAGTTGCTGAATATGAAATTCACTTCAAATTTCCATTACTTTTGTTTTCCTGTGGATTTTCTTTTAGTACTGTTGCCCTACGAACAGGGTAAAAGGTTTCATTCTTGTGAAGGGCTCTAACATAGCTGGGATGAAGCTTCCCCAATGGATATTTCTGCATCTCACTCTGGTGGCAACCTTGATACACAGCTCTGAAAAGCAGAGGAAAACTGTTCTTTGACTGGCTCTGCTGCACAGAGAGAAGTCACACAGAGAAACAGTCCCACCATCACACTTCCTACAGAGATCTGCTGGTTCTTGATCAAGCAGGAATACATACAAAGAGTTAAGAAGAACTGAATGTGGTGTGATTTGTGGTCTCAAAAAAAAAAAAATCCCAGCAGTTATATGGAAGGTATCCCCACTCATCATAATCATCCTATTAATGAAGCAAACCCTTCCTTAAACATGTGACTCTTGAAAGACTGTTGAGTTGAAATTTGACATGCACATTCAACAAGTTGGTTTTTTCTTACTTTTTCAAGAGCTATTCACCCACAACTTATACAGCAGAATTGTGAGATGCCAACACAGAGAGGTTGTAAACAGAGCATGAAAATATATGATGTAAGCAGCCAATTGGCCTCAAGCGTTTTTTTCTCTTTCATGAACTGTTGCATAACTGTTCTCTCCAGCCTGGCTCTGCTGTTTATGGGTTGGATGGTTATATGAGAAACTAATCAGGGCAGTTTCTACTTCTCAGGACAAGGAATTTTTTGAGAATTATGGAAGTTCTACATGTAGTAATAGCATCCAGAGAAGCAGGGGTTAATTTCTATAGAGTTCCTTCCCAGAGTTTTGTCCAAATTAATACTCTATAAGTTAGGAATGAACTTAGTATGTTGTGTCCTTTGAGCTGTAAGCTTCGGACAAGAGGCATTATCTTTTTT
>WBMY01013534.1:0-33146 GCA_013397315.1 Donacobius atricapilla | reverse complement strand
TTTTTTTTACTGTGCTGATGGCCAAGAGAGTTGTGTAGGGTGACTGCTAATCCTTGATGTGTGTCTGAGAGGACCAGAATTACTGCAGGTCATGCTGTCCTAGTACGAGATTCCTTTTGGTTTTAGGTTGCTTACTAGTCACTCTTCTAACACAACATCCTTTGTTTCCAACAGAAAACCATTGCAGGAATGCAGTAGCAAGGGAAGGAGGATTGCGTCATTCATAAATCTGAGAGCATTTTAAAAGGAGGCTATAAATTATTGTCTAATTTCTTTCATCTGAAGAAAAGAAAGCAGGATATTACAACTAAACATTTTATCCAAGGTTGCATGCTGAGCCCGTGGCAGAACTGAAAACAGGGTACACCCCTGTCCTCTGTAAAGGGTCCCTTAAACTGTAGAGCCCAGGAATGCAGCCTGGGCCATGAGTACATGGATCACTGTTTCCCCTGTCATACTACTAACATGGAGAATGCCTTCAGCATTGGAGGAGGAATTTAACTAAACCTACAGGATAAAATATAGTTTTCTTCTACACGTAAAGCAAACATAAGTGGTTAATGTTAGTAGAGTATAAGTTTCAATTTCCATGTGGGTTTAACACTAAAAAGATGAAAAGGTATTTTTGAGTGCGAGACTTAAAAAAAAAAAAACAACAACAAATCAAACCAAAAGAAAGGATCAGTCTTGAGTAACACTAATATCTTTCTCTAGAGAGAGAGCTGATGGTTGATCAGACTGCTATAAAGTTCAACTCGAAGGACAGAATAGAATAGTAAGCTAAGAAACAAGATGTGATCCTCAAATTTGGTCCAAGATCTGGGAATGAGAAATTACAAATTTATTCTAGTCCTTTGTTATTCTGTTAACACAGCTAAATAACTCAGATGTCATGAGCACAGCTGCTACTTCGAGGAGGGTTTTAGTACAGGTAGCTTTGGAGCTACTCTAGGCAGTCGTCTGACTCGACTGTAACTCTTGGCATGCAAACCATGTTCTGTAGCCATTTCACAGGTGTATGAAGAACTTGTCTGCAACATTTTTTATTAGTAAGATACCATAGCTGTATTGATCAGAGTTATAACTTTCCACTGGCAATCTGGAAAAGTAGATTATGATACCAGGTCTCGTCATTACAGTTATACCATGAAGTCCTGTAAAGGTATGACAGAGATACAGATGTAGCTTCATTTATCCAAGCTTCGTTTTTCTGACACTCCTCCTTATTTAACACTGGGTCATGAGATATGAATTATCTACTATGAAAATGCCATTGTTTATGTGAATTTTTGCACAACCATTTTCCTTCAGATATCTTCACAACCAAGCAGATACTCAATTTCTGTATGAATTTGGAGAGATAGGACGGATATGCAGGAGTGAAACACACTTGGTTTGTATTTTTAGTGACTTGTAACTATTAGCATGGGACATAAATTACATGAGAGTACAGTTTCTCAGGAATCAGCAAACTGATGGGTAAATACATTCACTGTTCATTAGTAACTTCTGAATAAGAAGCAGCCCTGCGGGAATGGTGCTGGTTACAGAACTTGCACCTTGGTCTCATCCTCTTGAAATCCAAATGAAGCCCCTCACCTCCTGAATGCTTGCATAGTGAGCTGTCAGCCTCTTCAGTTGTGGTGTGACAGTGCAGCTCACGGGAGATGCAGGTCCTGGCATGTGGACTGCATTAGGTTAGAGCAAGATGGAGCACTGCCTGTTGAGATCCTGTAGCCTGGCTGTACCTTGGGGTGCTGAAGATGAAAGCTTCAACAGTGTGAAGCTCTGCGTGGGCTGTGTCTGGCCCACAGGCTATGTTCACCGTCCCTCATGTTCACTGGAATGTAGAACTTTCCAGCCTGTTGCAGATTACGTTTGGTTTTTTAACTGTTTAACAAAACAGAACTTGTAATTTTTTTGACCCTAAGTGGGAGTCACTTAAAATGCATTAGTCAAGGTGAAAGAAATTTACATTTCACCCATGGCTCACACTAACCTCATTCTAAGCTCTTTTATGTTGAGAAACTGTCAACTCAACTACAGATGAACCATCTTCACTGGCATGGTGGAAATGCCTTCACCAGGCATTTTTCAATTTAGACTTACACTGTTACACAGGAACTCTGCACATCCCTTGGGTGTATTTTTACACAAGTATGAACTCCCCACTTAGCTTTGTGCCTTCTTTGAATTGTGATTGATAAATCACAGCACCCCAGCTTATCCTTTGTGGCTTCAC
Source organism: Donacobius atricapilla (assembly GCA_013397315.1). Taxonomy (NCBI): domain Eukaryota; kingdom Metazoa; phylum Chordata; class Aves; order Passeriformes; family Mimidae; genus Donacobius; species Donacobius atricapilla. Next base: position 30,904 of record WBMY01013534.1, on the reverse strand, counting down.
CAAAGAGACTTAAATAAATTCTGAATGAGTTTTACCATTTAGAGACATGTGGCAAGCAACTGAGAAGAATCTCACACCTGTATAAAATAACCCCTCTAAAATAAACCATAACACACACAGGATTACAGTGTCAAATAATTTTCAGCAAGGGTTCAGTCCACAAAATACATCTCTGGTAAATTCCAGCTTTTTCAGTGCACTGAATAGTAGCTTCATCCTTCTCTCCTACTCTCTGTAAATCTCTCTCCACATTTAAGTATTGCTGAAGGTAAATGGACATTCATTTTTAAAAGTCAGCATTTGATCATCAAAATTTCTACTGGTTTTGGCAGCATATCTTGCCTCAGACCAAACGTTCTATTTAAATCTGTAGAGGACAATGTACAGTGCGGGTTTAGAGGAACATAAGCATGTGCCCATCTCCTCACCTTCAGACCAAGGAAATACAAGTGGGCTTGCTCTTATCCTTAGAGACAGCATCTACAAAGGCAATGAGGCACAAAGAGCAATCATAACAGAAAATATTCTTAATTTGTAATTGTGTGAATGACCAGATGCTATGGAGGAGGGAAAACTGTCTGTGCACAGCAGTTCTGCCTTGTATAGCTTTGTGGCCTTAACAACCTGATGATCCATGGAAGTGGAATATTTTTCTTGTTTTTCTCCTAGAACTTCTGTGATCAATAGACTTTCCAATAGTTACACAATGGAATGACAAAAATGCTCCTGTTTCCTAAGAAATGTCTCTGGTGGCAAAGTTTTTAAAGGTCTGGGAGTTTCCCTATTGTATTTAATGGGGCCTTTGGCTCATAAACACATTAAACAAAGAAACAATAGATCCCATGGGGAATTTTAAAAGCTGAAGTGTAGGAGCTTTAATAATATTATGAGGACCTAACGTGTCTGATGTGGGAACTTAAATCTGAGGCAAGAATTATGAAAAGAATGTTCAAAGTGGAGATTTAATTACATGATTTATTGTTAACAGTTTATTATTATATATACAGTGCCAGGGGCACTCCTGGTGCTTTACAGATGATTACAGAATAGCAATTCGCAGATCAAAAATCTTGATCATGCAATCTTTATTCATGTAAGTATTCCCCATGGTGCCTGATCTTGTTCCCTGTTAAAACTCAATCTTCTCTCCCAACACAGACCATCATAGACAATTAAAAGAACTTCAGCAAGAGAACACTGAATTATTATCCTCTCCAGAACACTGCATATTTTGGTGCCATATATTGTATGGAAAAAAATACATCTATTGTGTTTTAGCAAACCTCACATTTTTCTGCAGCTTTAATTCCTAATTACTGTGTCAGCAAACATTATTTCCATGATAGAAGTAGCTTATTTCTGGAAGAAAAAAAGTCCACTAACTTGTCTCCATATGTTTCAGACCCCATTGTGTTAATGGTGTTAATTTATTTGTATTTAATTGTCCCCTCAGTGACCAGTATAGAAAGTTTCACCTTCAAAGACAGTGGCTGAATGTGAAAAACTCCTGTGAGCTAAGCAGATGCTGAAATCTCTGCAGAAGTTTTTGGTTTTCTTTGTTTCATCCTGTGCTTCTTTGCACTCCCCTGGAAATGCCACCAATGAGAAATGCATTTAGATGGTTTTCCTAATTCTTCAGCTTAAATGGCTGTTGTTTATCCACTGGGTTGCTGCAGGCAGCCACAGAAGTGAACACAGCTTGTGCAACCATCTTTTGGCTTCTGTCTTTGAGACATAACAGTTCTGGTGGGGAGTGATTGAGGGAGTTGTGTGCAGAAGGCAAAGGAGGCTTTTGCCCCTCCATCTGTTACAGGATTTTAATATAACTTTTTGCAGCAGGCTGTCCTATTGCTCTCAGAGCAGTGGCATGTAGCACAGAGAGAGGTATTCTGGCTAGGGATGTGTGATGGTCTACATGCCTAAGATTCCAGTACAGTGATCAGGATTCAGATTCTTATCTGAATATTCTTGGTCTAGACAGTGGGTAGGGAGCATTGCTAGAGGAGGAATTTTGGATGATACCTAACATTGCCTGCTCTTGAAAATACATTTTGTTTTTCCTTCCAAGGCTGTGTTAAATCGTTATTATTTAAAAGCACTCTGAGGTGTAATAATTACCCAGGATGTTAATGAAGTCTAGTACTTTGTGCTGAAATGAGCATTGCTCTGACCATTAGCTACCTGGCACTAACCAGTTTTGTTTGCAGCTGATAACACAGAAACACATTTTTATGCAATTCCTAGTTACATTTAGAAATTTGTTGCCGTGAGATCGTGCACTGGTCAGAAGTCAACATAGGTAAAAAATGGGATTAGGATAATTTGTGGAGGGTTGGTCCGCTTGTGACTGTTAATGCAATAGTGATAAACTCAGCGATAAACTGTTGATTGCTACAGAGTAGGAGGCTGTCCCTGGGGAAGAATTGCTCTATATACACACACCTTGTTTCTAATATTCTTTACCTTATGTTGAAAACAATGCACTGGGCCAAGGGAGCTGTCAGCTGGCTCAGTGTGATTGCATTTACATTCTCACATGTTACAGGTTCTTGGAAACTTTTCATTTCAGACTCTAATGGTGTGGCTTATAGCATTATTAGTCCTCCTTGTATTGTATTCATAGCCACACAACCCTTCCTAAACTCCCTCACTTGTGTCTCTGCATGTCTAGGGCTGAATTCTCAAGAAAGACTGGTTTGTAGTTGCTATCAATTCTGCACGCAGAATTCTGGCCCCCCTGAATCAGCTACAAACCTTCAGAGGGGCTGGGTATTCATTCACTGCAGTCATGGATTACTTGGAGATTGCTCAGCTTCAGCAGCAAATGAATGCTGACTGACCTTCACATCTCCCTTCCAGCTCTCTCCTATATGTTTTGTCAAGGAGCAATTTTGATGTGCAAAGTTGAAGTCTGGCTATTAAGTGATTTATTTAAGGTACAAGTGAAGACATTGTGAACCAGAATTATGATTACCTGGGTACACAATGTTTAGCTTCTGGCCACTTTTGGAAGCTTCTAAACCCTGTAATGTATCAAGGATCAGCTTTACAGTCACAGGCAGGATTGGCTGCATATCCTTGCCCTTTTCTTTTCTTGCACTATCACAGTTTCCAGGCTAATATATTAGCAAATATATGGTGCAAAATCATTTGGGACTGGGACAGATTCATCACATAGGTCAGATATGGTCTGTAGGCTGATACTCTGTAATCTAGACAGCCGTGATATTCAGGTCTAGTTACAAGGCCCCTAAACATGATTACTTTTGTTAATTATTCCTGTGCATATTTTGATAGTGCTTGAAAGCCCAAACTGAGATTGCAATTCCATTGTGTTAGGTGCTGTGCTAACACAAGCACCATATTTCTGTCCTCAGTCTGTCTTGAGATCAGCAAGGAGCATCAAAACAAAATTGGAAATTAAATGTAAGGTATTATTGGTAGGAATTGTCACAGCTTCACCGAAAACAGTGGACATTCTCAAGTTCAGCTTTTGCCCAAAGATATGGTTTCTTAAAGACTGAAGACATTCTCTTCATTTTATGAAACAACTTTAGACATTTTTTTTAATCTGTAATGACTGCTGTTGGTATAAAGCCCCACCACTGAACCTGAAACTAGACAACTGATCTTGACATGATTGCAAAAAAATTTCAACAAAAAGTAGGAGAATTGAGATACACTTTATCCAGAGCTGTATGTTTTCTAAGTTTACTGTAAATGGATATTTAAGAAGCAGGGGACCTCCTGAAGACCTCAGGATTCAAGAATTACTCAGAAGTGTCCTTACATGTTAATGTGACCCACAAAATATCCATTACTCATTTCTCTTTCTGTGAAACAGCAATGCCTTTGTTTTTCTCTCTCTTTTCCTTTAACTTGAAGGTAATAACAGGACCTGTGGCTTTGCTTCATACATGTCGCTACCTGCCAGGAACAGCAGGCAAGTGAGTAATACTATTCCTCCCTTTAAATTTTTTCCTTGAAGTGAAATTAATGAAGATCTTTACCATGAAACAGAAGAATCTGGTTTTGTGGAGATCAAAGGCAGGCATTTAGACTTAGATTGAGTTTTCCCATTTTCAATTGTTTTTAAAATAGAGGTGGTAGAAATAGCTACAGAGACAATGAGAAGACGAAAAGAATTATTTAAGTATCAAAAAAATCCTTATCATCTGGCAACTGCCTAGTTAGAAGCTATGGAAGTGAACTTAGGAGAACCATTGTGCTCCAAATGGGAAATCCAGTCAGGACAAAAATACCTTTCCAGTCTCTGATGCTTGATTAGTCATTGTTCACCTATTTTTCGCACCAAGATCTCCAAGATCTGGGAGCTTAAGGACAGAACTTTCTAAAGGCCATCAGCTGAAAGAACAAAAATCTTTTCACCACCAAGTAAGCTGTTCTGCTGATTCTTTGAGGCCAAAAGGTAAACATAGAGACAGTGTCCAGAACAGCAGAGGAGATGAATGGTAAAAGGGTTTGCTTTCTCTTTCTTGTGTCTAAACATAGATTTTGGTGTTGTTATCATCAGACAAGCATTCTCTTGTAAAATTGATACCTCCCAATCCACTACTTACCAGTAATGTAATAGCCAGTGGTCTGGGGATGGAATGGAAGCTCAGCACTCAGAGGGAGATGAGGTCTTTTATTAGATGTCTGTATGTACACTCTGCCTGCCCTGAGAGACCTTAAGGACTGACAAATTTATAACATAAGCTGATGAATAAAAGGGATGCTTTCTCACCCTTAAACTTGTTGTCTCTGGTCATGGTGCAAGAATGATGGCAGAGTAAATGATGTAATTTGTTACACACACATAAACACACACTTACACTTTGATCAGAAGGCATGAACTAAAACTTTATTTTATTTGAAAGTCTGACTTTAATATATGTTATATCTATAAAAGGCCAGGGATTGGGGGAGAAGGTTGACACCTCTCCCCATCCCATTGGTCAAGACAACTGTCCATTAGCTGTCCATATCTCTAAGAACAGGAATGTAAACTACTTGAATTTATGATAAATATTTGTCAGTGTTTACAGACTAGAGCATGAGAAAGAACCCAAAACATGAAACTGTGAAACAGAAGAGAAGGCTGAAAAAATCAGGGTGACAAGTAATGTAAAGAAGAGGCTTCCACTATTGTTGTCTGTGCTGTTTGCTGTGTGAATGAGCAAAGGGCTTCAATCTCCAGCACTGTTTCTGCTATGATGAATGCTTTGTAAATGCTGATGGATGGATCAGGAGAGGATAGAAAGATAATAGTCTGACATATCTTGCCAGTACTGAATTCATATACGGATTGAAAGTGAAGTGTACTTACCACCCAGATCAAATTCTTTCAAGAGACAGAAATGTCTAGACCAACATGAGATATTTATTTTTAGGGTTGCTCTTTGTGGGTTTTATTAGCAATGCTGCCTTCCCTGGGGTAAAAGCAGGAGAGGGAAAAACACACAATCTTCTTGAGCTTCTATTGTTAAAAAAAGCTATGTAAAACCTAGAGGAGAAATCTAAATTCTGAGAGCAAGTTGTATTTTTGTGAAGTTCCTTCTGAGATATCCTCTGCTTTAAACTGTCTTGGGAAATCAGTGTAATAAAACTGGCATTTGAGAAGTGGATTATGTATTTTGAGGAAAAGGAACCTTGAAACTGAAACAAGGGAGATGATGATGAAGTTTTCTCTTCACTTGAGACAATCCTGGATGGTTAATTTTACCAAGAGTCACAATGTTTGTATACCAAAGTTTGTAGGTTAGCACAAACCTAGCTATGGCTCTGCTCCCTATAGCTACACAGAAGGAAGACACACCCATTCTGCTAATAGTGCCACTTTTCAGCAAATTGATGAGTCATTGCTGGGTGCTGATATACATTCCTTCTGTATTTTCAGGTTTGCCCCCATGAAACTCCAGCACACAAACCTCTCAAATGTAGCAAGCACCAAATTCTTCATTATGTTTAGTCGGGTTGGGGAAAATGAGCAATCTGAAGGTGTGTTATGAAATTTTTCAAGTGGACTAATCAAATCAGAAACCTGAAGAGACAAACTTGGATGTGTTGTTAAACAATAAATCTAAAGAAGCTGGAGTGGGATCCAAGCAATAGCGTTTCACCACCTGTATGTGGGTGCTATATTCCTTTTTGCCATCTGGGAGGAAGACAGATCTGCTTAAGACTTTCAAAATGTTCCTCTGGTCTCACATTGATTGAGGGAAGTGATTCTGCTCCTCTGCTCTTGAAACCCCACCTGCAGTGCTGCATCAGCTCTGGGGTCCCCAGCAAGGGGGAATAGGACATTTTGGAATGTCCAAACCAACAGACAGTAGGTTTAGATTAGATATTAGGAAGAAACTATTCTCTGTGAGAGTGCTGAGATGCTGACATAGGTTGCCAAGAGAAGCTGTGGCTGTCCCATCCCTGGAAGTGTCCAAGGCCAGGTTGGATGGGGCTGGAGCAACCTGGGATAGTGAAAGGTGTCCCTGTCCATGGCAGGGGGTGGGATGGTCTTTAAGGTCACCGCCAACCCAAACCATTTTATGATCTTCACACAAAGTCAGGTTTTATTTCTGCAGAGTTTGTCTGAACAGAACTCTTCTGCCCAGCAAAGCCTGGTAAGTGCCTGTTCATAACACCAAATTCCAGCGCTGGAAAGTGTTTCTGCTCAAACATGTTGAATCACAGACCTCTGGCACATGCTTTGAAGATCTTTCCAGTAAGGCAGAAGTAAACATGTTTCTCTCTAGCACCCTTTTCAAAATGAATTTCCTGGGGAGGATGAGAACAAGAAGGAATGAATAGTACAGGATTCCTGTTTGATAGTAGCACCTGTTCATAAGTGAGAAGAAGCAAGCTGATGCTCAGTTGGAGGTGGGTGACTGGTTCCCACACCTGCTGCAGGCCCGTGGTGCTGGGGCGGTTGCTCCAGGCTGGCCTCCGCTAGATGCCGGTGTTGTACCAGGTTAGCCGGGAAAGTCCGTGCCGATGCCGCGGCAGCCTTGGGAGCGGCGCTCGGGACACGGAGCTAAAGCAGGACTTGGGCACTTAACCGAGGATTGATTAGAATTGATTTTGTTGGTGGGGTTTTTTCTGTTTTTTGTTTTGGTTTGGGGGGGTGGGGATTTCCCAGGTACGTCAGTAGTTTTGTCCTCTGATGTGCTGTTTCTATAATTTCTGGACAGACAGTGAAGGTTTTATGTAATAGTGAATAAAAGAGAAGAAGTGGATCAAGAGCTTCTAACCTCTCTCCGGATTTACAAGCAAACATCCATATCATTTCCTGCCTGTTGACAAGTTCATACTGGATAAAAGCAAATGCTCTCAGCCTCCATAAAACAAAGTTCTTTATTATACAGTGTTGCAGCTGAACATTCTTTTTGACAGATTCTTTTCAAGAGGTTTGGGATAAATTATTGCATAAAAGAAAATTTTACAGCTGCTTTATATTTTGTTTAAGCTTTTAAGAGTAGAGACTGTCAAAGCAGTCCTTCAGGAGCATGTATATGTGGAATGGTGTGATTCTGTGTCTGAAGTGAGCACTTTCTTCTGACCTCTCTGTAACTCCAGGGGCACAATGACCTGACTGTGGGTTTTGTTGTTTGTGTATCTATAAGTTCAGAAGCCAACAGCCTGGAGGACAGGACAAATATAAATGCTTTGTTAAGTGAAATGGCACATGGTCTCTTGTTGGTCTGTGACTTCATGTGGTAGAGCTGAAGCAAATTTAAAGGTGGTGCTGCAGACTGTAGTAGCAGGTGCAGCTGTAGGATTTGTCTGCCTTGGAAATGAGACCTTCTATGTGCATTCTCTGATTTCCTACTCTTTGAGCAGCTGCTTTTCCAATATTCCCTGTGGGCAGTTGGGTGGCAGTTTATGGCACTTAGCTTTTTAAGACAAAGCTCAGAATACATTTTTATGATACTCCTGTACCTTTCCCTGTGGCACAGATACTCTCAGTGCTTTTTTCTGGGTTTCCTCTGGTCCACTTTTCAGCGTGGCTGAATAGCTCCAGGAGGTGTGACATGAGAATGCCTACAAGGCTTCAGAGGTTTCCAGTTCCAACAGGGCTGCATCTATTCCTGCTCCATCCTGACCCTGGTGGGCTGCCCTGTGCCCCTGATGTGGTAGCTCTTGTGTCCTGTCCTTTGTAATCTCACAGTGAACAATGCATTTTTTGTCCTGCATTACCCAAGTTGTTCAGGAAGACCTACAAAACCTAACGCTCTTGTAATGACGCTGCTAAACAAGACCCTCTGTACATACCAAGAATAAGTAGAATTTATTGTCAGGATTGGTACTGCAACATTTCTGAAGGCCAAGATAATTAAGAGGTCCACAGAAACTCTCCCATCTCAGGGAGGACAAATCAGTACAGAGGATGCCAAAGCAGAATCAAGTCTTGTTTAGTCTTGAAATCTGAGGACATCTGGATCAGAAAAAATAGCTGTGGTCAGCTTCTCTAATGTGAACTGAATCCAGACACCCTTGGACTTTGTGCTGACCCGGTTTTGGAACCCACCCCCCGTTCTAATATTTATTGATCTACGTCCTTTTTTTGTGGCGGGCTAAATTAAGAAGATTTGGCATTCTCAAAAAGTGGTCAAGACAAACACTCAAAACTAGGGGAATGCAAGAAAAGTTGTTGCTACAAATTCACTAGAACCTTTGTGTCATATGCATTAAGGCACTGTCTTTAATCACAGGCTCACATGCTATTAAATCTCTGCTCTGTTTAAAGTGCAGGACAGACATTGCTCACTTAATAAGCAGCTATTTAATATTTTCTTTTATCTTCATTGTTCAGTGTGTACCCCATGGCTTATTTACTACATGCCATTCAAAGCCTGTTCTGAGTACAGAATTCTTAATTTCCTTGGGAGCTTTTCTTCAGCGGTCATTGTTATTTTGTCTGGGTGCTTTACAGATATGAAATAATCTATTTTCACAATGCCTCAATGAAATGAGGGGATACTGCACCTCTATTTGTACAGATGGGAAAGTAGTGATATGAAGACGAAGAGAAAACATTGCCGATGTTTTTTGATTGTCTGAGATTTGATTTTTTGGCACTCTGACTTCATGGCACCACAGAATATTTTATATATTTAAAGAATAGTTCCTACCAATTTCAGTTCTTGCTGTGAATATCCAACAGTTTTGCAGATCAGACTCTAGGGTCTCCTGCTGGATCCCTAAGAAGACAACTGTCAAGTTGTGGATATGTGGATTAATCCATTTGCTCAGCAACACACCAAAACACTGCAGTGGAGGGCTAGGCGAAAACTAGTCTTGCAGGAGCAGCACTCACACATCTGTAGGAGACACCTGGACTGATAAGTAGGAGAAGAAACTCAATTTCTCCACTCCCAAATGAATTCCCAAACCCCTCTCTCTAGCTGAAACCTGGCAGTGAATCTTCTCATCCCTTTGCCTTTGTCACAGCTTCTCATTTACAATCTAACTTTCCCCTCTGAAGGCTCATATCCCCAGTGAGAAATGTTTCCCCAGGAGGCAATTCAAACTAGGAGCATAATCTGGTCACTATTACCAGCAACCTAGTGGCACAAGTGATTTCCACATCAACCTCAGAGGTACTGGAAGGACACCATCCTCACTAGGCTCAATATACTCAGTATAAATGAACTCCATGTCTATGTCTGCCGGCTGCTCTTAAGCCCCACTCAGTGCATTTCCAAGCTCTCAGTCCCAATACCTGTTTTGTCTTCTTCCCCCTCGCTCCACCCACACTAATCCTGAACAGCCCTGTACTCAGTTTTTTACCATCTTCTACTTCCTGCCTCTCCAAAGACTTTCAGCCACCTTCTTTCCCTTCCTACTCGTCTTGGACTTTTTACCTCCTGTGTCAGGACAATTTCCCCATCAGTGCTGCAGGCTCAGCAGTGAGGTGGTCATTAGAAGCACAGGGCAGTTGAGGATCTTCCTCTGCCTTTTAATGCCAGGAGGAGATAGGCATGAGAGTGAGCAGGGAAAAGAAAATCAGGTCCGCCAACGCTGTCCTGAATTCTGCAGGCTCAGTTTAGGGGTTTCAGTATTGCTGGCACACATACACCCCTTTCCCATGTGGATGCTGCAAAGGAACAAAGATTTGCAGTGAAAACAGATATTGGGTTTTCAGAAACCTTTACCTACTATTGAAGATATTTTCCCCTTCAAGAAATATTGATCAATTGTCCATGAAACACAATTTCTGAGTTTCACAGAAACAGTGCAAGACATTCAGTGATAAAAAACTCTCTTCTCCTTCAGGATCTTTTCTGAAGAATATGGATTCCCAGATCAGTTTCTTTTTTTAAATATGGTCAAAATGATGTATTCTTATCCAGTTTCCTTTTTGGTAAAGGCCGGCTGTTGTGGCTAAAATTTTCCTTTAGATAAATAAATCAGCCTAAGAGAGAGACTCAGCATGGAAAATTTCAGATTGCCTAGCTAAAGGTTGGCAATGTTTGCAGCAATTGAAAAGAGGATTTTATAATGAATGGCAAGTGTCAAGCAACCTTTGTAATAATTGATTCTACCAACCCTTGCTTATGGTAACTACAATTATCAAATGTTTCAGTAAAATCTCTGTCCCAGAATGAAATTCCATTTTAGTGCCAAATCCTTCAGGCTTAATATCTTCCTTACTAAAGAAGCCTCAATTGCCAACCCCTAGGTACTTAGAAAGGAATGTTCTACTTAATTCTCATTCATAGGTGTAATTCATGATTACTCTGAACTTTGAGTGCACCTGTAAAGGCACTGTTTGTGTGTATTGTATTGTTGGTAACAGTGTCTGTAGTAAAAGGCATGGAATAGATGGCACAGTTAATGCATTTTCCCAGGATAATAGGAATATATCCATCAATTAGAGCAATCCAGTCAAGATCAAAATCAGTTGAGATGGAAGGGGAGTGAGGTAACTGGCACTGCTCTTACTTGTGCAGTGTTTTCTACTGAAACAGAAAATGTCACTCTGCAGTCTTAAATAAGGCTAATCTGCTGTTGAGAATATCAGCAGTGAAAAGAACACAGTCTATCTGTGGGTAAAGGTTATTGAAAGCTGAGCCCATCTTAATTTTGAGGGTGTGTTTGTGTAGGTGATGAAGAGTTCTGAGATTGGTTTTTCAGACATAATTCACAGACCAACTGCAAGGAAACACAAGTTAGAGGCAGGAGCTCTGTTTGATTAAAATGCAGCTTTGTCTTGCAAAGGGCTTTCTCAGAAAGTGACCTTCCCCTCAACTGATTTCTGGACATAAATATAGATTCAAGTCAAACTTTTCTTTAGGTTTAAGGAAAATTCACGCTTCTTTTCAAACTCAGATCTGAAATTTAAAGTCTATTTCAGTACATATTTGAAATCAAACTAACTTCTATCTGACAAGCTCAGAATTTGTGGAAATTAACATAGGAATTCATTTCATGGCTCAGATTAATCTTTAGACGGCATAAACCTTTCTTTACAGTTCAATTTATGATTGATGTAAGATTTTGATAATAATGACTAGCCAATATAGAATAGAATACTTGCTGGCTTTCCCTGTGAGCAGCCAATTTTCTCTTTCTCTTTTTTCTTCTTTTTTTTTTTGTTTGTTTGGGGTTTTTGGGGGGTGTTTGTTTGTTTGTTTGTTTTAGATAGTAGCAGTGGACAACAAGGGCTCTGGGCTGGAGATTTATTTTCAGGGAGTAAGAGGAATATTCTCCTAAATAATTGTCTGTTCTCAACACTGTTTGCCAGCAATTGGCCGGAAGATTCCATGTAAATATTGCTTTAAACTGATTTAAACTCTACAAATGGTGCCTTTGTTGTCTCTACCTGCCAATTTGATGTGATCTTAACAAAATATTGAATTCAAACACTGTCCCTGAGTTGTACTCCCCAGACATTTTGTTCATGACTCCTGCATTTTAAGTGTACTGTCTCAAAGAGTTTATCCAGCTTCTTTTCACCACATAGCAATGATGATTATTTCAATCTAGGGAAATAGTAATTAAAAAAAAATAAAAACAAAAAAGTGTCATTTTCAGGACTTCATAGGTTAAATAAGACTCAAGAATGCCTCTCTGTAAAAGTGTTGCTGTTCAAAAGACTTTTCTTCTCTAGCATAGATCATACCTGGAATGATTTCAGCCACTCCTTACAGGTAGGTAAAATGAAGAGCTCCTGACCCTCCTTTAGTCCCTTTTCCATTTGACTGTGCTGGCTCACAGTTGGTCAGTAAAAATATCCATTTTGTCCTAGAGGACAATACATCTCCTTTTCAGTGGTGCAAAACATTCAGAGCCAATTCTGTTCTCCCAGAGTACAATGGTAGCCATCCCAATGAGGAGCATCAGTCCTGGGAATCATTTGCTTAACCAAGTATCTGTTCAATTTGCTCTCTGATGCCTCCAGATATATCCCTCATTTTCCTCACACTGTTTCTTCTCTTGCTTCAGTACACAGGGTATTGCAGGGACAGTGCCAGATCCTCTAAAATACTTGTGATCTCATTGCAGGCCTGTACTAATGTTTGTTCTCTTTGCAGAGACAGCACATGCTTTTACTGGGTACGTTCTGTACCATATTCATCTATTTGTAAGATACCTCTGCCTTCTTGTTTTATCTTCTTCACTTGTCTGTGTTCTGAAGCATCCACATGTTCTTAAATATATGTTACATGTCCTAGATTACTCCATTTGATTGGCATAAGACACAATATTTGAGCTGTCAGCAAGCTTCTGGTGGGTATGACCCCTTTGCAGGCCAATTTTATGTGTTTAAAGTCAGAAAAAGTATTTTCTATTTAAACCTAAGCATTTATCCACAAGCAGGGGAAGGACTTATGCAACTGAAATATATATCTTTCCTCATTCATTTCTACATTTTCCAAAAAGTAATATTCTTTTTGTTAAAGAAGATCAGAAAATTGTTTACAAACTCTTAAAAAGGAGGAAAAGAAAGCACTAATGTTCTTCCACTGTGACTGAGAGGCTCAGCTCTTGAGTGGAAGATCTTGCAGATGCTAGAGTAAAGTACATTTAGGGGCAGCCCAAGCTATACATACCATTATTTTTAAAACAGATGAACACTATATTTTCTTCCTTTAAACTGATTTTTTGAGTGCAGTCCATGGGACACTTTTAATGTTTAATTTTCTTCATGGCCATAAACAACCTTGGAGTCATGATTCATTCCCTACTCATGGCTTGTCACTCTCATGCTTTCTAATATCTTCCCCAAGCCATCAGCTGCAGAATTTGGGGTTGGACACTTGACACTGTGCAATATTATGTCATGTTCTATCTATGCCTGATTTGATCCTAAACTGTGACCACTGTATAATGTCACCTGGAAACACGCTGCTGGGAAGGGTTTCAGAGTTGTGTTTAGCTTCTGTAACTAAATTTTGGGTTGGGTTGGTTTAAATCTGCTTTGGATGGCTTTGAGGGGTTTGTTTGTCCCATTTCAAGAACAAATAAATGATACACCTTTCTAGGTGGAAAGTGAAGGTAGCAAATAGTCAACCTGTAACCCATTTTAATAAGTGAGGAATGGAGTCTAAATCTGGAGAGTTTTCCAGGAATGCAAGTGTGAGAACTGAGTCCTGTAGCTGCTGAGGGATACATGTACATCACTTGTAGTTTGTATACATACACGTGTATACTCAGCCTGTCCACATTTGAGCTGTGTCTCCACAGAACTAATAATCCTGATGACTTTCAGAGACTTATGGCTTTGAGACGCTCTCTGTAAACAAAAGAAAAATACAGCCAGTCTAGAATGGCCTAAGCCGGATGAAACAAAACAAAGACACCATCAACAGAACAGTACTTTAAAAAATAATTTTGAATAGACTGGAGTGTTAGCCCAGATTTATGGTGATTGTGCCCCTTGAAGCACTTACCAAGTTTATATGCAGTTTGTGTGTGGTTTTTGAATACTCAGCACAAAATGAGATTAAGAGGGTTTTTTTCACATGCTCTGCTTCTCCTGTTAATTCATGATCCCTGGGGCTTCTCATAGAATAATTTCAGATACTCTTAGCTAATATGTTCATCTGCATAACATTATCTTTAGGATTTCTCCCTCCTAAGTGTGTGATCAGCATGAGTTTTTGGGAAGGTCATTATCTGAACTGGGATCTCAGTGAAGGGGACCAGGCATTCATGTGTACATCTTGAAGAGCTCGCTGCAGTGCTGTGATATTTTAGAATTGCCTAAGGTGCATTTTGTGCCAAGAGACAAACTGAATGCCTGAAGGAAGAAAGGGCAAATCAAAGGGTCCAGCTGCTGCATTCAATGCATAGGTCAGGCTGTAACAAAAGGTTACCTACAGCACATCTATTGGATTTGGAAAACTTTGAATGCAAAAGTGTTTCTCCCACCAGATGATTATCTTGCTTTTAAAAATAAGACCTGCCTTGATTTATCAAAATCCAAGCCTGAGCTGCACTCTTGCTGTGATGGCTGACAGAAATCAACCAACTAATGATGCTGAGTTGAGCAGCATTTGGAGATAAGATGAGATGACTAAGAGCTATTAAGGTGGACAGTAGCTAAACTGTCTGGTTCTGCAGGCTTAGCACTAAGGGATGCCTCAGGAGCTTTCTGACAAATACTTTTCTTCCTAAAATGGTAGCTTCTCAAGAATCAGCTGGACCAGGTGTGGAAGTCAGCTTTTCTGGTAGCAAAAGTGCTGCAGAACTCACCTGCGAGAGAACTGAGATAGAATTCAAATCAAATCAAAGACTTTGGCTTTTTTTCTGCCAGGCTGTCAGTCGGTGCTCTCACATATACACGCATGCTATCATAGTTTTGGCTCAATTTGCTTTAATTTAGTTATAAAAAATAGAAATTCCCAAATAGAAAGACTGGGTCAGAAACTGATGGAAAAAAAATAACAGGTGAGATATCTAAGTTGGATGACCCAGCAACAAGTCCAAGGTCTGACTCAGGCAGGAAAAGGGCCTGAGTTTGTGTTTTCCCTATTCTTTGGGAGCACAGAACACTGAGCAGGTGGAGGTCTCTGCTCATGGGTGTTTTCCTTCTCCAGGCCCCTAACCCTGGCTTTTACAGCTTGTTTTTTTACAGAGTAGGCTCTTGGAGGCAAAGGCTTTGCTCTACTCACTTTGTAGGGTGCCAGGTATGGTGAGACCCTGATCCTGACCAGGACCAGACTGGAAATGAAGCTTGTTGGCAAAATGTCTCATTACCCTCTGGAACCACTTGCCAGTGAACAGCCCCCTGCCATCAGTGAGGGACTTGCACCTGTACTTTCAGTGCCATGGATTCAGTGGCATCTCAGGAAGGGTTTGAGTGTGGACTCAAACACCACCATCCTTAGGAGCTGACACTGCAGGGGGCTGACCAAACCCTGTGTGACATAATTGTGCAGGTTTCAGTGCTCACAGGATGCATGCTCAATACAGGAACCCCCGTAGTAGTAACTGTACAGCTGAGTCAATGGGAAGCTTTTCTGTCCAAATGAACTCCCAAAAGCCTCAGCCTTATGGGCAGGGTAACGTACTGAAACACATGTCAGATTGTGCAGCCAAGGGAAATTGTTCTCTTGTTCACTTCAAGAGAAATCTGTTGATTCTAGGGACGAAGCGCAGGTTTCATCAGACTTTTCACCTCTCTGACACTTATTTCATATTTTGAGCCATTCTGCTGCTTTCTGCTCCCCAGGAATCTGAGGCCTTTTTCCTAGTACAGGATTACTAAGTCCACAGATTCACAAAAGTGTAGTTAAGAGGTAGCAATACTGGAGCCAGCACAATGCTTGATGTGCTCATTGGGTTTGAAAGAGATGGAAACTTCCTAACCGTGCCTGTTATGGTCTCTGTATAGTCACTTCTCATGACGTATTCAGGCTGCATTTTCAAGACATTTAATGCTTTTAAAGCCAGAGCCCCTCAACTCATGTGATTTCTGTCATTTGACTTGCATAAAAATAAGTTTCAAGGCCCTAGTTTGCAGAGAAAAGTCTAGAAACTAAATCTCCTCAATGGTTCAGGTAACAGCAGATTGAAGAGGAGGAAGAAACAAACACAAGCATGCAAGAAAGTGTGAGAGTTCCTGATTTCTAACCCATGCAATTAGTTTTGACAGGTGAGAATTGATTGTACTACAGGATAGGCTGTGAATCTGAGCCTTCCTTTTAAAAGGCAAGAGGCCAAAGAGGCAAATGAGAAGGCCATTGGCAAGTGTCTTTAAAATTACATTCCAGCAGAGAAATGGAAAACTGTAGTCTGAGAAAGCAGCAGTTGTAAACAGCACAGGAGGGAGAAGAATGTGGGACCAAAGGCTTCATAGTAAGGGAAAGGATTTGAGAAAGCTGAATGAATAACAACATAAAAAGAGGACAAATTCTAGCATGATAAAAATGAGATCATTTGGAGTTAACAGCCTGACATTACTATCAGTGAGGTTGTTGCAGCTCTATTGTGTGAGCTACATGCCATATAATTTTGAATGTTGTTCTCTAATGGCAGTGGTTTGCCCATTTGGACCGGCACTCAGATAGGGCACAAACTTCTGAATGGCAATTTCTAGTCATAGGAGTGTAAATTGCCTGCAGCATTAATGTAACACCAACTAAAACACCTCCTTTGCAATGCTGTTAGGGTGGGAAATGGATTGTAAATGCAAGTCTGGAGGGAGGGAACAGAAGTGATGCTGTTTGAATATGTAATTTTAGGGGGGGACAACATTGTGCTAGACTAAGGTTATTGATTATAGCATTTTAAATGTGAAATTCTGTGGAAAGCTATTCTGGAGAGAGGTAGCCGATGGACAACAACAGCACTATGATATGTGAGATGTAACAAGAAAATGATTTCAAGTCTGCAGGGAGAAGGAACAATGTCCCTTTACATGGAAAAGTAATTTCAGTGCAAGTCCACAGGGACCTGTAACAATACTGTTTGGGTGTGAGATTCTATGGGAAATGAATTTCAGTACCACTCTGTTAGGTCAAACAAGGTCATTAGATTATGATGAGAAAATTATTTGTTGAAGACTCAAACAATAGCCACAGAACAGACCATCAGCATCAGTGAGCTTCCATTTGAGGCAGCAAAGATACCCAGCCTTTCCTGTTCCTTAAGAAATGGAGGCTCAGGAAGTGAGCAGTTTTTTAGTTGTTGGTGATCTCACCATGCCTCTGGGATGGCTGTGGAGCAGGTACAGCACTGGACACTGCCTTTTACTTTTTCTCCCCTGGTCTGCCCACTCCCCAAGCTCTGCCACTGTGGTGAGGAGTCCAAGGATTCACACCTGTGCTCTTAGGCAGTGACTGATCTGTTTTGCTCTGCAAAGCTCAGCCTGAAACAGTCCCAAACAGGAGCACAGGAGCAAGCACCATGTCCAGGGAAACTGTTTTCTCTTACTCACTTCCTGCAGGTACAGTTGTAGCAGGCCCAGGGGGTCATGCTCGATCCAGATTTGTTTCAACAACTCCTGCTCTTATTACACACCCTCTGTTACTCTCCCTGTGTCCAAACATAATCAGAGTTTAGGGAAATTTGAGCTCAAGTCATCCTGTCTGTCTATTAACGTTGGGATTTCAACAGCTTATAATGTAGTTGGGGTTTGCATCCAAATCTAAATTTCACCGTTCTAGCCAAACTATCTCAGCATAAGAGTGCACAAAAACAAGATTCCCATTTTAAGAAAAGAAGGACAATTTCCAGGAAAATGATTCACCTTGACTCCTGTAAGCACAAATTCTTGGAATATTGCATTAAGTAACATCTTCAGCAGATGAGGTTATGATGACACAACTTGAACGTCCTTCTGTGTTTCCTATGTGTTTTGTATAGAGAAATAGCTTTCAACTGCCAAGGTCGTCAGCATCCAAGAAATACCATAGATAGGTGGGAAGAGGAGGTGTGAATGAGTTGTCTGATTCAGTTATATGTTTTGAGAATATGATAAGCCATATTTATATAATTTATAGACAATAATTTCCATGATACCACTGTAAGAAGCTGTTGGAAAATGTAGTAATTGTTGTACTAATATGAAGAAAATAGTTACTAATAGAACAATGATCTAAAGCAATACTGGCTTGCTAGTCAAAGTAGAACCTTTTCTGAAATTACCGCTCTGTGTGGTCCCACTGTATTCACCGAACCATGGTTGGTCCAGTTCTTTCTCCTGTCATTCCAGAGAGAGACCTAAACTACTTCCCATTTGTCATGGACTTCTGAAAACAATTAGCAATATTCTGGGCAAATGTGATGTCCCTCTTCTAAGTGTTCACAGCAAAGATAAGGAATTGCTGTGACAGGGTCCAGAAAGCTATTTGTCTGAAAGGAAGAAATCAACATTTCTGAGCCAATTTGCCCCTCTCTTCAGGTCTGTGTCACAACCTGTCTCCCATATTTCTCTTATAGCTCAGGAAAATGTGTGCAGCAAATATAAAGGAAGATTAATATCAGAGGGATGTTTGGATGCAAAAATCAGTTTGTGTCCATCTCTAGTTCCCAGGATAAGTTGGTATGAAATTTAAGGAAGTCTCTGTGCACTGATTTGTGGGTTTTTTCTGTAATGAGCTGCAGAAGCAGTAAATCATATCCAGAAGCATGTAGTCATGGCAAATGACTCAGTTCTTTCTACTAATAAAAGCAGAGGCTTCAGTTCCTGTCTTACAGGGTAACTGATTGATTTACAATATAACAGCTTCTCTTTCAGTTTTCCTAGTATTTGTGTTCAAATAGATTTGGAAATCAAACTGATGAAACCCAAAGATAGGGACCAGATTGTGATCTTAATTGCTTCTGAGAATGGATCTGCTCAGATTTTCTAGATTGTAAAGGAGGAAAAGCCAATTTATAAAATCTTGTAACAATCCAGTGGAATTTTTTATCGTTGTTTGAATTAATCATCTGCCTATTATTAATCTTAATCCTTTGGAGAACACAGCCTGTGTCACATTATCTTCCAGCAGAGCTCCCTGGGCTTTCAAACTTTCTCTTAAAAGGGCAAAGGAAATCTTATCTGTTGTATTTCCTCACAGCCATGTTGGCAAAGGATCTTGGGGATGGTCACAGCATGGTTGGATGCAACATAAAAGCAGAACCCCTTATTATTGTAGATGTTTTGGGTTTGGATGTATCTTCCCAAAATCTTGGAGCAGCCGCAGCTTATTCTTGCTTTGATCAGCTTTGAGCTGATTTTTGCTTCTTGTGTATGGGAAAGCAGCAGCAAATCTGCTTTCCTTGGGGATGTATTTGGTGGATACTGCATGTGAGAACCCTGGGAGACTTTCCTCTCATCTACTATGAGCCATTGACCTTCATTTACAGAAAGGGTCATTCTACGCAGAGAAACTACAGAGACTTAATAAAATTATTTCCCAAATCCCTGCTGTAGATGGGTTCGTCTCTGATACATGGATGTACTTACACTCATTCAGCTTAACTGAGTAGCAGACCAACTGCAGTGGGTAGAAACTTGCTGAAGAAACAAAGCTTCATTAGAAAAAAAAAAAATCTGTATTTTCTACAACAGTGTAGACTGCAATTACTTTCTCAACCTAGCAGATCTTCACTAGAGAGTTCTTTTTAATTAATGGAGTAACTCTGAATTCACATTCAAAGAAGGGCATAAACAGAATATAGTTCCTTTGGCATTCCTGAGTCTCTCTTGCTTGCTTTCCCATTCTTTGCAGTACACTAATTTAATCGCTTATCTTAAATTGTTTTTTGCTCTTTATTTTAATACCCAGCCCATCATGTTACAACACAATATATTGGGAAACAGTTATGCAACCTTCTATTACTGCTGAGAGAAGGAAATGAAGCATCAGTTATATTTGTTAGCCAGAGAAGAGGGAACAGAAGTAAATCAGCTTGGGCTATAGCAAGGTAATTTAAGCAAAAGGTAAACATTTAAGTAATGTACTTTAGCTGTGTATCAAGATGCCCAGGATCAGTATGGAATCAGCATATCAGGACATCAGAACTTGACCAGACATTTGCATCTCAGGGAATAGTAGGAAATAGAGAAATCAGTTGTGCTGTGCTTGATGAAATACTTTGGACTAGATGACAAGCTAATATTTCAGTTCCATTTGAATGACCTTATGTCCATTCCTATGTAAAATGAAGTATTCTTGAGTTAAAAAACACAATAGATACACGGGAAATCACACGCATAGGAAATCAGGTGAACAACAGAAATTACCAGATCTTCTCAGTGCTGGAAATGTCCCATTTCTCTTTCCTCCAAAGTAGACAGATAAGAGCATCAGAGATTTATACTTTGATGTCAACTCACATCTGTACATTCTATTGCACACACACAAATCCAGTAATACTTTGTACTTCTGAAACACAGATTCCTTCTCATTTCCCAGCGGTAGAACAAAGAATCTCCATGGATGTCAGGGACCCATCACAATGGACCCTGCAGATCAGACTTATGCTCTTCACTGGATACCACACACAGGCCATCATACTAGGAGCACATGCAGCCATTTCTTTCCTTTAAAAAGCCAGCATTATTTTATTATTTTGGAGTCTTACATAACTGCGTGGTGAAAATGAGAACACAGATCTGGGCCACAAAACATTCCAACAATTCTCATTGCAAAAGAAACATAAACTTCAGCATCCATCAAACAATTCTCCCTGCAAATGAATAGTGAACATACAAACCCACCATCTCAGCTTGAGTTCCTTTGCAAAAGAAAGCCCTCTGGAATTATTAAAAATAATAATAAAGTAATCCAGGCTCCCAACAGACAGCATTTGAACATCATGTCAAGTTCCTATAAAGTAGTGCAGCAACACCTCCTTTTACTAATTTCCCTGAATCCCCAGTGGCTTCCCACTGCCACAAATTAAGCTTACATTCCTTTCTGTAAGCCTAGCAAAAATTGCAGACCTGGTGTCCCCTGTGCACAGCTCTTTGAGGTCGGATGCTTTGGGTTGTCTGGTTGTTACTCATGCCTCCCACTGTGAAGCCTAATATTTCCCTGCCCCGTCATTTTCCTTTCACCCCCCAGTGTGTTACAAATCACTGCTCCTCTGCAGGGTGTCCTGGAGAACGACTTCACCAGGACAATGCCGGGTCAGTGACAGCATCAGGCGTGTGTTGAGTGATCTCACAGGGAGCAGTGTTCTGCTGAAGGCACCAGTCTTCTGACTTTCATTTAAACTGGATCTTCATTCTGATGCCTTGGCAAAGCCCAATGATGTGCCTAGTGCAGATGGGGCCATCTTTGTCCAGTTTCTCTTCGTATCTGTAGTACTCCTTCCTTTTAATCTCAGTTTTATCTTCCTACTGTGTTTAGAACTCCCTCTTTATTTTGTTATTGCCCTCTACTCTGCATATTCCTGATCAGCTTCTTCTCTTCCTTCCCTCACTTAGAAGTACCACACTGTTGGCTTGGCTCAGCTCACAGAACCCCAGCACATGACAGTTCAACATATCCAAGGCAAGTCTCCACTGCTGCAGAACCAGATCCAGAGAAAGAAGAGAAGCAGGGCTAAAATATGGGGGTACATGTCACTCCTCACCTCCAAGGCACACTAACTACCATGTGGATCAGCAGCTTAGTCCTGGAAGCACATGGGTTCTTAGGTGGCTTTTGGGGACCATAAAGCAGCTTCTTGGTAGGAAGGTCATTCCTATGATCAGATAAAGGTCAGTTAGCCTTTCACTTGTCCTAATTAAAGACCTCACAGTTTTGATTAGGCTACAGACACAGCCACAGTACTGTTTGTACTCTTTATTTCAGTGGCAGGAAGAGAACAGTGGTGGTGTTGAGGTTCTCTTAAGAGAGAAGTGCACTTTGAGCTTCGGTCTAGGGGCACCCATTTTGTGTTTGTCAGCAGTAGTAGTCAGAGCCTGGCAGTGTTTCCCATTGGGTTCCTTGTCTCTACCAATGTCTTCTGCAGAAGTTTCACCTTTTATACTTCACTCTTTCCACACTTATCTTCATAAACATAAATCTAAATAACATTTTCCCTCTTTGTGAAGCATTGTCAAAGCATTGGGTGAAAGACACAGTATTATAATAAAGTGTTATTGTTATTACTATTCATTCAGTGAGCACGTTCAAGGGAAGTTCGTTTAAACTGTGCCACTTCGCCAAATTAAACAGTCAGCCATGAATGAAGCCACTCAGAGATAGATCTTGTCCTGGTGCCACAGTCACCAAAGGTCGAAGCAAGGGCAAGCAGCACTCCTCTTTCCCCATGCTGAACTATAGCACAGCAGTAAATATTCATAAAAAAATAGCATTCCAGGCACAGGCAGGTGGCAAATGTATGTAAGAAAGCCAGTTTCCGAACAGCATGGTTTTCAAAAACCTTGCTGACAAGAAATATATTTAAAGTGGGATGTGATCCCACTTTAAATATAAGGAAAAGTGATCAACACAAAATGTTAAAGGCATTAGCACACATAGAATTGGTGGTGACAGAGTTGTGGCTGGCACTGCAGGCACAGAATAGGTTTGCTCATATTTTCACATGAGAGAAACCTGCAAGTGAGAGGGAGAGTGTCCATACATGACTTCTCATCCCTTATCTTCCCAACAACTACCTTTGCTTACCACTCCATGTTTTTTTCCCCAAGATCTGGGTAAGGTATGTGGAGTAGAGTTGTAGTGAACCACTGGCGAGATGGAGTCATGGGGGAGACAGAGGTGTGCAGACAAGTCTGGCCAGACCTTCCAGAAGCTGTTAGGAAAGGAGATTGATATACCTGATACATTGCTGAGAGGATCAGTCCAGTGAGTGCTTGCTGTGCGGTATGCCCACCAGTAATCCGTGGAAGGACAGTTTGGAAAAGTATGCCCTGAGCCCAGGCTAGGATGGACAATGCATGGACGCAACATCACAGTGCCAGCAGATGGGAGGGCTTTGGTGGGGTGAAGTAACTCAGGCCTTTCTCCCAAGCAACTTGCAGTGGGGATCATCATCAGGAGAGGCTCCTAGACAAAGCATGACCCTTTCTGGATGTCAAGTGGCAGCAGTAAACCTTTGCCATCCATCTGACCACCTCTGCTTAGGGCCCACAGACTCAACTGTGCTCCCAGCACACAGAGGTTCTACTGTGTCAGCAGCTATTACTTCATCTCTTGGTCTGAACCTCCAGGGACTTAAACACATTTATTCTACAAGTATATTCACATCAAAAGGAGTCTGTATGCCTCCTCTGTATGCCTCCCCCTCCACCCCTTGTAGCCCTTTTGACACAGGATAGAACATATTTTATCCTATAGCCCAAAGCTGATTTGCCATGTGCAGCAGCTCCAGTTAGATCTCTTTCTTGGACAGATTCCCTGGCATGACTTAGGTGTCTGGAATGTGTGTCATAGGCTCAGCAGATCCCACCCAGGCAGTGATTTAATCTGACAGTTGTACTTATTCATGGTGACATCCTGGGCAGCAGCAGCACAGAATGTTCAGGCAGCACGGCATGGGTTCAGGCACGGGTGGGTGCCACCAGCGCAGCCAGAGCCCAGCTGAGAGGAGCTGGGGCTGCCTTTGCATTCAGCCTGTACTGGTCCAGCTGCTCCCAGAAGGAGCTTATTACAGATACCCACTCAGTAGGCTCCCTCAAGCAGAGTAAATTATCCATTTGGAGAAAAAAGGGAGGGAAAACAAAAAGAAGTGTAAAGCAGTCAGCACGCTGGAGCTGTCCCCTGGCTGCTCTTTTTGGGGAGCATAAGTGGAGCATACTCCAGCATTAGTCTGGAGTAACAGAATGTTATTCTTTGCCATGAAACACCCACTGGAAGTTCCTGGTGGGAGCCTGCGCCTGTAACATGTTTTCACACAAGTATGGGTTTGTGGCAGGCTCAGGTAACTGAGCTGTGGTAGGGCTGCACTGGCTGGGCTGGGAGACCTGGGGGTCATGTGCTCTTCAAAAGGCAAAAGCAGCATATGCACACACATGCTTGAAAATGGGGCTTTCGTTGCAGATCTGTGCAGCATCAGCATCTCCATGTTTCTTCAGGTCCATGGTGCAGGCTTTTGGCATTAACAAGAGTTTGTGGTACTTACCAGATATAAATGCCCCTTATGATTCTTCAGGGCTGTCTCTGAGCTGGGCACTCTTTTATGGAAATACTGTAGCCTGAAAAATTTAATGCAAAATGGTGCTCTAGACATGCTCTGGCACAGAAATAGAAATACTAAGCTGAAACAAAATGTCCAGCTGTGTCTTCTGGGCACAGAAGCACAGAGCTGCAGCTTCTGCTGGGGTCACTAGTTGCTCACAAATGTCTCAGAGCAAAAATAAGGGTGTTAACACATCCCCCCACAAATACTGTTTGTTTCCAGCCTGTTTAATGTCACTCTCAGGATCTCCACGTTCCTCCAGGATCCCAGACTGCTGGGTTGCACAAGTGCCCACGATGTGATGTGTAAGTCTGCTTCTGTCTATCCAAGCAGGTCGGCAGAAATTTCTGTGGCCTAAATTGTGAGAGGACAGGAGTGTTTTCTTCTTGATGCCAATGCACTGCCAAAAGATCCAGCTACCAGAAATGCATTTTGTGCTGCACTCTTGGTCTGAATATGTTACGTTAGAATTGGTAGGTATCCCAATAAATTGAAAAAGTTCTGATTTCTACCATGTTGACCCATGTTTATGGTAAATTCTAAACATCTGCATCTGTTAGCCTACAAAGAGCACTTTGCTTCAGATGTCTGTGAAGCTGGGACCTGGTCTCAACAAACTTAAGTTTCTTTTTCTTTTTAAAGTTCCTGCTGGAATTTTTAAAGGGGCTGTGCTCTGTGAAGGCTGACTTAAAAGCCAAAAGGAAAAAAGAAGGGGAAAAAAGGAAAAAAAGTTCTTGTGAAGACAGTGTCCTGAAGCTGAATCCATGTGTACATGTGATTTGACAACCCTCTGCTTCCCTTCTGCTTCTCTTACAGTAAAGTCCAGGTGCATTTGGGACTTTTCTCTGTAATCTGTGCAAGTGTTCAAGGAGATTGGCTCCAAAACAAACTTCTGAAGACACAGGCAAAGGTTGTTAGGCACATTCTTTGTTCTAGCAAAGCATTTATGATTTAATCAACATGGAACAGGATCGAGCCTGAAAGGGCATCTGTGCGGTGAAATAATCAAATGTTTGCTGTCTTCTTAGACATGGGGAGGGGGAGTGAAAATTTTCCCCTAAAAAAGAAATTATATACGAGACAGTCAAGAAACAATGCAGGTTGGGATGCCTTTGCAGAAATTATTGTGTCTGCTCTTTTAAAACTATTACTAATTTTTAGAGCTGCTGATCTTCCTGAGATATCACATAAAGTGTAGCTTGTTGTGGATGTGCCCTTCTTTCAGGTCAGAGTAAAGACCAGGTTTTGCTGAGGTTCTCTTTTCTGGGGAGATGGATACCTTCACTAATGATCCCCTCCCATTCCATTCCCTTCACCCCATCTTTATCTGAGTGTCATGATATTTGGGTGGCAGCCTCCTCCTTCTCCCAGCTATAAGGGGGACTGTCCTGAGTGCTCCCTCCTTTCTCGAGAAGATCGCTCATGTCGTTGCTATTCAGATCCTCCCATGACTCACTTAGCAGTTGACATCAGTAGGTGGAAATATATAATCCCAGGCTGAGGATCAAACTTGGCATGAAAGGCAAGGGGTAGGTGACAGGGAGGGCTTTGGGCACAGAGTTTGCATTCTCAGACAGCAGCAAGAAGGACACTTCTGCCCAAAAACTGCTTCTCCAAACCCCATCACCTCCTCAGAAAAGTAGTTCCTGCCTGTGAACTCTTGAATTGAGAAATTAAGTAATTCAAGCTGTGCAAAAAAACCTTGTTTCTCAATAAGATGTTTGGGAATGAGCTTAATTCATTCAACTCCCAGCACTCACGGCATCATGCATGGGGCTCCAAACAATTGTGAGGCTTGCATTTGCATTTTAAAAATAATAGAGAGGTTTTACTTATTTTTATTTGTTGTCTGGTGTTCTACCCTCCAGAGTTCATAACTTGAAGCTGCACTTTGAGATCAGGGAGGTAAAATATTTTCTTCCTATTTTACCCAAGCAGAATTTCTCTGTTTATCACATGAATTTAGAAGCTGGGGATTAGAAAAACTATCAAATATTAAGGAGGACATAGATAAAAGCCTGACATTTGGCAAACTTCTATTCTGCAGCTGTAACCACTATCACTTTCAGAAGTGGGAAAGATCAAGGAGATTATAGAAATTGTCTCACAGGGGCAGTTTCCTAAGTTTGTGTGCTCTGGAACTGTTTGAAAGACTTGTATAAAAATTTTCATGTCACAAAATAAGAGGTTGCTTTTCCCAAATCATTCTGAATTCACAGAAATGGCATCTCTTTGCTAAGAACAATAAGAAGTTTGATAAATACTTTTGGCTCAATAACAGGCTGATTTGGCAATGAAAGTAGGTCAGTTCCAGACTTCTTTTTTCTATCCTTTCTTTTCTGGATGTTAGAAAGAAAATATATTTTTGATATTAAAAATACAGCATGGTGAAATCTTGCTCTAGCATAGGTCAGTTCCTTTTGATGTTTATTAAACAAGTGATCTAATTTCAGCTTCCAGCATTCATTATAAATCTGCCTGTTTAAACTTTTCTGTCAAGGGAGCAGTTTAAAATTGCATTTTATATCAGCGAAAACTACTATTCTTAGTCCATAGGAAAGATACTATTTCTGATATTAAGGTGATAATGCCTTATAAGGAGTGGTTAGATAGACACCCTTGGTATTTTCCAAAAAGGACTTGTTACTATGGGAAAAAAAAAAATCAAACAGATGGTTAAGATGAGCTAAAATCCCATTGTAGAAGACAGAAAGATTTTTCTTATTTGTGTGTTAGCCAGCCAAGTACAGGCAGTTGGAGACTGGGCTGTGTCATGACTTGTTGATACGTGAGAATTTCAAACTGCCTTCTCCCCAGTAATATTTTTCATGTGAGAGGACTACATATACCTTTATGGAGTAGAGTGAATGCACAATAGACAACACAGACAGTATCTGTGTTAGACTGCTGGGATCTGAACATAAGATGTTCAGAGCAAAGGCTGGCCCCTCAGGAATTATCAGAAAAGGAACTGAATCGTTTATGGTAGACTGACGTAGTCCTCTGGATGTCACCAAATATGACCATCATGCTTGTGATTTGTAATGGCAGAGTGTGCTTTTCTCTCTCCTTCTCCAGTACCTGGTATCAGGGAATTTTTTCAGAACCCTTGTGTTGGAAGTCTGGTACCAGTCCTTGAACTGAGCTTGGGGACGTCAGTCTAAGCATGTTTTGGGGATGTGTTTCCACATGCCAGCAAACCCCATCTCACACTGCAGATTTCTCACGTGTTGCTACATGTGTGACTACCCAAATACTTTGAAATCCTGAGTGTCCACATGAGCATTCCTGCTTGTCTGTGAGTGGAACCTGTGCCTGTGGACTTGGCTGGAGATCTAGAGTAAAGGACATGTTGCCCTTTCAGCTCCACTCCTTATTGCCACTTAGAAATAGGGAGGCATGTGTGGAGCCAGCAGCTGTTCAGGCAGTAAAATACATCCCTTTATTCATTATAAGAACAGACTTTCTGGGACAGGCTAAAAACCCTGTTGCTCTGTATCCTGTCTTTAGGATACAGAGCAGCTGATGTTGAAGAAAGATCAGATGAAGCACAGAGTGATCCTTTGACTGGTATGGCCTTCAGCCTTCCAGCAGTTTGAGATTAGAGATCTGCTGAATCAGAAGTCAGGAAATGTTGGCCTTTCTTAACTTAGGGGTTTCAGGGAGGCAATATCCTCTTACTGTGGTGGTTATTTTTTTCTGGATGGGTTGCAAAAGCTTTGAATATGCCCGTGTGTGTAAGTAGGGAGGAAACACATACCAGAGTGATGAGCATACCAAACTGCACCTTTGGCATAATACTGCAGGGAAATTGGAGAAGGGGTTTGCTTTGCCCCAGATGGAAAATCCTGGCTGACATCTCTAACCATGTGGCTCCAAACTGATCCATAGGAGGAATTTGAGGGACAGTGCACTAGGGCAACCTGTGGTTTGTTTGCATCTGGTGCACAGTCTTGGTGGGAGCCATCACAGTGACTATACCAGCGTCAATAGGACTGTGCAGGGAGGGCATGCACAGAGCCCAGGATCTGGCCCTCAGACCCCAAAGACTCAGAGTTTAAAACAGCAAGTGATAAAACAGATCTCCAGATAAAGCTCTGTGCGTCACCATCCCTTCTGCCCAGCTGCTGAACTCACAGCTGCCCTTGTGCCAGCTGGTCCAGGGGACTTAGGGCAGAGCTGCTGCTGGCAACACACACATTTTGTGCCTTTAAGAGGTTTGGCTTATCCAGGCTGTGACTGGGTGAAACTGTGTGGGCTGACAAAGAGCTCTTGTCCCTTCCCCCATCCATGATCTGCCAGGAAATGAGTTTGTGAGACGCTGGCTTCTGCCTCCAATCTGCTGCCATGTGGGAGCCTGGCACTCACAGCCACCAGCACACACACGTGTGCAAACAGAGGGCACAAGGACTGAGGCACAGCTACCCAAGCAGCTGTGATCTCACATGGACCAGGGCAAGCAAACGGGAGCACTGCTGCCACAACAGGGCATGGAGCATCCTGGCTGTGCTGAGTGTGGGGTTGGGAGCTCCAGTCAGTGAGTTATGGGTTTGGGTCTCTCATGGATAGGTCCCAACTGGCAAAAATTCCTTGGGCAGATCATCAGGGAACATTTTTCTTACCCTGAGAGCAACTGGGAATGTTAGGCCACCTGGAGGCATAAGCAGCAGGGTTAAAGGAGTCTTCCCAGCTGGGAAGGCAGGACAGGGGAAGTGACCCCAGCAGCCTTGAGCACGGACATCTGTCAGCACAAGGACCACTGCAACCCAGCACAGAGCTGCCTGCACTCTTACTCAGCGTGGGTGGGACTGAGGGGGCAAGAGCACATTTCTTCACTTTCAGAGGGAGGGGAATGGCACCATGCTTTGCTTCACACATCTTAGCACCTGCTGACCAGTGACCTGCTGTGCCTTAGGACTTGGGGTTAGGGAGGATCTAAAACTCCCGAGAGTCAGGAGATGTGGATTGTGTACTCTGTTTGTTCAAGGTCTATGCTGGCAACATAGCAAGTCAAAGCACTTCCAGCTTCTGTATAAAATACAGCATGTTTCCCTGAAACTGAATTAGTGCAAATCAGACGGAGTCAAATACTTAAGTCCTTCCCCTATATTTCTGTAGCTTTTCTTGAGAATGAAAAGTGACCAGTTTTCATCTGGAGTTTTACTGGAATTATTGGAAAAGACTATAGGACAAGACCTATGTAATTTGATTCAGAGACAGGTATTCCCCTATTAGCACATTGTCTAAGCAATGGCACACAAGTTTAGAAATGTGTACCTCCAGGTACACATTTCAGGACAGATGATTTAAGATTACATAAAAACAGCTACTACAGAAAGAGTTAATACTGAGAGATGTGGAGGGAGAGGCTTTGGGGAAAGTCAGGGTATCAGGTTTTCCTCTAAGGGGCTCTCAAATGATTCTCAGCCCTGCCAGAAGTCAAACATCTCCTCCCAGTGAAGCCAAGGATGTCTGTCTTTTTGACTCAGCTGCCAGAGTCATATTGCAGAATTTGATCCTTCTGTAGTGTCCCTTCTCCCCTCTTCTGATCAGCCTCTGCCCACTACTCCAGTGAAGCCTGAAGCCCTTCAAGATGGTGAAAGTGCAAGTGATCTCCTGTGGCCCCGTGGGCAGTGCAGCAGGTTCTGTCTCCAGTCTCCACATCCGATACAGTTTCAGCCTCCGTGCTGTCCCCTGCTGTAATGCTAGATGGGCTGAACAGATGGGGAGGTCCTGTGGCAGGGCTCAGGCTGACAGCTGCTTTGCAATTATAAGTCTGGAATGCGATTTGAGGGGTGTAAGATACTTAGTGCTGGGGCCTTAGTGCAGGAACACGTATCAAGTAGGTCAGGCTCTGCACCAGGGGAAGAGTACGGGGAGGAGCTCAGCTGTGACCAGCAGCACTGCTCCTTCTTTAGTAGGTTTATGTTTTGACATAATTTTGATCACTGAAATTTTACCTCCCCACTTTTTTACCATTTATTTGTTTTATTCTTAGATTTATTATGAAGACTAAATGCTTGTGGAGTGGGACTGTGAATTTCTTACTGATTTTACAGCTTCTGGCAATTGGTCTCTCTTGGGAGTGTTAGAGGACTTACCCATCTGGTGCCTCTCTGAGGAAAGGGAGCGTTTGTACCCTGGATTCTTACATGAGACAACTTTGGCCTCACTGAAAATTCACCTGGAGTTCAGCAAAGTATCCTCCTCCTCCCTTTAAGCACCACGTTAGACTGACTTTAAATTCATCTGAATCTGATTTTTCACTGCTATAGACTCTCTTCTTAGGAGAATAATGGCATGTTAGGATAATGTCTGACTCAGCTCTACCTTTGCCCTGCCTGTTCTCAGCCAGCTGAGAGGCCTCTGCATGGTTCCCCATCTCCTGGTGTGGATGTGAGGCAGAGCTGTGCTGCAAGAAGGTGCAGTTTACACATTGGGGACCATGGAATGAGGAAAGGATGAGTTTTGACTGTGGGGAAAAAAAAGAACTTGGAGTTCACAAAGCCAAAAAGCCGTGCAAAATGAGCAAATTACCAACTCAAGCAAGTGAAAGCCATGCTAGAGAACATGATAGCCAAATACTTTTTTTTTTTCTATTTTCGTGCAGCAGCTGAGATAATTTACTGCTGCTGCTGCTGCTCCCTTTTTATGGCTCTCCAGTTTTGGCACAGTCATGTAATTAGGTCCTGGTTTGTTTGTGGTTGTTTTTGTTTTGTTGATCTATCTCATTACTGAGGAGAGGCAATGTGGGACTTACCCCAATGTGCTGTACACTCTTGACTTCCACGAGTAAAGTTCGTTTATGCAAACCCAAATATATATATATATATAT
>WBMY01013529.1:0-15617 GCA_013397315.1 Donacobius atricapilla | reverse complement strand
GATGAAGCTATTTATGAATGTGTGGCTTCCAACAGTGTTGGTGAAATAAGTGTGTCCACAAGACTCACTGTTCTACGTGGTAAGTTCTTTCTAAACATTACTCACTGCATGGAGCTCAAAGTACTACATTGGTGTAGTATAGAGGATTCTCTCTGGCAAAGTTAAATACAGTTCTTTACAAATGGACCTTATTACAGTCCCATTGCAGTTCATCATAAACTTTTTTACATAATATTGACTACTGTGTTTGTGTCTTTTGACCATAAAATGGTAATATGAGTATGTAGTGTATGACAGATACAAGTGAAGAAAAGAAGAAATAACTGAAACAGGAGTGCCACACACAACGGGTTATTATATCAATTACTACTCAAGACAACTACTTTATGCGTGCATTTGATTCACATTTTAGTGCCGTCCTGGGTACCTTATTGTTCAATCAGCATTTACACAGAAATTTGCTCAATTAACAGTGACCTTGAAAAGTTGCATGAGCAGTTTTTAGATGAGGCTAAGCTGCTGCCAAATTTTCCCTGCAAGAGACAATCATGAAAAAGGATGAAAGCTTCCTCCACTTCAAATATGTGTCACTTGTACACTGTTACTTCAATTAAAAGTTTCTGAAAACAGTAAAAGAAAAAAATTTCAATTCTTTCAGGGGTGAGGATGTTAATGTACTGCCAAGCCTACTGTCTAGATAATACCCAGGGGAGAAAATACTAGTAGTCAGTGACCTGAACATTTTGTTTTGTCACCTGGAAATGAATAGACACTGGATGTGGTGACACTTCATGAAATATCATACCCTTCAGTTTGCAGGGCTGATTTTATGACTGACGATTACTGTCTTGTATTTTGATATTACGTGGCATTACGAGGTTTGCAGAATTACTAGGTATCTGTTTATAGGAATTGCAGATGATTAAACAGCTTTACAGAACTGAGAGGAAAATTTGCGGAATGTGTAATTGCAATATGTTTTTTCCTTGATCCTCTAGCCCAAGCAATATAGGCTGACAAGAAGATTTCTTTTTTGCCTGTTGTTCTCTGAAGTTGGTTTTTTACTAGAAAAAAAAATCTGTAATTTTATTAGCTATTTTAATCATTACAGACAGTCCTGACATTAATGTTGGAGACAGCTAGCAACACTATGTGCCTATATGTCAAATATTAAGCCTAAGGACATGCATATTTTTTCTCAGAGGAAATCTGATGTAAGCAAACCTTTTCAGTATTTAAAAGTCTAACCTCTCATGCCATGATTGGTCATTACATTATCTTTTAAAAATTCTTCCCAGTCTAGCCAATGAAAACAGGCAGATCAATAGATTGACGTTTTAACAGCACCATGGACCTCTTCTTAACTCCCTAAGATAAGGTTTTGCCTTTATCAACTGATAGGAGCACTTTTTATGTTCAGCTTCCACGTTGCTGAAAATGAACATAAAATGATATTTTTATAGTCCATTAAAAGTTTTGCAAATTAAAGGAAGATTGGGAAGAGGAGCAAGGCAAAGCAAAAAACAGTGCTTAAACTCATATGGAAATAGTATTCTTTATCTTCATAGTTTCTTATAATGTACTTACAGGGCTACTGGTCATGAAATGTGCACGCCCATGTTTTGAAAGAGAGTGTTCTAATCCTAAGTTCTCATTTTGGTTTTTGCAGAAAAGCAACAGCCCTTATATCTCTTTACCAAGAGCCACAGCAGTTGCAAAAGATAGAGGGGGTGTGTGAGTGTCAAAACCGACTGACTGTACAATGTGGTCAGTTTCTTTACTAGTCCTACTGATTTTTAATCAGTTTTTGTAAGGTATATGTAGCTTTGCTGCTTACTTTTTGGTTGATAGTAAGAGCAATAATAGTGGCTCAGTGCCTACTTCAGACAACACTATATTGTATCCTATTTTAAAAGCAATACATAATTATATGCATATGCAAATGACTAATGAACGAAATGTTATTGCTTATAAAGTTTAAATTGAAATGAATTTAATTTTATTAAAACCATTGAAATATAAAGATTGAGCATTAAGCCATAATTAATATGTCATAATACATATGGCTTTTGCAACTGCTGAAATATATTTGCCCCAGGAGTAGATTTATGGATTTAATCTGAAACTAGGCACATACAAGAACTCATGAACAGAATGTGACTGTGGATTTTGATAAAGGGGTAACATCAGAGAAAGCAAGGAGTCTGCAGAGAAACAGGGCATTATTAGGAAGTTTTGGTGGGGTTAAAATTTTGAATTGCTGAAAGTAAAATGGTTTGCTGTATTACTTCCCAAGACACGACATAACTCAGTGCTAAGGGCATTAGCCTGGAAGATAATTCTATTATGGCAAAGCCTCTACTTTGCAAACTTAAACAACTCTTTGTACAGTCTGCAGCAGTAGCATTGTGGAAAAACACTCCATTGATGATGCCTTTTTGGGAAAGAGTGCTTCTGCCTCA
Source organism: Donacobius atricapilla (assembly GCA_013397315.1). NCBI lineage: Eukaryota > Metazoa > Chordata > Aves > Passeriformes > Mimidae > Donacobius > Donacobius atricapilla. The sequence goes on along the minus strand of WBMY01013529.1, from coordinate 13,155 downwards.
CGTAGCTGCTGTAGGAATAAATATACATTATAGATGTGAACAGGAATCAGCTAGATTTAAAAAAATACAAAACAGAGAGTAGTGTGAGTTGGATTTGTGGTTGCTTATGCTTTACTCATCCCTGTATGTGGAATGAGTGTGTGCATGTGACTCTGGATTGCAGATACCTATATGACTTTCATATGTTCTTCTAATTGTTCTGAAATGGTTCTGTCACCGACATAGCTTGGCATTTATGCCTCTTGCAAGATGTCACCCAGAGGTGGAAGTCAGATTTTACTCCCAATTCAACCCACAAGTATTGCAACCCTAATATGGAATGTCAGTGAAATCAGGGTAACTCCAGGAGCAGAAGTGTCTATGTACATTCATTTTGTTTGATGGTTTGCTTCACAAATTCCAGCTTGACTTCGACAAATAATTTCTGCAGCATGGAACAGCAACAGTTTTGCTGATCTATCTATGTCTTTACGGCTAGGTTGGTCAGCTTTCTATCTGTGGCCCTGTAGAGTAACTAGTTCCATGCATTACAGATACTGCCATGTTTTGTTAGGTTCCTGTACTATGACTAATTCTTAGTATTTGGGTCTCAAAGAGCTATGAATATAAATAAATGTTTAGCTTCTCAGTGTTAGAAGTTTACAGTGTGAAAAGGAAGAAGGACAGAAAAGGCATCTACAGATGATAACATTTCAAGGCCTTACCAGAGACAAAACATTGGATCCTTTTTTCTGTTACTAGAGTAAATCAGGAAACGTTCCAGGCTAAACTTGCATTTGTTAGGCTGAATATTGTGAGAGTCTGGACCAAGAATAAATGTCTGAGATAGTTGGAAACTGCTTTTGATTTTCTGTATATAAAGAAGCTGGCCACTTTCCGGGACAGATTCACCCATATGAAAATGTTTAATTTGAAGGGAAACAAGGCAGAAGTCTGGAAGTTCCATGTTGGAGACAGGTAGACAAGAGGAGTCCATACTATTTCTTTAGGAGCTCTTTGTTTTGAAAATTTGTGCTGAGAACCATAAGAGTGGAACAGTGCTTTGATTCTTTTATTTATCGGTGCCTAATACACATGCCTTTCTTGCCAAGAATGTCAGTGGTGTCCTGGAACTCATTAGGAAGAGCATTACCAGCAGGTGGAGGGAGGTGATCCTTCGCCTCTACTCAGCCCTAGTGAGCCCACATCTGAAGTTCTGTGGCCAGTTCTGTGCTCTTCAGCGCAAGAGGGATATTGAGCTCCTGGAGCAATTCCAGCAAAGATCTACAAAGATGATATGGGGACTTGAGTATCTCTTTCGTGAGGAAAGGCTTAGGGAAATGGTCATGTTTAGCCTGGAGAAGAGATGACTGAGAGGGGATCTTACCAATGTCTATAAGTAACTGAATGGAAAGTGCAAAGAGGATGGACCAGGCTCTTCTCAGTGCCGCCAAGCAAAAGGACAAGAGGAAATAGGAAGAAAAGCTGATGCACAAGTTCCGTCTGAATATGAAGAACTGCTTTAGTGTGGTGGTAACGGTGTACTGCAACAGATTGCCCAGAGAGGTTGTGGAGTCTCCTCACAGGGGCTGTTCAAGAGCTATCTGGATGTAACCCTGTGCAGTATTCTCTGGGATGACCCTGCTTGAGCAGGGAGGTTGCACCAGATGATCCCACTGTGATCCCTTTCAACCCTACCTATTCTGTGATCCAGGTACAAGCAATGAAAAGCAATGAAATGTAGGATCTTCCTATACTCCCCAGACATTAGAGATGAAATAGCTTTCCTTTTACTGTCCGTTCATTTCAAGTTAAAGCCATGTAAATCTGTTTTTAGGTCTTGCAAATGGTGGATATCAAACATTTTCCTTAGTTGTAGAACAAGGGTTCTAGTGTCATATACAAGTCTGTAAATTGTTTAGGAAGGAGGAAATAGGTGCTTCCTTCTAGTAAAGAAATCAGCAGCAATTCTATTCAGTTAATTTTCGGGAATCCTGCTTTTTGTTTTAAAAAAAAAAATATTCCTTTATAAAGTTTTGTCAAGACCATGATGGCATCAAGAAGCCTTAGCTTCAACTGCTGCTAAGGTATATGAGTAAAGCACAGAAGTGTGCAGGTTTTAAGTTAACATGTGGAGCACAATACATACATTCTAAGGTTACGCCTGTTTGCTCTGTTTTCCTTGTCTGGAAAGTAAAGACAGAGACTACAACAGGGCAGTCTTGCAGAAGGCAATTTGTTTATCTTGACCCATAATTTTTTCTTATTCTTGCTGATTATGGTGATACTCTGCATTACAAAAATACTGACATACAGCATTGATGTACCACTTACAGTTTGTAAGCCTGAAAGAAGTAAAATTTCTGTGCGAAGTGTCTAGGGTGATTATTCCTTTTTATATTGTTAGAAACTGATCAATTCAATGTTAAACATTTGCTGCTGCATAAAATGAAATTTAAAAAGTACTGTACAGTGGTTCCCTGTCCATTGATTCACACAGATATTAAGGTAATTGTGAGAGAATTGTATGAGACTCTCAGAAGTGCGCAACATTTCCACATTAAAACAGAAAAACAACACCAAAACTAGACAAAAGCAACCAAGCAAACAAAAAAGATGCCAAAACAATTCCAAATCAGAGATGATAAATCCAAGGTATTACAGTTTTTGTTTCTGCTGCTAGCAATAGATTCAACGATAATAGAAGCTTATTTCTATATTTTCACTTTACCTGGTAGTACATTATTTTGAAGTAATCTGTCATCTGGGACAGCTATCTTAGGGGGCATAGAAATTAGACAAATGGAGTGGCACGGCTGTGGTGTTGGAAAATGTGCAATGGGATGTCTCTCATTTCTAGACAAATGGGAGGAAGGACTGTCCATATTCTGGATATTAGCTGCACAGTAGGAGAAATTTGCTGTGTTCTAGCTGGAACTATATAAACCATGTACCCCCGTGTTTAACTGAAACTGTTTGCTGTATAGTCACAGTGATTAATGCCAGGTGGTTGCTAGTAGGACAGGCTTTTGAAAGTGGAATGAAGAGAAATAATGGAACTAAGAAAATACCTATGTGTGAGCTAAATACACTGGAAAGACATTTATCTCAATCATATATTGCATGATAAGTCTTTTGAAGAGCCAAAGGAGTATAATTTCCAAAATTCCGTAAACTTATAGTGGTCATGCTATGTGTAGCACCTTGTGACGAGAGCTAGCATGTTCCTTACAGTCCTATTTCTATTAAGCCTTTTTTTGAAGAGAAACACAGTTGTTCCTGCTGAGAAAATGCTACTTTACAGTTTATGCTGTAAAGCCTCTCCTGGGTAGCTGTGCAGGGAGGATTAAGAAATGAAACACAGCTGCTAGAAAATCACACAACAGGATTTTATGAAATAGTGAAGCAAAAGGGGAGGTAGCCAATACAACTTTGGCTTAAAAAAAACCCTTACAGATAGTTACAGAATAGCATGCAGATGTCTTGGAATGGCTTATGAAATAGTACAGAATTAGAAATATTTATCTAAAATGTTATAAACTATTTTGAAATATTTTCTTTGGGTATGCAAATACTATTTTTGGAAAATAAATATTAACCTTTCATAACATACCATAACCCTTCAGCAGTACAGTTTTAAATACTTAATAACTTATTGATCTTCATAAAGATGAGGTGATGACATTTAACTAGGATCCAAAAAAGGATACAAAAGAATAATGAAATACATGTCTCATATTCCATAGCTGAGTTCAAAGGTACTGTATGTTCAAGTTCTGCTAATTGCAAGCATGTACATGGTAGTGGTTTAGAAAGTACTGTGCCTAATAAATTTTGTAACAGTCAGTAAGCATACAAGGGTCTATCAAGGTCTGTCTAACATGCAGGGGTATTGAGTTTAGCTTTTAGGTATATGCATTTGAGTGTGCTGATTTAACAGATATCTATTTTTTACTTTTATGTAGTTCTTAAAAAAAATACGTTGTAATAATTTAATATATATGAAAATTAATAACCACTGTAGGTATTGTAAGAAGTTTATGGCAAGTGCCAGTTTCTGGCAAGTGCCAACTAGTGTTTTCTATATTTAATATTTCTTAAATATTTTCACTTAGGTTTCTATATGCAAAATTTATCAAATATATTTTTTTCAATCAGGGAATATTTTGGTTGCCTTTTTTTTTCCCTTAGTTTGAATTTTACAAATCTGCCCTTCTCTTGCACACCACTAGGTTACAAATTACCTACTAGCGCCGTGAATTCAAAGCTAGTCCTGGTTTAGGGCAAATTGGAGAGGGAACTTCTAGAAGAGTCCCNCTTCATAAAGATGAGGTGATGACATTTAACTAGGATCCAAAAAAGGATACAAAAGAATAATGAAATACATGTCTCATATTCCATAGCTGAGTTCAAAGGTACTGTATGTTCAAGTTCTGCTAATTGCAAGCATGTACATGGTAGTGGTTTAGAAAGTACTGTGCCTAATAAATTTTGTAACAGTCAGTAAGCATACAAGGGTCTATCAAGGTCTGTCTAACATGCAGGGGTATTGAGTTTAGCTTTTAGGTATATGCATTTGAGTGTGCTGATTTAACAGATATCTATTTTTTACTTTTATGTAGTTCTTAAAAAAAATACGTTGTAATAATTTAATATATATGAAAATTAATAACCACTGTAGGTATTGTAAGAAGTTTATGGCAAGTGCCAGTTTCTGGCAAGTGCCAACTAGTGTTTTCTATATTTAATATTTCTTAAATATTTTCACTTAGGTTTCTATATGCAAAATTTATCAAATATATTTTTTTCAATCAGGGAATATTTTGGTTGCCTTTTTTTTTCCCTTAGTTTGAATTTTACAAATCTGCCCTTCTCTTGCACACCACTAGGTTACAAATTACCTACTAGCGCCGTGAATTCAAAGCTAGTCCTGGTTTAGGGCAAATTGGAGAGGGAACTTCTAGAAGAGTCCCTCTAGAAAGCAAGTTCAAGCNCTGGGGATATAAGCATCATAAAGTGACACCCTTTTCTTGCAAAAAGTCGAGATGTCACTTCAGAAAATCAGTGAAACAGCAGTACCACATTTCTTAATTATCATTGTAAATTCCTGTAGTCAAAACTTCCAGAGGTAAGTTACTTAGGAAAATCAAGAGTAGGCTGAAGTAAGATCTTTAAAGATGTCTTAAAAAGATATCCATAGATATCAGTTATTTTTGAGAAATCTGTCCTTTTCCCTACATTTTTTTTAACCAGTGAAATTTAATTCAGGTCTTTGTTATCCTACATATTCTTTTAAGATGATTGATCATTCAGTTGTATTCTCTCAATCAACATACATGAAGGAAGTTTTCCTGCTGCCAGTTAAAACCTGTCATGTCTTTGCAAAGGTTTATTTTACTTACTTCTAGTTCTCAATGAATTTCATGTGTCACTGAATTTCATCCAGCCAAATTTCTGGTTTACATAAAATGCTGTAAGGTTAGTTAGTTCAGTTTCACATACTTGTGCATAGGATTAATTTTATTTTATGAAATATTGCCAGTAGTAGAAATTTAATTATGCTATACCTTTTTATAGCAGTATGAGGTTTCTAAGAGACAAACATTGGCTTCAGATCAGTTATGTGGCTAGACTATATTATATTTGTACTTATTGTGTATATCCATGAAAGAAAATAAATTTATGGATGATAGTTTATAAAAAGATGTCTCCCAGTTGTGATCTAAGAAGAGAAACTGAAATAAAGCTGGACAAAAGTAGAGCAGCTCTGTTTAGCTTGAAAGAATTCTTCATTGACAGTTTTGGCTAAGAATGTACACCTGTTAAATACTTTCAGACAGCAGCTAAGTGACTAATTTTAGCATCACCCCCATTTAGGTATTTCCATTCTGCTATCTAATGATTGCATGTGGAGTTAGAGACATTTTTCATAGCCACAGTGAGTATATGCTGGCTACTTGTAAAATGCTAATTAAGCCATGTTGAGCAGATACATTTTAAACGATACTTTTAAAATATTTTTTCCCCCACTCATTGATACCTATTATGATTCAGTCCTTTTTCACAGATGGTCATCTTTGCACCATCAGAAGTCTCTCAGAAACAAGTGATAGTAAGAACAATGGAAAAGGAAATAGTAGGCAGAGGAGTAATATCTCTCCTCCCAGCAGAATCAGTATCAGGTTATGTAAGTTCAGAATTAAAACATGAAATATCCTAGGAGCCATGACCTGCTATATACAGTAAAGAACCAATTTGATCTGGTTCTTTAAAGACCCAGATAGAAGCAGCATATAGATGTGATACTAAAAATTATCTTTACAAGAAATGGTGGAGCATCACTATGTATAAAACTGTTAGCTGTTCTGAGCAGGGAAAGCAGGGCAGGGGGAAGGGTGTACTTCTGTGCTATAATTTTGATATTTTGTAGTGCTGTGTGTCTATTCTTTATTCATATAAAATTTAATTTCTTATATTTTCTTCCTGGATGTAATATAGTACAATTTAAATAAAACTGTCATTCAATTTTGCTTTGTGTTTCTTTTTATCTACTTAGAAAATGGTGGGCCATTTGTCTTTTTTAATTAATTAAAAGAAGAAATGCAAAATATTTTTCCATGCACCAATGATTCGTAGAATACAGTCACTTTTCCTGGGCTTATTCATTATGCATAGATATAAGACCTTTGGCCTGTGTAGAGTGCTGTTGGCTTAGTATCAGGTGTTGAGACTGTGCAGGTTCTCATTGCTCAGTGGCCTAAACGCGCTGTCTCAAGTGAAGCCAATGAAATCATGAAATCCAATACAATTAATCAAATGCCGTGTTTCTTGTTGTTTGTATAATCTATGACCTCTATTTTGGATGCACTTTATATGTCTGTATGTCCCCTCATATACCAAACTCTTGTGATATCAATTAGCAATGTAATTGTTAAAGTTGCACTACACAAAAGTAAATTTGACAAAAGAATTCAAGGGATTTTTTTTCATGTTATTATTTCATATTGATTTTAAAAAGTAACGTTATTCTAGGGATTTTCTGTTTAAGGAGATGATACAGTGATTAGTTGCTCAACACCTGGCAGTGTTGTCATATCTGTAAGGAACCCAGTGGTATTAACTGCTTGATAGTTTCAATTTAATTGTTAGCACAGAAGGTCTTCATATGGGATGTCTAATAAGAAAACCAAGGCAATTAGTAGAAAAAGGCATATATTCATATCGTAGGCTTGTCTTCATTTTTTCAGGCTAGCCATTCTGTGAACATGCATGTCTTACCAAGTGTACCATTAGGGTGACAGAAATGTTTGCTGAAATGTAGGATGTGTTTGGCACTAGTGTACTGAGGTGACAGTAAGATTAAATACGTTTTAATGTAATAAGTGCTAATCTTCAAATACAGAAAAAGCCCAGTAAGAATGCTTTTTCACATGTATCTGAAAAAGTAATTTAGAAATTAGAGAAAACTTACATAATACTTCAGCTTGCTTAGCCTGGCAATAGGTCAGTATTTATTAAAAGAGTATTCATTACCGTAGTTCCTAAGTTTTCAAGGATTTGACATAGGAAGCAAAAGCTAAAATGAAGAACACATGCTAAAGTATTCAAAATATTTTCGGCAAACATACAGACATCAAAAGGAAGATGAAATTCAATAGACCTTGACAAAACAAAAATATTCTGTTTATTAGGACTAGAAATGAAACAGTTCTGAAGCAGTGACTTTCAGTTGATTCCACAAAGGAAAAGAGGCTTTGTTGCATTAGTGTGGCAGGAGGTTGAAAGAACTGTGATTTAAGTGGATCTGCTGGGAGGGAGAAACTTATGAATACTCTAAGGCTTTGACAGGATATAAAATCCTGGTATAATAGATATATAACTTCAAGTATTTTCAGTGCCTGCTTTAAACTGATGTAAAGTGCTGCACCTGGCTTACTAATGTTCTATTTAACATCATAGCAAGATGCAGTAAGTAGCATCTTGTTCCTAGGTCAGTAGCAAATGAAATTTCTTCACTTACAAATGAATAAAATGTTCAGATTTGTGTCTTATGTCCATAGTGATTTAAACTATTCTGTTAAAATGATTTATTGTTACAAAGAATCTATTGTGAGGTAAGATGTTAGATAGGAATAGTAGTGTTTTAGCACTTTTGTGTATATTGAATGCATCTTGTGACCTACAATGTCAGTGCGTGCTTAATATGGCAACAGCAAAACACAATAATGAGGTAATTCTTCAAGTGGAAACACTTCAGTAAGCTTTTCAGTCAAATGCATTCAAAAAGCACTGATTAGAGCCAGGTGTTTCATTAGGCCATTTAGTGCGCCTGAATCTTGGCTTGTGACACTGATCTTTCGTAACATTTATGTATTTCAGGGTATAGTAACAATGAATAGGCAAACTACTATTATTACCTGAAGTATTTTTATTATCATTACTGCATGACCCCTTTGCATCATCTACCAAAGGTCTTGGGAGTCTGGGAAGGACCCTGCTGACTGGAAACTAGCCAATATTATTCAATTTACATGAAGGGTGTGCATGTCAATTTACATGAAGACCCAGGAAACTACAAATGTGATAGTTCTAGCCTCAGTTCCTGGAAAAGATGGTACTGCGTGATTCTGAAAGGCATTTAGAGATCATGCAATCAACATTAGTTCACAAAGGTGATTCAGATAGGCCTTGTTTACCTAATTTGGTATCCATCTATGTTATCCTCCAAGTGGATAAAGGGAAGGTGGTGGATGGGGCTTTTCTGGATTTCAGTAAGGCTGTTCCCCACAAGCATCCTTCTGGAAAAAGTTGTCCATTTGTGGGATGAGAGGGTTCACAATACTGTGGGTGAAGAACTGGCTGAATGTCAGAGCGGAAAGGATTGTGATGAGTGGGGCTATTTCTGGCTGGCAGCCACTTACCAGGGGTATTCCTCATGGATCAGTTTTAGGCTCAGTCCAGGTAAAAATAATTATTCATTATCTGCATGTAGGAGAATGCACCATTTTGTATCAGAAGGTTTGCTGATGATACAAAACTGGGAGGTGCTGTTGACTCTTGCGGAGTGATCTTGCGGGGTTTTCTAGATGGACTAAAACACTAGACAAAGATTAATGAGACAAAGTGTAAGTTCAAATGCCCAATTCTGCACCTAGAGGACAAGATCACATTTGGGGAGGAGTGACTGAATAGCAGCTTTTCAGAAAGGGATCAGTGGCTGTTGGTTAACATTAAGCTCCATGTAGAGTCAACCCTGCCATCCAGGAGGGCAGACTGCATCCTGGGGTACATCAAACTCAGCATCACCAGCCAGTCCAAAGAGGTGACTGTCCCACTGTATTCAGCGTTAGTGTGGTCTCACCCTGAGTGCTGGGTGCAGTGCTGGTCTTTGAATGCATTAAGAGCAGGGCAGTGAAGCTGTGGAAAGAACCTGAAGCCATGTCCTCTGAAGAGCAGCTAAGCATTTTGGGCTGCCAAAGTTTTTAAAAAAATGAGGCTAAGATCCTACTGTTCTCTCCGGCTTCCCAAGGTGAGGAAGCAAGAGGGAGATGCTGATGCATCTCTAGTATCTAATGATAAGGTGCTTGGGAACAGTTCTAAGGGTCATCAAGGGAGATGCAGGCTGAACCTGAACCTCAGAAAGACAGTGGAGCAGGCTCCCCAGAGAGGTGCCTTAACCCTGTCAGTGTTTATGAGGAATTTGGAAAATGCCATTAATACTTGCTTTAGCTTTCAGTCAGCCGTGAAGTGGTTGGGCAATTGGATCACTGGAGATAACTTCCAAGTGAAATATTCTATTCTTAAATATAACATTTACATATTATATAATACTAAATGACAATAAGTATTCTTTATTTGACATTAATTAGAACAAAGATTATTTAAAGAAGAATGGTAAAAATTTACCTTCAAAAATTACTTAGTTTTCAAACATCACAAGTTCTTATTCTGAACATAAAATCATCTTGTTCTTTCTATGCTCATTCATATTCCCAGCCTTTCAAAAAAATTGTATTGGAACATGATAGCCATATTTTTGTATCCTGTCTAAGTTAACTAAGTACTGTTCTTCATTACAGTGCATATTCTTGTAAAGAAATCCATTTTATATGATCACTGGTATGAATGGGAGTTTAAAAGTACATTTTTTAAATAACTTGAAATTCAGTGTGCCTAGCTTAGTACCGAGCTCAAAAGCTCATCTTACCTCCCATATATTCCATTGTTTCACCTGTTGCTGTGCCATGTTTTCACTAGGCTTGTAATTTATTTTCATAAAATATATCATCTTAAATGGCATTATCAGCCTAGCTGCTAAGATAAACAAATCTGTATAGACAACCTCTATCGTAATGTTCACAAAGAGATTTATTTGGGTTTTGGTTGTATAGATAAGGAAGTAGGCTATCTGGGAAACCCTCTTCATTATACCTGCAGCAAAATGACTTTCAAAGAAAACGAATTGAGAGGCTGAAAAATTGCCAGGTCTTTTTTTTTTTGTAAAAAACTGCTGTCACTTGGAACTTGATTTATGGCAAGAAGATGAAGCCAAGTGTAGAAAAGCCATTAGTAAGCCCAAAAGCAATCATTTTTTGTTGCGCTGTGTTACATGTAGCAGACAGAGGTTCGAATTGAGAATATGTTCAAGTCAGTGAAAAAATGGTCTTCGTTGCTGGACATCAGATCAGTCAAAACTTGAGTTTGGTCATTAGTTGGAAAATGTCAAAACCACAAAATGCAAGCAGAAGAACTTCTAATTTCATTAACATTTTTCAAACCTGGAAACCTAAATTTAATCTTACTGGTAGTTCCTGTGATGGTACCAAGTGCTTCTTGTTTCTAAGGATACTTACATCAAATGATTATTTGTTGAGGTGTTTTTTGGTTAAGTCCTGAAACAGAAGGGTGAAGAGAGAGTGATATTTGTTGTTTGATGAGTCATCTAAACTTAAATGACTGTGTAAGTAGATATTCTTAAATGTGTCCTCATTTTCACATGAATATGCCATTCTGAATGTACCATTTGGTTACAGCAAGATCCTCCAGGATCTTTGGAGTTCAGAATCTACATGGTTTTGGCACTAGTACTGACTGATAACTCATGAGAGATGATTTTAAAAAAATAGATTAATTTTTAAAATAAATACTATGTACATTTGAAACTGCTCCGCTTATAAAAAGGTAGGAGGCTATGCATGTGGTGTGTACTGCAGTTTCTTTCATATGAGAGAGTCAGATAAACAAGGTGATATTTCAGGTATTTATCATGAGTATCATGTATTCATAGAATCAGAGAATATGCTAAGTTGAAAGGAACCCACCAGCATCACAGAGTCAAACTTGGACCCTGCACAGGACAGCCCCAAGTCACACCATGTGCCTGAGAGCACTTTATGGACTCTGTCAGGCTTGGTGCTGCAAGCACTTCCCTGGGGAGCCTGTTCCAGTGCCCAACCACCCTCTGGGTGAAAATTCCTGATACCTAACCTAAACTTCCTCTGACACAGCTCCAGGCCTTTTCCTCTGTTTCTGTCACTGGTCACTACAGAGAAGAGGTCAGTGCCTGCCCCTCCTCTTCCCCTCATGAGGAAGTTGCAGATGGCAATGAGGTCTCAGCAATGACACTTATGAGTGTCACCCTTATGAGGCTTCCTCTCCAGACCCTTTTACCATCCTTGTAGGTCCTCCTTTGGACACTTTGGACAGCTTTAACGTTTTCATTTATTATGTTGCCGAAAACTGCCACTGGCACTCGAGGTGAGGCCATCCCAGCTCAGAGCAGAGCAGGACAATCCCCTCCCTTCCTTGGCTGGTGATGCTGTGCCTGATGCCCCCAGGACATGGTTGGCCCTCGTGGCTGCCAGGGCACTGCTGCCTCATGTTCAGCTTTTTGTTGACTGGGATATCCAGCTCCCGTTCCATGGTGCTGCTCTCAAGCCTCTCATTCCCCAATCTGTCTGAACATCCAGCGTTGTCCCATCCCAGATGCAGAATCTGTAATTTTCCCTTTTTCAGTTTCATATGGTTAGTGATGGCTCATCTCTCTCATTTGTAGAGATCTTTCTGCAGGGTTCTTCTGCCCTCAAGGGAGTCAGCATCTGCTCATAATTTAGTGGTGTTGGCAAACCTACTTCGTACTCCTTCCAGTCCTGCATCTGATGCCATTTTGTTTTTTACCTTTTTTATTTTATGTATTCTCTGCATTCTTTACACATACATTTGTAGCTTTGTAACTTCCTGTTGTAGCCTAACTTAAACATTTTCCTAGGCAGAAAGACAAAACATGTTCCACAATCCCTATCCTATCTTGGTTCTCCTTAGAAACCAAGGCTGACAAACAGCTCTTCAGACACATTTGCATCAACAAGGTTCTGTCCTATCTAAGGGGGGAGAATTTAGAAGGGGCTTGGACTGGGTGGGAATTATATCACCACTTCTGCTCCTAACTGATGCTTGTTTGTTAAGTAAGCTAATTTACCAAACTTATAAAACTGTATGCACTGCTGTGGAGAGTGGGCTTTTGTGGACATTTTTCCATAACTGCCCCTGGAGGTCTTCAATAAAGATCCACTTTTATAATAATTCCTATACTAATATTATCTCAAAAGTGTGTTGTTTCATTTCTAGGTTGAAAAAGGCATCACATCCAAGTCATTTATGAAAATATTGAAGAACTAGGCCAAGGATGGAACCCTGTGGAACCCCACTAATGACAGGTCCCCAGGCTGATGTCACCCCATTCACTGTAACCCCTTGTGCCTGACCCATGAGCCACTGGCTCGCCCATCACAAGATGTGTCTACCCAGCTGTGGGCTGCTCATTCTTGTCTNGCTGCACATTCTGTCCTGAAGGATCGCATGAGGGACAGTATCAAAAGCTTTGCTGAAGTTCAAAAAGGTTACATCAACTGTGTTTCCTAGATCAGCTAGGTGAGTTACCCTATCATAGAAGATCAGATTTGACAAGCAGGACTTCCCCTCATGAAGCCATGCTGGCTGTGACTGATGACTTTGTTGTCCTCCAGGTGTTTTTCAATATCCCCCAGAATCATTTTCATGATTTTACTGGACACTGAAGTGAGATTGACAGGTCTGTAGGTTCTTTCTGTGTGAGGGCATCCTTCCACTGAAAATCAAGACATCATTCACCAGTTTCCAGTCAACTGGGACCTCTCC
>WBMY01013528.1:476-11176 GCA_013397315.1 Donacobius atricapilla | reverse complement strand
ACAAAAAAAAAAAAAAAAAAAAAAAAATCAGCAATCCAAAACCTTATTGTAATTTCTGATCACATAAATGAACTTCTGAAGAAATATATAACTTCTGTTTTTTTAAAATAATTTCATCAACAAAACAGTGCTCTAATGTAAAGGGATACATACCCAAATAAAGCTTAAGTTTACTGTCCCTTACAGTTTTATTATTAAGAAAAAAAAAAAAAAGAATGAAATACTACAAATGCCACAGTGATGGGCTCTACATAAACTAAATTCTTACTCTAGTTGGGGAAATAGAGGAGATACAGAGTTAACTTTATATAAGCAGATCACACTGATTTAAATATCTGGTATATTTTTCAAGGTGACTTTGGAATCCAAATTTCATCTCACTCAATTTAAAAACCCTATTCTTTGTGTACCTGAGATGAGACATCACAATATTCATAAGGCTGACATGATATTACCTGCTTGTATGCTACGTTATATAAGATAATTTTACATTTAACCAAAAAAATTTGCACATCACAAGAAGTTTTACTGGCGTATTTGCTTTATTGTTAACAAGTGGCAAATTAGCATTAGGTGGTGATTTACATTTATTAGTTTAAACAGAACTGAGATTTTAAATAAACATACAAAATAAGAAGCAAATAAACTGAGGAATTCTGGCAAGAGAAAAACCTCACTGGATGGTCACAAACAAATATTCCATGTACTGACAGGCAAGGCAAACATAATAAATGCAATGCTGAAAAAATAAATCACCTCCAACACATGAATGAACATGCCATTTAAAAACACAGAACATTAATAAATAAACTTATGAAGAGAAACATATTAAGTGTCATGTGAAGGATGAACACCAAGAGTTAGAACAACTATATAAAGTAGGTTTTGTAACAGTTTTAGTGTACTCAGCACTTCACAGATCCCTCCCAAATCCATTCATGGTTCTGCCAGAAAGCCAAACTGAAATAAAAAACTACGGTAAACCATGCACTTCTGTTTAGAATGTGGGTTCAGTAGTCAGCTATATTAAACTGAGTATTTGATTTTGCTGACTCAGATGTTAAAATCGGAGAAATATAACTTCTCTACTGATTATTTTTGTAAAGAACAGACACTTATTAAGAGAAAATATGAAAAAGCTGTTTTCTGGCAAGATAAAGTGGAATGGGACTAAACAGGATCCTCCAGAAATGTGCATTATTCTGGACTGACATAACACCAAAAAACCAAACCCAAAACAAAACAAAAAATGAACTAGTATGCAAGAGTAATCTATTATATTGTGAATACTGGAACAAAAGTATCAACCAAGTAACTACTGAATTCAGCTAATGGAGTCTTTTACCTAACACTTCTTCCAACAACACAATTAGGTGACTCAAACCTCACTTAGCAAGTTGGAAAAAAACCAACCAAACCAACCAGCAACAAAACAATCACAAGCTGGAATAAGCTGTATTTGAAAGGCAATAAAACTATTTTCACCAGAGTCACAAAAACAAATTTTACCAAAGATGAAGATTCTACCTTCTCATACAACCCATATAACAATTCATAGCTTAGTCAAACTGGATAAAATTGAAAAAAGTGCTCTTACTAAACACAGATTTTTCAGCCAAGATTAAAAACACTCATAACAGGTTTGTTCTTTGCAGATATACAAAGTCTATGTGATGGAAACTAGCACTTTGTAATACATAGACAATACCAGTTAATTTTATATGCAGACTATCTACATAGTCTACATCAGTGTGCACATGCCTTGTTTATTTAATGTACTGCAGTCACACCTCCCTCCAGTGACTCAGTAAGCAGGCATCACGGGAAGGCCCTCCCTGTATTTCAGGCACCAGCTCTCAGCTGTGATGGTGAATTAGGAGCTAGTCCCACGCAGATGACAGAGAGCTCCCATGGTGCATAAAGACTGGGTCAGGCGTTACAATACAACCTGGATTTCCCATCCTGGGAAGGTGCAGGACGTGTGGCTGCAGTGGAGCAGCTGCTGCCCCGGCGCTGCAGGAGAGGCTCAGCACCGGAGCACCATGGAGAGCTCCCCCGGCCTGATGCCCTCCTGGCCAGGGAACTCTCAGGCGGAGCTTTTCCTCTCCCTCCAGGGAGTTTAAGGGCTCTTTGAGTCTCTTTGGCAAATTTGAAAAATTCTGCCTATAAGTTCATTTCATAGTTACAACCTGAAACAGGGGTGAAGCACCTCCCTGTGCCCACCTCCCTGCAGTGGTGTGTACGACTAATTATTCCTATAAACACATATTTTAATTGCTGTATATTTAGAGATTCCAGTTCTGAAACTACCTAGGGTGTGGGCATCATGCATAAATATAAACCTGTGTAAGGTATATCATATAGAGATCAAGCTTTGTGCTATGCTGTTTCTACTACTGAAGCTAGCATTTTTCATAACTCCATTGCACTTCTATCAGCCTAGCTCCGGTGATCCTGCACTACTTCCTGGCACAGAGAGGTCCTTTGTATAAGAAAAAACCCACAAAGTAGAAAGGGAATGCAAGCTCCCTCAGGCCAAACATCAAAACCAGCCTCTTCCTCGTTTCTTTAATAGAATTTTACCTTCCCCCTCCCCCCCCTTCTTTAAGGACTGCAAGAACCTTAGTAAGAACATTAGGAAGATAAAATCGCAGACAGTAAATCTGTCATAGGGTTATATATTGCTATAGAAATCATCACAACGATTGCATCACTAAACTTCACTATAAACAGACAGTGCATAGTTCATGTTCCTTCCTCCCATGAAAACCAAGGCATAAGGGTGTGGAGAACACGAGGGCAAGAGACTTTGGATGTAAATCACCAACCAACTGGACAACTCTGACTCTCTCCCTTCTTCCCAATGGATTGATGTGAAGTCCACTACTAACTTGAAGAGCCTGCTGTTTTGAGATCAGGAATACACACAATTGCAAAAAAAAACCCCAAAACAAAAACAACAGTCAGGTATTGACATATACCAGTGAAGCACAGTTACTCCATTATGCATTCATATATGTAAAAGAATAAAAGACTCACTACTTTCATCAAGATCTACTGCTCTAATAGCATTCATTTTTATAGAACTATTTTTTTTTTGGTATTGGAGACATCAAAAAGACTGTATTCAAAATAAGAGTTCAACATTTAGGTAGAAAGCATGGACTTTGACTTTCCTAGAGGAAATGAGGGGAAAGAAAAAAAAAACAGAACCTTTGGAAATAGGATAAAGACAAAGCACAACACCTTTAGATATGCTAGTCATGGTGGAGCACAGGAGGAGGAAGACAAGTATTTCAAAACAAAAGGAAATGAATAATAATAAAATTAATACCATATTTGTCCTTATAAATACATAAAATATCATGTTTTTACTGAAAAACAGAACATGGAAAGTCACAAAAAGAAAATCATGCCTTTCTTCTTAGATGCAAAGAGAATTCTCAGGTAGTCTTTACACTTTGATTCTTTAAAAAATCCTAGGAAGCAACCGTAAAGTCCAATTAGCATATTACTGTTAAAGAGTTTAAAGAGCTGAACTTCTTACACTTTTATCTAGGAATTTATAAGGAGCTTCTCATGTTGTTTTCACTTGTGACACAGCATCTGAATTACTGTCAGATGGTGGAAATGCCTCCACACAGAAACTTTTGAGGCCCAAGTTGTTCATGGCTAGTTCCCAATAGGTAAGTATTACCCTACATAAGAGATTTAAAGAAATCCTTTGCCTAGTAGGATTTACAAAAACAGTAACATTAAACCTCTTCTGCTATCTAGGTTACTTAATGCATTTTTACCTTAATTTTAAGTATTTTCAACAAAGAGTAAAGAAAGAGTATTTCCTTGAATGGCACAGTTTTAGACAGTTGTGATTTTTTATATACAGTATATATAGTTTATAAATAACTGTGTAACCAGAAGATTGCACTCAGAAAATTACAAAATGATGTTTTAATGCTTGCAGCATAAATAACTGGATGAAATGCTCAAGCTTTCCATGCAACAGTACATAGAAGATGTTCCAATTTCTTCTTTTCTTTCTGCTTTAAAGAATGCATTCACACAACCATTCTTCGAATTCCACACTCACAGCAGAACTTCGCCCATTCCACTGGATACTTTGTTCCACATTCATGGCAGAACTTGGATAACTGTACAGGTGAAATTCCTTCGCTGCTTTTCGCACTTCCTCCATTGACTGAGGATGGGCAGTCTCCAGTGTCATACACAGCTTTCCCGTCAGACCTGAAAATTCCCAGATGAACAACATCCTCTCTTAGTCAGTTCAGTATAACTTAATAAAAAATTAGTCTATCCTTGTTATTGTTATTATCATTTTCATGTCTGCACTTCCTATTTACAGTGGTATATCTTATATACAACACTACCCAAGCTCCCATACATATCTCCAGATACCCACCTTCCCTGCAAGAAAAGAAAAACCACCAAAGTTCTAGGAGCAGGATCAAGTATTTCATTGACTATTTAGATTAACTGGAGTGTTTGAGAACTTAAAACTTAGTTTGTCAAAAAAAGGAAGGCTAAACCAGCATTACAATTTTCATCCTACCCTTTAAAAGGGCAAGACAATTTGTGTACTTAGCATGCAGATTTCATTCAGTTTCTACTGAAGTAATATTTGGTTATTTTTTCAACAGCTCCCAAGTGGTTTTTGACATTTCCAGCAGGGTCCTCTGTGCACATCTGAGACAGCTGATAACAAAGGTGTGCTGTCAGATGATAAACATGCAAAATATATTGAGTGTCTTACACAAGCCAAATAATATTGATCATCTATTAATTGCAGAAAATGATACATTCCCCAACTTCTTTTGTAGTACGTAATCCCCTTTAATGAAGGCTCTATTAATGACAAAATCCACGAAGGTAAAAGCTACCTGAAATAAGTATCTGAATTGCTAGCTTTTCTTCTGTTTGTTAAAGCACCTGTGCTCATGGCTCTTGCCACACTAGGAGGGGTTGATGTCCGGGTTTTTGTTGCGCCTCTAAAATAGAAGAGATATCTGGTGATTTATACACACAGAGAGAAATACATACAAGAATATGCATTTTCAAATTATATATATATATATATATATATATATATATACACACACGCATAAAAGTGCATCAATCTACACATTAGTTAACTGTATGAAAAATAACTCATTTCCTGCCAATAGCAGACAGAGGAGCTTTGGCATGAACTTGCATGGTTTGAACCGTCACGACTTGAACCTTACAATGACAGGTTAAATTAAACAGCAAGCCCCTTCCTGTTCATGTGTCTCACCCCCTAACAGATTCTGCATTTTTCGTTGCTCAGTACATTCTAATGTCTACCTTGACAAATTGTAAGTCACTTTTTAGGACTGCCAGGTCTTTTAGGAAAATAGAGAGCACATTTTAATAGTTTTAGATCCGTAGAAAGGATGCCGTATTTTCAGTACTTTGTGACCAATACAAAGTGAGTGAACAAGACTTTCTTCTTAGACAATGCCCTAAATCCTTTTTCTTCAAAGCAAAATCATATTTACGAATATAAACAGAAGGATAAATAAGAAAGTGCATCCATGTGGGCATTAAGGCCTCAATTTTTTCTAAACTGTCACAGCACCCCTAAAGATCCAACTGATCCTATTGGAGTCAATAACACGACCTCACAGATAGGAAAACTGCTTCCCTCAGGACTCATGAGTATTATGAGAAGCCAGTATACAGTGATCAGCACATCCCAAACACTGAGAACATCTTGCTGCCGGCTTTGATGAGTTAAGAAACATCAGAATCCCCTGAAAAATCTGAATAGCCCTAAGAAAAATAAACCAGAAGGGGTACTGTTTTATCATTAGCGATCAAGTGCAGAAGTTCTCATCATTGCTCAAAAGAATTACCATTCACTGGGATTTCTTCTTTTTTGGTAAATCTTCAGACTATGACATCTTGTGCATGACCAAGTTTTTCTGTTCTCATTCTTGAACACCAATGCTTTAAGTTGGGACTCACTCAAGGACATTAAAATAAATTAAAACAAGATTCCATTAAAAAAATAGTCTCCAAGAGACCATTTGTTCCCTTCAGAAAAATCTAACTGCTCCTTTAAGAATTATTAACTATCTGGTCTTGGTTTGGCTCCAAGGAAGGAAATGCATAAGGAAAATAATAAGGACATTCATTCAGCTGCAGTAACTTCAAATGCAACACTGATAAAACTGAGGAACATGTAGTAACTCCTGAATTACAGACATGCTGCATAAAACATTTCTTCCTTCACGTAATGCATATAGAATAAAGAAGGCTTTTCAGCTCCTTTTATCACTTCAACTAGTGGAAAAGTGATCAAATAATTAAGCACAATGGTGGAAATCAGAAACTAATTTTAAGATTAAATAAATTGAAGTTATATCTAACTAAAATACTCAGTTTAACAAGAATGGCTTCTACTTGCAACAGGTAGAGTGTAATGATCAAAGATTATGGCTCACTGGGCAGAACACTAACCTTCTCCATTAGTTTTCCTGTCTGCTCCCCTGTTTTGCAAGGAGATTCTAAAGATGGACTTAGGTGAAAAAACAAATACTGCGCAGACTGAAAACCACTACTACATAGGTTACATCAGAACTAAAACTTAATGGAAGTTATGTCAGCCTTTCAGAAGTTATAGAATTCTAGAATAAAACTCATAAATATAACCTAAATCACACTACTATGATGTACAGATGCTAAATACTCATCTTGTGCTATTTTCCCCATCTCATTATACAATGAAGAGAGAACTTGGCTTATAATTGAGTAAAACTCATTACAGCTCTATAATAGAAAGAACCTGCTGGACTGTTACTTTACCCATTATGGAAGGCAGAAAAGCATATAAAGGAAAACTCAGCTGCACACACAGAAACATAATGGGACCATAATGGATCAGGGATGATCAGGCAATGAAGCTAAGAATTGTGTCTCAATTCCTGTTTAGACAGCTCCAAGTAATTAAAAAAAATATCAAAATTATTACTGACTCATTTTTCTCTGGATTTTTACCTTGGGACCAACACACTACTTTTTCAAAACTAAGAGCATTAATTTCTTAAACTGAAGTCTTTTCAGAGTGTACTTTGAATCCGTTTTGAACATCAGGTTAAGAGTCCTGGATATTTGATATAAATTGACCTGAAAACCAGTCCACTATTCTTCCCTGTATTTCAACTGCATTACATCCTCATCTCACTAAGTACTCTGAAAATTCACGAGGTGCTCTAGTACTAGGTGTATACTAAAGAAATTTCAGAGAAATCAGTGTCTTAATACAGCATCCAGGCCACTGTCTGAGCTGGGGAGGGGAGGAAATCGAAATACTGAAAAGCCACATTCAAAGTGCACAGTCCACCCTGTATATTAAAGGAGGCAAAGTCTCATGAACACATAAAACATCACTCATTAAAGGTTTAACAGAACGTCTTCATTCCAAGATTAAACACAGCTTTCTGCATAATTTCTGCAGTCTTTCTCCACAACAAGTTTTCTAAAAATATAGAACATACCTCAAATATGTTTTCAGACCAGAAACTCCCTTCCAACCTTACCCATTCTGCGATTTCTGACATTTTTCATGAGTAAATCAACATAAAGAGTAGGCTGCCACTGTCTACAACTTTATTCAGCCCAAATGTAGCCACACAATTAGCATCAGGTTTCACGTATGTTTGGTGACAAATCTTGAAATTGCATGTTTAAGTAGCAATCTGATTTCTAGAGACAGATGCCTTCCAACAAAATCAGATTTTTTTGCTTATTTCAAGTTGTGCCACCACAGCTTAGTTTCTTCTGATCTGCCTCATCTCTGCCTTCTCTATATACTTGTCCACTTCTGTTGTTTTTTCTGTTTGGTTGGATTTTGTGTTTTGTTTTTGAAAAGCCATATAAATCCCTGTTCTATCACACGAAGTATAAAGCCAGACAGCATATGAGGCTGTGTACCAATACCAGCTGGAACTCTTAAAATCTAGACATACTCTATAAAGAAATTTATTAAGCACTTTCGATTTTAAAAGAAGTAAAATTGAAAATGACTTCCCTTCCTAAAGCAGCTCATGTTGTACATCTAGTTGAATTACCAGTGCTTGCAAAATAAAAATCTGAAAGTAATTTGTAAAAGAAGCTTTTTCTATGCATGCATTTATGATTTGGTTGAATTCTATCATAAAATACTGATATACAAATCTTGCTTCTTAGACAGAGTGTTTTCAGATATTCTTGACAGCTGTCACTGTTACCCACAACAGCTCATAGTTCTGTGCAAAGTAATAAATAACTTTCTGCTGACTAATGGCATGCATCCCAAAGTCCAGAAACCTTTGCCATAAACTGGAACCATCCACACTGCTATGCTGAATTTAAGAATGGTTAGCATTTCTTGCTAACATTCACACTTGCTGGATGCTGTTGGCATGCAATACACCAAATAACCTACAGCAAGTAAGGCAGATTTAATTCTTGAACTCAGTAGATACTTGAGTAAGAACAACAGGGATTGTATGAAGAGCAGAAGTGCCTATACTTTTAAAGATTTTTTTCTCGAGAAAAAAATCAAATCACTGCTCTATGGATAGGGCCTATTTTAAGCAATTTTAGTAACTCATTAAGCTAAATTTTCAACATCTTAATAATGTATTACAAAATGAAAAACTGAGCTAATTTTTGATGGTTCACAGGATTTATAACTGTAAGCAAACATGCACAGGAGCAAATAAAAACACAAAGAAATTCTGTTTGATTAAAAAGAGCTCCCATTCCTTTCATTGCTTTTGCTTCTTCAAAACTGAAGTCAAATATTCTGTCCCTATCTCAAAGAGACTACAGCTTTGGTTACAGCATTAAGAGATTCAGACATATTTCTACTATGTAAAGCAATACATTCTATGTATGTGCCACATAATTCATGACTTATTTCTCTTTTACAATATGAAAAAGCAGCCAATTTGAATTTGCCATCTTCCAAAATGTAACAAGGGATTAACTACAATTTAGTATCCAATGCCATTTTGAAATATTAGAATAATTGGAATAACCTTCCTTCCAAACTTAGATCTTATAAACACTTCTGAATATCCAGAAATCTTTATATGAGGTAAGCTCTTAACCAAAGACTTTACCTTTCATTACAAAGTCTTGCTTCCTCATGTTTTTGGACCATCACACATACTTGACAGATGCAGGAGTTAGAGAAATATTTGACCTTAAGAGATTAAAATTACTTTGTCAAAAACCAGAACAGTTATCAGGTTTAAATACTTCCTTCAGCTTTGCATCATGGCAATCAGTTTCATCTTGGGTTTAGACAGGCACAAGTTCATTACTTTTAATATGTAATCAGGATGCAAATTCATTACTTTTAATCTGTAATCAAGCACTGACAGAAGAAATCAAATCTGAGGGAAACCTTCACCTTCCCTGCCCTATCAAGGTGTTTACCTCAGTCTGACACTAATTACATCATCTACTCTTCTCGCAGAGCATTAATACAGGAGACATACTGGGCAGCTGATGTTCATCAAAGGTACACTTTTCTGCTTAGGAGAAACATTTTTGCAAAATAGATAAACCGCACTGATTCGTAATACTTACTTCTTTATAGGCAACAACTCATTTGGCCTTTTGACGGTACTGTCTGTTTTTGTATCAGTGTCATAAAACCTTTGCACATCTCTTCCAGTTCGCAGTGGTGGGCCTAACTTGTCCATCTTACTATTAAAATATATAAAGGGGTGCTCATAAGGACAGTGCTATATTGCTATTCAAGTTATGCAAAAAAAGAAATTAAAAATACTCAAAATTCAATACTTATATTACTAAAAAAAGTACAAATCAGACTTTAATTATCTAGCAAACAAAAGAGTTTCTCCTTGCTTTGATGAGGAATGGGTTTCATAGACAGTGGATTAGGTTTCCAAAATATTTTTTAAAATTCTTTTTCAAACAAAGCACTAATGCCAGTTATCCTCACACGCTACACAATGTATTCACATTTGGTCTCTTTTAAGAACAGCTTTCACGATGTCATACAACACACCTGGAAAAGGGGATTCATAACTACAAGTAATAATAAGTTTAAACAATAGAAAATAACAGATATAGACATACAACTCTGGAATTAGCAAGAAGAAACATTTTTCCTTTTTTTTTTTTTTTATTTTTATTTGTAAAGGCAGAATAGAGGACAGCCTGAAAGAAACCTAGCTTTATTTTAACAACAAAAACCCCATTCACTATAGACAGTATGTATTGGTTTAGCATAAATGGTAAGAAAAACCAATTGTTAATCCATTTTGGAACTAACAGCTAAGCTGGCCAATCAGGTAAAAGGTGTACGTACACCCTCTGGGACACCGCTTAAAAACAGGAATCTTGGGAGACCCGCCCTCTTTCCGGGACTCCGAACCATGAGGTAACACCGCGGCCGGGCCGGGAGGGGGCCCGGGCCTCAGGGCCCCGGGAGGCCCCGGGAGGCCCCGGGAGCCGTGGCCGGGCCGAGGGGCCGGGATCAGGGCCAGCCCTCCGGAGAGCCGGGCGATCTAGGGCATCTGAGCTCGGCGGATGCCGCAGAGAAGGGGAGATGGCCCCGGCCTCCTCCCCTACCCCCGGGTCCCCGGAGAGCAGCACCGAGCCTAGGCTAAGTTAAAAACGCACCCCATAAGACCGAGGGG